>JARVJO010000140.1:13007217-13027177 GCA_031762555.1 Cynodonichthys magdalenae | reverse complement strand
GGGTGCAAACGAACAGCTGCGAACTGCGCACCGCAGCGCAGTGGAGCGGAGACGCATGTAGTGTAAATCCGCCTTTACTGCAGTCTTTCCATGTAAACGGGTGATTTTTTTGTGTATTCACTCCAGTAAACGTTAGCATTTTCAGAGACCAGTCTCGTGTAAACAGGGCCTAAGAAGGCAATGATTGGTTGTACAACACTGGATTCAAGATGGCCGCCACAGCCAACTATCCTTAGACAACACAAAAATGGCTATGACTCACCCAGTTTTACATTACTGAGTCATAATCTGGTGTGGTAGTAGTTGAGTATCATCTACAATACAGATACACACTGTGCAACATTGTTGCCTAAAATGTTAGCATTTATTGCTGCAGTCAACTCTGTCAGCAAAATATCTTGTGAACCTCTGAATTCTGAGTTGCTTTTTTTAAGTTCAAAATAAACCTTTAAAGGAAGCACAGAGGAAGTGGAGAGCTGAAGCAGTGTTTACCCACAGACACTATAATATGGTGCATGTTTATACCAGTGTTTTTTTTTTTCTTTCCACAGCCCTCATTTGTTTTCAGTCTGTGTGTTTGTCCTCTTTCTAAATAACACAATTCAACTTTTTTTTCCATGTAATGAGAAACATTCTGCACCGGCTTTGTAGTTTAGCTTCATTTAAGCCATTTTCCCCAAAGGATGCTTCAGCAAGAACTCGGATAGCAAAGAAACCCCCCAAAGACTTGGTGCAGTAAACAAACTTGTTTAAATGTAGTTGCGGCATCAAGGCAACATTTTTGCAACACGACACAGATTATGTAACTCAACTGCTTTTGCGCTGTTGTCAAAATGTCACCTGAAGGGACGTCTTTTGTAGCATCAACTAGATTGATGCACTTCCCTGACTCCTGTCAGTCATTTTTATGAAGGTGACAAACTCTTTTGCCCAAGTTTGCACTTTATTTTTCTCTTATTGCCTGTATTGTAACTAAGTAATTGGCTGGAAATCCAATGGTATGTTACAAATGAGAGCAGAAAACAGAAAAGCAAAGAGTCTATATAAATGGTTTTCTCCTAAAACACTCAATTTAACCACTTAGCATCCATGTGTTTTAAAGATAACCATTTAAATCCTTTACTTCACCATCATCTAATCATGTAACTCCCAACTGTCTCACCTGCTGTTTGCTCCCATTTTCTTCACAGTTACTCTCTAAATTTAGCATTTTCTCCTTATTTCAAACACCAGTTGTTCTTATTACTGCTTCTATTGTACCAGCCTGGTGGATCAGAATCATGCCTCTCAGTCTCCCACCGAGCACGCTCCTGCTGCTCCACCTCCTATAATCACCCATGATGAGGGGCCTGCCAGCACTAACCTATCCCTCAAATCACAATGGACCCCTCTTCCCCTCCCATTAGCTTCTGCTGAATGGATTAGCTCCTCAACTGGGTTTTCTCTTCAGGCAGGCTTCTTGTTAGAGGCAGACTCCATCCCGTTAGGCTAATGGAAACCAGGGTTGTTTTCCTCTCCTCTCCCATCATCTAAACATATGCAGTTTAATCCGATGGTGAGTCACAGCTTGTGCCAGTGAGCTGAAAGATTGCTGCGTTATAGCAGGAGCTTTTAAATTGGCTGCCCGAGCATCAAGAGCAGCAGGGGTGGAAGATGGAACGGGGAGAAAAATGTCCCTCAAACATTTAAAAAGTTGTTTTAATTGGCCTCCAATGTTTGGATGTGGCGACTCTTTGGCAAAAGGAGGAAACTAAATGCCTCAAAGTTCAGTTCATTAAATTAACAGGAATCCATTTAAATGGTCTAGAGCGAGGTAATTGTTTTCAGAAAGCTGGGAAATGAATTTCTTGTCTGTTTCAATTTTTTTAGTTTTGGTAAGACCTCAGCTGTATTGCGAGTGACTTCACTAACATTTTGCTATTGATTAAAAATCAGCCCCCACGAGTGTTCACTGTCACTCCTAATCCAGGCTCGCTCCAGTCGCTAATGATTTACTCAGTGAGAAATAAACCACTCCTAAAGTGTGAAGCTGCAGTGAGTTAGCACGACGTGTAGCCAAACACACCCACTTAAGGTAATGGTTGTCATATGGGCATTTTTCCGTAGGCTTGCGAGGTTTGAAGTGTTTGTGTGGAGAAGCGAGAATGGCGTGACGCCCACAGGAATGCAGACTCAGCTCGTCTCAGACGGCTTGGTGCACCACCGGGACGTCCTGGATTTCAAGAAGTGAAAAAAGAAAAGACTTGAGAAAGAAGGAACCATTTAGATCTATCTTCAATAAAAACATACAGTGTATTCTTGCTAATTACTCTTTAATCAATAATGCAAATTATAAAGAAAAGACAAAAAAAATTCACCACTGTTTTGAATCATTAGTAGTAGAATTAAAGGACTTGCATCATATCACAAGATGCTTCACTAAATGTTGTGATTGACTCTCAGCTACAGATAACAGTTTAGCTAACTGTCGATGTAGATGTACATCCAGTGATTATATCCTATATTTTAGTGAAATCTGTGCAGTGGTGATATTTTGCTAACTGACAGACAGTTTGCTTTATATAAATTTAGTACCAAAAGTAAGGAGATTAGTGTTTGGTAGATTATTGCTTTGTTGTAACAAAGCTTCTTGGCAAAAAAATCTTATACAGTTTGGAAAGCCTGTTAATTTCCTTTTTAAATGGTGCCACATTTGTAAGGAACATGCATTTGTGGGATGAGCCATAGAGCTGAGTATGTGGGTTGACAAATTAGCCAAATTCTCTCTGCCAGCTTATCTTGCTGTTGCTATTGACACTTGTTTTGAGGTTCCAGTAACCCGAGGTGCTGCCAATCAGTTGCTCTGTATAAGATTTATTGCCAAGAAGCATTGTTAAAACAAAAAAACAATCTACTAAACACAAATGTTATGTTTTTTTCTAAACATTTTTAGAGGCCACACTTTAAACAAAAATCCTGCACCCTCTGTTAACATCAGAATATGTGTTGGGGATCAGTTTCTATTGCTCTGCAAAGTTTTAGCTTAATATCTGTAAAATCAACTGAATTATAGCCATTTAGCTGTTTTTAATTTGTTGGCCATGCAGCTAATTTTAATTGAGCTGACTCCAAATGTTAATCAGTTATACACCCAACGATTACTTTTAGCAAATTTCATTAAAGTTTTAGTTGTTTTTTAGATATTTTTCTAATGGTGCAGACAAACACTTGAAAAAACATCAATGTTTTGTTGAGTTACAAACCAGTTTTAGCATAAAAAAAGACTTAAAAAAGCTTTTGCGACACAAAGATGTCAGCTTTCTTCCTGTATGTGTCTGCTGCTTGAAATTTTATTGTGAAATATCTTTGGTTGAAACTTAGCCCCCTCTGGGACCTTATCACCAGTAAGTGGCTGCCAGCTTTTATGGTTTACTCTAAACAGCCCAGTGGCGGGCTGAATTACTGCACACCGAGCAGCCATATCAGCACCCATGAAGACTTCCATATGCTGTAACACTTTTATGTGAGGAAATCAAATTTAATTTATTAGATTTCGCAGTGGTGCATATGCCGTGAATCAAAATGTATCAGGAAACAAAAAAAAGAATGTGTGACTGAATAACCTCCTCACCTGTCACATTGTGTCTCTGTAATCTTTTGTCTTTTAGAGGCTGCTTGAGGAAGTAAATCTCTGCAGTTTTTTTTGTTTGTTTTTTTTGTAATATCACAGGATGACTTGACTTACAAAACAGCAATACTTTCTGAACTTTTTCCCACATTGGTTCTTTCTGACTTAAAATCTATATATTTTTGCCCTTGAATTAGATTCCATAAACTTTTTTTTAAAAGAAAAAGCCCCTGTAGTCATTACCTTTTTCAGAAATTTCAACTAGAAATAGCTTTCAATTCAGCACGCTCCCTCTCAGCTTTTATAACTCACAAAAATTTGTAGAATGGAAGCTTGCATTCGCCTGAAAACATGCTCTTAAGTTGAAGGACAAGTGCTCTTGTGGAAGGCTTAATTTAATCTTTTTTTTTTCGACTTTAACAAAACAAATGAACCTTTGAAAAAACAAAATGTATTGTTTAGTTCTTTTAAATCAATCCAAACCTTGTATTGTGCAACAACATCATTTAGTTTCTTTTTTTAGAAAGAAACTTAACAGCAAAATGACTTAATTTCAAAATTGTTTTGTAATTTAATAGCTATTAAACTGAATAAAAACAAATGATCGTAAAATTTGTCTCATTTAATTTTTAGATGTGTTTCTTTTTAAATACATAAAAGTGAATCTGGGACTGTAAAATAAACTTGGTTTTATGTGGACAGCATTATTTGTATTATTGTCATTTTATGAAGAAGAAAAGCCACATATTTTCCAGATTAACTTTATAAATAAAGATTTTTTTTAATGAACAAAGTTAGGGAATGATGGGAAAATAAAACGTTAAACCTTTTATTTTAGGTTTAGTTTGACATCGTCTTGGGTTAGTTTTCCCCACGAACACAAAACTGTGCACAATTATCGATTTACACCACGAAGGTGCCTCATATTTCTCTTCTCTTAAAAAAAAAGACAGAGAGGGAGGGAGAGGAAAAAAAGAGGTACTGAAATGTAGATTTATTTTCTGGGAGAAAAAGCGGTTTTCTGTAGTGAATAGTTCTTCACAATCACAGTGAGTGTGTCATTTGAGAGTGTAACAGTGAGCTATTTTACATAGAATGAAATGGTATTAAGGGAGTTTGGAGGATTGATTGTAGATTTAATGTGTCAGACTCTAAAGTTGAAAAATGGTGCTATAAATCCCCATCAGTTCTCTCCTCTCCATTCCGAGGCCAACTCAGAGTCACTAGAGCAAATATAAGGGGAACTGCTGTCCGTTTTACAAACCTACAGTCATGTCACATCTATTGGTTAATTTTGTGACGTAGGCTGTTAATTTTGTGGGTTAGTGTTAGCATCAACAGGGTCTTCCCTTCAATCATTTTATAACTTTTGGTATTTTTTTTAAATAAATACTGAACCACTAGTTTTTCAGGATAAATTGTGAATAATCGAAATTAAAGCCTTATGAGTTGGAACAAAGTTGAAAACTGTGGAAAGCTTGGTGTGCAATGAGTCTCCAGCCAGGAATATCTTTCATGGAAATCTGTAGTCTTACTTTACATCTGGGACGTAGCTGCATGGAAGTTTCCAACCGTCTCAATCTCACCTTGAGGGAGTCAATAATTATGTGTATTTAACAAATATGTGAATTCTTCCAAACAGCTAGCAGTGTATAATCCTGAAGGATTATGCTGCACATGTTAAATGCTGATGACAAAAAAGAGAGTCCAACAACAAATTTATTACCAAGAGGACAATTATTGAAAAATGTCTATAAGAAAACTAAACAGAGAAAAAAAGAGCCAACTTCAGTAGAGAAAGTTTTTTTATTGCTTAGTTTTTCTTTACAACAAAGATCCTTTTATTTGAGCAGCAAAGTAAAGGTTTGCCAGTTAAGGTGATGTTTTGATTTAGAAATTCAGGCAGCATGATTGCAGATTTATGAAAATAGTGTATTTGATTATAACTAATAAATTCAATTGTTTAATTTTCAAATAAAGAACAGTTTGTTAATTTTATAAATAAGCACTGACTGCATTTGATTTAGTCATTAAGTTGTACACAGTGCAGAACATACTTTTATCCGTACTACAGTTTGTTCAACACTGAGTACAATTCTTCTCCGAGTGTAAATTTATTCATGTTTTCTCTAAAAGTTTGAAGATCATGTTTTAGTTACTACAACTATAATATGAGAATAGTGGCTCTCGAGGACCAGGTTGGACATCACTGGTTTACATCTCGGTTCTTTCAGCCTCATGTACCTGTAAGAGGACTCAGATTCCCATTTAGAGCGAAATCCTTGGTTATCCTGACCGATCAGCTTCTCTTAAACTCTCTACATTATTCAATGAGGAGGCTTCTGCCCATTTTTCTTTTCAGCAAACAAAGAAATGTCTCTTTTGTTGCAGTTAAAACATTTTAAGCGTTTGACCAAAACCACAGATCTTTTTTTTGGTGTGTGTGTGAATCAGAGTTTCATGAATTGACACAACCTTCCACATTAACAGAATTTCTTATCTGCCTGTGAATGCCTGTCTTTTCTACGTCTACCTGTCAATCAAATACACTCTCCTGAAGGTTCATGCAGATGCACCATGTGTTTTTGTTTGTTCCCTGCAGACCTGAGGAAGACATTTGATCAGGAGCCTCTTGGGAAGGAAGTGTTACTGGAGCAGGAAGTGTTGCTGCAGTGTCGCCCACCTGAAGGCATCCCACCTGCTGAGGTAAGATTTGAAGGGCGGGATTACCAAACGGCTGCACTCTCTTTAATAAAGTCAGTGTTTGTTTAAAAAGATAAGTTCTCATGTGGGCGTGTTAGCCAGAGGAAAGGATGCCCATGATGGTCCGTACTAAGCCGCGCTAAAAGCTCTCACCTCAAATCCAGTAAACTGGCTTCTCTGAAAAGAGGTTTATGTGATTTTCGCTGACTTTTTGGGGTCAGTTTCTGATTACATGTCACCATCATACACATAGTATTTATTGGACTACTAAAACACCGAACACCCACAATATTACGCATTGAGCCATGTATTTAGAGGCATAACAGTTCTTTTTTCAGTCTGTTGTTATTTCAGATGAAAAGAGGCATATATTGGCTCAGTTTTGAACTGATACATTTCAGAAGCTTTAATAAAACAACACTGAATAAATCTGACACAGTACAGTGCACAGATAATGACATTTTCCACCACCGCACAGGCTGTTAAAGTGCTTTGGGTATTTCCTGAATATCAGCCAGTCATGACAGTTTGGAGGAAAGAAAACTGTAATTATATGCAGAGGGGAAAAAGAATAAGTGTCCCTGTGCAACCTTGGCTTAGTTAATATCTCCTGCTTGCCCTTTGAGGGTTAAGGGGGTTGGTAGTGAATTCTGTAAAGGCTGATTGACCTGGAAAAGCTGAGTTAAGTGAGCGTAACTGTGCAGCATTTATCCCTGCTGAAAGTGATGACAGGTTGTATAGACTTTAAGCTGAGAACTTGCACTCCCTGTATGATCCAGCTTTTGGTCTGTTTCAGTAAGTTCACACTGTGATTATGATTGGCTCTGTGCAGCGTTTGATTCCTCAACTGGGTTCCAATTATGGCCCATTTATGCCTTCTGTGCTGAGGAATTTACGAGACAATTTAGGTGTTGTAACTGTAAGTTGTTCCATGTGTCTGTGTTCTGATAAAGAACACAGACCTGTGGAACAGAATTGTTTATGTTTTCTCGGAATGCTTTTTTTTTATGTGATGTATTTCATTAATGCTCACCGCCAAGTGGCAAAGGTGAGCAATATTGTTTTTGCCTTTGTGTGTTTGTTGGTTAGTCACGGATTATACATCATGTACAACTGATCAACATTTGGAGTCAGACTGATACAGCCTGGCTGCTACAGCTAAGTGACCTTAGCAAATACATAAATGGCTATAACTCCTTCGGTTTTAGCTGTTAAATACATGTTGTTGTGTACTTGGAGTCTCTAGGAGTGCAGAAAATTTGAATTTAGTGGTGCTGCATAGATATCTATATTCTGTTGGGGTTATATTTTTCAACCCGTTCAGTTTTCTCTCTTTTCTATGATATTGTCTAAACTAACATGTCACAGTTTTTGAGACAGAACTTCTAAATAATGTCTGGACTTACCAACTACAGTTTGGGGGTCTTCATTCTCCGACTCTGGCTTCAACATGTAAGGCTGGATGGACAAGTCTTCCCTTCTTGACATCTTTTAATTCATTTGTAGATAAAAATGTTTCTGCACCACTATACTGTCATTAACCCCTCTATGAAACTAGAACGGACCAGTCTGGAAGCTGGAGGGGGGCGGAGTGTGAAGTGCCTTGTTTGGGTTTAAAGAGACAGCCTCAAAATGAGAAACACCTCAGAAAAGAGGTGAAAGAGGGGCTTGTGGAGTTACAATAAGGAGGAATTTAGACCAAAGCATTGCAGTTTCAATACTTTATATAGATCCAAATGTGATTTAAATGTGGAAAAAAGGATTTAAAAGCAGGATATGTCTCCTTTGAAGGTGGTGGGTGATATGTGATCTTCACGGAAAGCTAGGCCTTTAATTTGTGTATTATGTGTTTATAAGGCATGCTATTAGCACCTTTAGATGCTCTTGCCTCAAGGCTGCACAAAAAGATCCCTTTCACATGATATTTTCCCTTTTCCATAACTCAAAGTCAGCTGATTTATTGGGAGAAAGGACTAAACTGAATCCAGCTTTTTTTTTTATCTGTTGTCAGGCATTTTCTCACAAGAACTCACAAAAAAGAAAAAAGAAAAAGCTTCGGAAAAAGCAGATGGGCTAAGACTGTGGTTACATACGAATTTGCAAAAATATGTAGCAGCCGCCGTGAAGGAAAGATCTGTCATATTTCATCCGCTCACGACACCAAAAAAAATATAGGGAGGATGAAAGAGGCTGAAGGCAGGAGGAGGAGAACTGGTCTGGTTTTGTCAGGGTTTGATTCAGTGGGTTGTTGTCAGGCCTCCAGTGGGCTGTCAGTTCACTCTGTGGCTCTTTTGCGGGCCCTTTCCTGCTAAGTGAGAGGCTGGAAGGTTGGCATGCTGCGACCAGGCCATAAAAAACATGCTCTCACAGCAACTCTCTTTTCACTTTTGAATGTGTGTGAAGGACACTGTGCTGTAAATAAAAAGAATGGGCTGATTGTTCATTGTCTGTTCAACCTCTATGTGTTTTTATATGAGTGAAAGCTGTGTGTTTGTACTGTGTGTACAGAAATATACTCGCCACTGATGAAGTGAGTGGAGAAATCAAAATGTTGAGTTTTCCTTCTTCAAAGCAGGTTCAAAGAAGCATTTTATCTTGCTCCCACTGTACTGTGGTACTCTGAGGTGGGTAGAGCACCAAAAAAGGGTAGTACTACTTCAACATATTTTTACTAATGTAAAAGTAAAAATTAGCCTTCAAAAAAATGACTCGAGAAAAAAAGTATTTTATAAAAAGGTTTCTTGAGTACAGAGTAACTGATCATAATATCTGATTTAATGTTTTAAAATGATGACAGTTATGTGCAAATTGTAGTGTTTTTAAAACTAAAATGAAGAAAATCAATACAAGTAAAAAACATAATTACAAAATAATAAATTCCAGCGGAAGTACAAACAAGAGGTCTCACTCCAACATAACTGTAGGTGTGTCTCTGCTGCATTCCTGATTAAAACATGTTTGTCCTTCATTCAATGAATTTACTCATTGTGGGTAGAATATTCAGAAAGTATGAGTAAACTTAATAATATTCCTCAAAATAAAAAAGTGCAGTGTAGTAAAACTACTTCTAAAAGTACTCACCCCTCAAAAAAATTTTTATTCAAGTAAATGTAACCTGTACCCATCTCTGGTGGTACTGTGCAAATTTGTATCTGGTCTGGTGAAGTCTGGTATTTCCTAGATTTTTTTTTAAATTCATGAATATTAGTCACTGTTCATCTGCTGTAGAGCATATTTGATTCATTCAACTTCCACTTTTCCTTAGTTATGTATTTTTTATGTCCTCTTGTCCACTTTCTTCATTTTTAAGAACAATGGGCCTCATGTAAAAACATTTTCTTATTCTTATCCTAAATTTCTCTTACTTTTGTTTGTATGAAGGGTTCTTACGAACATGCCACGTCAGATTCAACAAACACTTCTATCTTCACGGAAAGTGTGTAAATGAATAGCATAAACTGATGAATTAAGGTGCACGAGGAGAGGAGATTAGCATAATTACTACCCCAAAAACACCATATAAGGCTACGCTTCCTGCCCCACATACCAGGAAGGGTTCATAAAAATGCAATGAAAAGTAAAATGAAGAACTTTACGAGTTCAGAGACTGAAGTCCTGCTCTCAGAGATCCAGAAAAGAAAATCTGTCATTTTTAGCAGCGTCAGCTGTGGAAGCCGAGAGATGAAATGACGACTGCTGTTAATGTCGTGTCTCCCGTGGGTTGTATACAGCCCAGAAATAAAAATCTAAATCATATTCATCCCTCTCTAGTCCTGCTCCAGTTTTCCTTTGGTCAAATATTTTTAATTCAAGTGTAAACAACCGTGTTAAATAATTTTGGAAGTAAAATATAAATAAATCAAAGGCCTATCTTCCCTTGAAGAATACAGTATCACTCATGAATATACAGTTACTTTTAGTTTTGGTCAAACCTCGAAAATAAAGTTATGCATGTTCTCATAACATATTGTGACCTCTCATGCTCAGACTGTGTTGTGAATGACTCTCAGCTACTACCACCCCACATTTTAGCTCAATATATATAAAAACATAACTGAGTTATTAACTGTTAACTGATATTTGTGCTGGTCAGGACTGATTAGCTAATGATTATTTCCTAATAGTTTAATTAAAACCAATTCAGTGGTTCTTGAGATATAGATGCAATAGTTAGACGGTCTTAAATGCTTGAAGAAAAAGATCAGTTTCAGGCAAAACAAATCCACAAAAACACAAATCCCACATTCTGCCGTATCAAAAACGTCAGTTATAATTAGTTTTGTTACAACAAAGCATGGCTTTGTTTGATGTGAACTGGTATCAGCCCTCCTCCTTT
Source organism: Cynodonichthys magdalenae (assembly GCA_031762555.1). Lineage (NCBI taxonomy): Eukaryota > Metazoa > Chordata > Actinopteri > Cyprinodontiformes > Rivulidae > Cynodonichthys > Cynodonichthys magdalenae. The sequence continues at coordinate 13,016,531 of JARVJO010000140.1, read as the reverse complement.
GGCTTCCCACGTTTCAGATGATTTACATCAGATGTCAGGATGGTTAACCAACATAATGACATCTTTTGATTCTATTTAAGTGCTTGTGATTCTTTGTTGGGTTTTCTGCGGAGGCTGCTGCCCTGCCGAGTTAAGCATTATGCTGAATCGGCCGTATAGTTTTCTGTGATGATGCAGCAAGTTTTCCGAATAAAACGCAGGAAACAGGACGCCATCAAATGTCTGACAGGTTTTTCAAACTCCGAGTTCAACCTGAGGTACCCTTGTTAACATGTTTGAAAGGCTTTTTTGTGTACTGGATGCATATATTTACTGGAGTACAGCTAGTCACCGAACTGTGGATTACACCCACACCGCACTCTAACCCACACTCACAAAGAAAACAAGCAGGAGGCATTTATTTTGGCTTTCCTTGAGACCATTACCAATGGAACTTTGGCCCTGGAGTGCTGAAACACAGAGAGCGAGGTTTCTGAAATAGCATACGGCTTCCGTCATCTGAACATACTGTATGATGTGAATAAATTAGACATTCAGCTGCCTTTCCAAGAGTCATTGTTACACATTTCCATAGCCATGAATATTTGATATATACTTAATCAAGAACAGAGGGGAAATGTAACTGCTGGGGCTATTCAAGGAGCAATTTGACATTGTTTCAGTAATATGTGGGTTTAGCTGAGAGCTGCCCATAGTTACAGTAATAAAGGTAAAGACAGGGTGGGGTTGGGTTTCCATCATCTCAGCTCAGATATTTCCCCTTTTTCAATACCACCACAGAACTCTTTCATCAGCATTTGAAGAATGTCTACATGAGTGGCCTCTTTTCATGCTTTAAATATGTGTCTGTTTCATGAAACGGACAGCTGAAAGAATGTCGCTTTGTTGTTCCTTTTTTTCACTTGCGCCCCGCATCTTCATTTCACAGCACTTGTCTCAGCCCTCCAGACAAAGACAAAAGTTCAGAGGTGACGCAGCGTTGTGAGCCGCTAAGCCCCGTTTCCATGGAAGCCAGGATTTTAATTCAGGCATCTCCTCAGTCAGCCGGGGTCCTGCCGTGTTATCATGGGTAACAAGTCACTGATGCTCAGCAGGGGGGGAACGGGCCCCGCTGCCATGATTAAGTCCACCGGCTTTACTGAGAAGAAAGGACAAAGAAACACAAAGATCTGAAATTCAAACTTTGTCATCACGAAAGAAAAGAAAAAGAAAAACTTAAATGACATTTTTTTGAGGTTAGCTATAACATTCTCAGCATAAATGACCTCAATTTAAAACTGTCATGACAGGAAGTGTGTAATAAGCATTTATTCAATGAGTGCTAAGCCTTTTAATTACTGAATACTTTAGATTTAAATAAAGGTGGTTTGAAGGTAAACCAAATCCAGTAGAGAACACAGTGTCACCTTGCCAAAAAAAAATACCAGCATGCATCTTCCCACTAAGACCGGGGCCCAGTTGAGTTATGAGTGGTGCCAAAAATGTCAAGCGCAACAGCACTTCAGTGCCTGGTGAAACAGCAAGTGCATTTTCATCAAGGTTTCCTGTGGGAGATGATGTGTTCGGGGGGCCAGACAAAATCCCCGTGGCAACCGTCTAAAAATTGCCCTGCAGGTGCTCACCTGTCAATCACTGCAGGTTTTCTGTGCAAAGCCAGTGATTTCCTGTAATAGCCCACATTTGTGAGCTCCGCTGTTCTCTGTGAGTCACTTCACTTTCCACTGTTGCCTTCAGTAGTTAGCTTTACCTGGAAAATGTCGTGCCTTGGAGGCTTTTCTGTGCATACAGCAGGTTCTTTCAGACTTCAGATGAGAAAACGAGGGAAAATAAGTTTTTCAATAAGTTTGAAATGTTCTTTAGAAAATGACCAATAAAACACCAAATACACCACATGGGCTAACAGCTTCTTTCCATGTTTATCGCCTGCCGCTACAAGACAAAAGGTGTGTGATAATATTTTGCCCTTGTGGGTCTGTTAACAAAATGTCTCATTGACTCCTGGACAAATTTATTTTAAGTTTACAGATAGTAATCAATGGATGCACATTTATAACTGAACTTTTGTATCCAACTCAAGGAAAGAAAGCCACTGTAGCAAACTAAGCTTAAAAAAGGTAAAAATACCTGTAAACCAATCAGCTTTACAGATGTTGTGGTAGAATCATTCCTCACACATACTGAGAGAGACAGCTGACGATATGTTATCAGATTGTTTAGAACTTTTCAAGGTTTGACCAAAACAGTTAAAACACCATCATTTTTCTGCAAAAGTTTATTGTAATTTAATACTTGCTTTAACTGAGTGTAGCTTTAAGGAATGCTTGACCCTCAATTCATTTTTTTTTCTTTTTCAAATTGCATTTTATAATGAATCTATAGGGACATTGCTAAAATTCAGCTTTTATTTGTGTATTTCTTTATGGTCTTAAGATGATGTGTTTCTGTTCATTTTGAGCTTTTTAATTGCTCGAGTTTGTCCTTGCTTCTGAAAATTATATTATACTAAGAAAGTTTCAAGCTTTTTTTCATGCCATAGAAACCTTTCCTAGATGAGTAATCATCCAAGCTTTTTTTTCTTTTTTTAAGAGACACAGAGAGACAAAATATTCCAAGCAGAGTGAGTCAACTAGTTCTCCATCTTGTAAGACTACAGTAATGGTTTGTGCCAGGCTAAGTCTAATTATTTGACTAAAGCAAGTTTATTTTTTATTTTCCCTTCGTAAATAAAGAGAGAGGTGAAGTCATGCTGTGCTCTGATATTCTGTCAGGAAACTGTGAGCAGTTCTCAGAATCAGAAGGAAAGTGCAGTAGATGAGCTGCCTGTGTTGGAGCTCGTTTAAATTTTTTCATTTGTCCTGGTGTTGTGGAGAGCTGAAGGCCAGAGTTGTTTGGAGGAGGTCATTATTTTTACCTCGAGTCACAGCAGTCCATCTCACAGAGATTTATTGAAAAACTAGTTGATGCATAAAAAATGGGGTAAGGTTGTTTGTGCGATTCATATTGTTTTCCGGTTGCCATTGTACTCAATAAACATTTATTTTTATTACAAATAGCAAGAAATGGCCTTGAAGAGAACAATAATTACAAATGTACAATTTGAAAGGGGGTCAAGTTTTTTAAAAGTGTACTCTCATTGATTAGATATATTTTAAACTAGGGCTGGGCCTTATGAAGAAAATGACACAGTATCACAATATTTTTAAATAACCTCCAAAAACAATGAAAACATTTGAAATATGATTCAAAAATCTGAACACAAAATCTGAATAAATTTAAATGTTTTATTTTAACCATTACTTCCACACCTTTATTAAACAAGACTATAGCAGCTAAGCAAAAGTCAAAATAAAACAGCTGAAACTAAACAGGTGCTCCTTGGTGCTTTTAACATAAAAATTGTAAAATAAAAAAAAAAACGTGATGACTTTAGATGACACAAACAAAAATCGACTGATTCAGAACAGTCAGATATCAAAACATCTCTAAACTATTTACATGTGTTGGGAATTTTGAAAAAACACAAAAAAGTGTTAAAATAGTAAACGGTCCCAAGTTCTGTGGTGTTTGATGAATTTGGTCAACGAAGAAGCTAGTGTCATCTGCTTCACAGCTGGTTTATTTGACTTTTTTTGCTGTGGGGGGATACATCGACACGTTGAGATTACAACATTTTTCTTTTTGCAGTTGATGACTTTTTAGGTGGTCGTCTAAATTATTGCATTTTTTTTACGTCCCCTTCATGAAGGGGACCAAACTACTGCCGGATTGTTGATCCAGCACTGTTTCTCTTCAGTTGCAACGGTTGCAATAGAGCCATTTTAATCTTTATACATTAGAAAAACCCGGGATACATGGATATATTTGATATATCCCCCAGTCCTGTTTAAACTGATCATTATTATTTTTGTCATTATCAATCACCTAACTTTATTTAGCTTTGTAAACAGGAAATGGTGTCCAATAGAGCTTTGGAAGCATTACATGTTTCCCAGTTTAGTTACATTTTTAATAACATTTTATTATTTTACAATATTTTATTAGAATTTTCCAGGTGATGATTTGTCTCATTTGTGCCTGACGTTTATAGATGAATATATTTTAGTGTGTTTGTGTTTTTTGCCATTACAGTGATGGAAAGAGCTGTTTACTGTCAGCGTGTTTTGTTTTATGTCACAATTATTGCTGAATGATAATATTACTGAAAAGCGAACAGTAGGCCATTCTGTTTTATTTATTTATGTATTTGTTTATTTATTTTGTGTGTGTTTCATCATAACGTCTCATGAACTTATTAGACAAATTTTAACAAAACTTTCAGGAAATAATCACTGGATGCACCTCTACAGCCAACTCGATTCAAAAAGTTTTTTTTTTAAATACCTTACATACCATAAAGTTTGTTGTTTTTTCCTTTTTTGTTAGACGCCATCTGTTGTTACAACTTAAACTTCATCTCTGTAACATATGTTCCTCCTCATCGTTTTAGCTATCAGAACTCCACACAAACATTTTTGTCGATCCCAACCTGCCTCTGTGCACGTCACGTTATTGTTTTCTCTGCTCACAGTTTCAGACTTGTCACGCGAGCAGATGCGAAGCATATGGCTTGTTGTCGGAATAACTGAATTATCAGTAGGAAAACGTGTGTGGCTCGTGCTCCAGGTGCATCATTCAAGCACGGAACAGAAATTTAGCATGAAAAAGGGGGTAAATGAATAAATTACAACATATAGGAAGTTGGGCTCTGCGTGGAGAAGCTGGAGAACTCATTATGGCTTCTTTGTCGTGACGACTCGCACATTACTGTGGAACATTTTTTTTCTTCACCTTCCTTTTCCTCTCTCAAACGGCTGCGCTCTCTATTTCTGACACAACAGCAATGAGTAATGAACGGTTTTGTCTCTCGTCGGTTCCTAACCAGTGTGTGGATTGTGTACAGTGTGCTCTGCATATTAGGCTAATTAGTGTTGAGCTGGCACACCCAGGCAGAGCGATGAAGTGTCCCACTTGCTGGTTACTCCTACGACGGTGCCGCAGTCTGACTGCAGCCAGATTCCTCTGCTACACGAAGAAGTCATCATGGTGGAAGGATGCTTGTGTTGTGTCCCAATTCAGGAGGCCACATGCGTCTGCAAACCATATTTTTCATCAGTTGATTGTATGATGTTTAAAATAACCTTGTAGAATAAATGCGATGTTCAAAATGGTATGTCTGAATAAATGCAGGAATCCACTGGATTTACTCTCAAAACTTTATTCTCGTCTCTGACTCCAATCAGGTACAGCACAGCACAGGCCTCAGCATAAGACCTTGAGCTAAGAACCCAAACAAACAGCAGCCAACACAAACTCTGTCTGTTTTAAACTTATGGCTGCAATGATCAGAAAGTGTAAAAAAAAAATTAAAAATTACAAAATTTCCTTCAACCTGTTAAAATAAACTTTTCATCTGCAGTTGCCTTATGTGTACACACAAATGTCTTTCATTTTATTTTATTGTTTATTTGTATGTTTTTGTACATAAAATTTACTTTGTTTTTTAAATGAAATGAATAAACTGAATAAATAAATAAAAATAAATAAATAAATGAGCACTAAGGATCTTGCATCGAATACTTTGCAAAAGTTTCAGGACTAAAAATGAATAAGAAAACTAATTTTGAATATTCCACAATAGTCAGATAAACTACAGTAATTATGACTTCTAATCCTGCTCCATGTACTTCATTTGTTTGGAAGACACTGAAAAACTTATCAAATTAATTTTCTGAAAACTTAACAAGAAATAGTCTTTATCGTTGTAGGTCATGTCAGTCTTGAACATTAAATGCTCCCAATTTAAGCCACAAAAATGACATCACGTTAAAATATAAACAGTATTACTATTTTTATTTTTTTTCTATTGGTTTATGTGTTTGACTGATAAAATCGATGATGTAATGTTAGTAGACTCAAAAAAAAATCCAACTATTGGTATGGAAAAAATGAAATTATTAGAAACAAGGTCTATGTTGAGAGCTTGAATTAACGCAGGAAACCGACCCAGTTCTCAGACTCCAACCTTTATTTGCAGACATGTGAAGCTGATCACATCACATCACTGTGGACCTTTTCACCCAGAAGTCTCAACAAACCACAATTTGCATTGTTCATCATTACACAGTAGAATTTAACAGTGTCCTCCTGAAAATGACATCGCTGAAGGAGGGGTCATGACCTCACTTAACGAGGGATGGTTTTTAAATAAGGAAATCTCAAATGTAGAAACATTATGTGTCTGATTGTGTTGTATCAGTTATATCAGTCAGTGTGAGGTGCGTTGTTCTCGCAACAATCTTTATCACAGTATAAAAATAACCTGAATGCACATTAATTATAAAATACTCTACCATCTAAAGCATAAGAAAGTATATATAAAATGCATTTAAGACTCAATATAAATCAGTACATTTTTTACAAAACAAACAGAAAAGAGAATATTTTTTTCTGCAGTTGTGTTTGGATTTAATCTGTGCTTCTTTTCTTCGTTTATTTAACTTTCAGCTTTCTGCCTTCAATCATTCTTGTGTATCTGCTTTAGCCTCCTTGACTATCAGATTGATATATTAAATATATAATTGACCACACAGGTAACTTCCCTCCTGCAGATGCACCTGCTTCTTCTTAGCTTCCTGTCTTCTGTGTCATGTCTCCCCGTCTCTCTTCTTATAGGACTATATTCTCATTTCACTGTCTCTTTTTGCTGCAAACCTATGACATGTGACACGTGGCAATTTCCTTTAGCTGATGACAAAAAATGTGCCAATTACCTCTCTGGATGTTTCACTGCCAATCAGATGCTAACGAGCTGTGAGAGTGTGTGGTTGCACAGGTGTGTGAGTTTGTGCATCTGCTTTGAGTCTGTTGGCATTAGATACTGTGTAAGATATTATCTTTAGCGGTTGTGATTGTGTAGAATTTGTCACAGATTTATCTTTTCACTTCTGCTTTTGTGCATAATTAAAAAAAGATCAGGCTGTTGCTCACTTTTACTCTTTTGCGCACAAGTTTTCTTGTCACCCTCTCTTCTTCCCACCCCTCCATCTCACTGAAAAGCTCTTTTGTTCAATTTTTAATTACCTTTCTCTACAAAAGTGTTTCTGACATCCGAACGCAGCACGTTTTGGAAAGGCTGCCTCTGTGATTGGTGAAAATTGGATAACTACCTCTTTGTATTTACTGTCAATCACTTTTCTGCTATAAAAAAATAAAACTAGAAATAATTTTAAGGCTTTCACCAATGCTTTCTTTTTCGGCACCAACTGATGCGAGCACTGAAAGAGAAAATATTTATTGTGCCAAAAGAGAAAAAAAATCTTTTTGTTTCTCTTGTTTGCATCATTTAATTTGTTCTGTTCAAGACTTCTTTTTTTTTTCAGCTTGAGAAGAAAAGGCACACAGAGTGACAATAAGATCACTGTCAAATCTTTGTTCTCTAAACTTTGTTCTGGATCTTTCTGCGAGAACTTTTTTTCACTTAAGTATTAAAGATTTATGGAGGAGCTGGGACACAAACATACACTCTAAAGCCCCTGCAGCCCTTTCATCTGTTTTGGTTAAACCTTCAGAACAATATGTGCAATCTGACGCTCAGAGTATGTGTTGAGGATGACTCCTTGCTAGTACCACTCCTAATTTTAGCTCAATGTGTTGACGGAGTTATCACATTTTAGTATTGTGAGGGAACACAAAGGTATTGCCATCAATTGTAAACATACAGTCAGTGATTTTTTTGTTGTTGTTTTTGTTTCATTGATTTATTTGTTTTAAGAAAATTTGCCAAGTGGTTCATGTGATATTTTGCTAACAGATTGGTATCTTCTTCAATAGTTAATTGCAAAGTTTTAAAAACAGCTTGTGTTTGATCTGTTTCACTTTCAGCAGATTTTACAGGTAAAACTCTGTCTGAGTTGGATCTATTTTGGTGTTTGATCAGGTTGCTAAGCGATGGCAGCCAAATAGAATCAGGTTGACTTCTGATACTTTTTGCGTGTTTCACTAAAATCTGTTCAGAGGTTCATGATACATTTTGTTAATGCTCCAGACAAACAAATGCAAACAGGTTTATCACCAGTCTGCGATGATGAATGCATCTAGTCCTTCATTAAATCTTATGGCGCTAATCTATTGTTGTTTATCACGATCGTATCCCTCATTAGGTTGAGCTAAAGACACTGTACACAGTTATTTTAAAACAAGAAGCTGCAGGTCACAGGGTTGATGCTTGATCTCTGCTCCCATCCTAAAAGTTTCAGCAGTTGAAGTGTCAGAACAGATTAGGTGGAAGGAAACGAGAATGACTAATCATGAGCTACCAGCTTGAAAGGTGGGCAAAAACATTTAGTCTGTGTGTGCTTGTATTTCTTTGTCTGTTAGCAAAATATCTTTTGAACCACTATATATGGACTCAACTTTCATAAACTTTTTATTAGATGTACAGTAATTGAAAGTCAGGCCAAATCCTTTCTCTGGGGATTATATACATATTATAGGATGTGTCCAAATTCAGGGGCTGCATTCTTTGAAGACTGAATTTGTTAGCCGTTACGTCAAATTCTGAAACTCCTCCGACTGTGGCCCATAAATGAGTATATTTCTCGTATTTAAGGGATGGGTCCAGTGGATGCGTCTCGGCCCAGCCTATTCCATTGCCGGCTGACCGGAGACTAATTTCTTTTGTTTTGTTTGTCACTCAGTTCATTTTACAGAAATTAGACTCAAAGTGCACTCAAAAAAATGTTGGATTTGCTTAACCATGTTATGTCAGCCGGTTCCACTTAACTAAGTTGAGTAAATTCAAAGCAGTACGCCAGTTTTTTAACCAACGAACATGACTATGTTGCTTTGAATTTACTCAACTCAGTTAAGTGGAACCAGTTGACATAACATAGTTAAGTAAATCCAATATTTCATTTTTAGAGTGTGGGTGTGGTAGTAGCTGAGAGTTATCACCAAAACATACTCTAAGCACCAAGAGATCACGTCAGATCATTGCTGAGAACTCTGGCATATAAGGCAACAGGTAGCATTTGTTCTTTCAAGGTATCTAAGTTTTATTGCAGTTAGAAACTTCTGAGTTGTTTGTAAAGTTGATTCCAATGCCTTTTTAGTTTCCACCTCAAGGTAAAATGCAACATAATCTTATTTCTTGCTCAGATTTCAAACTTTGGAAACAAGGAAGTTTGTACTCTGATAATTACAACGTACAGAAAAAAGAAGAATATATATATATATATATATATATATATATATATATATATATATATATATAGACA
>JARVJO010000140.1:12920424-13007136 GCA_031762555.1 Cynodonichthys magdalenae | reverse complement strand
AAGTTGATAAAATAAATTTTAAAATCTGTATTGTTCGATACAAGAGTGTATTGAACCTAAAGCACTGTTCGATACGGTTCGATACGGGTGCATGTATTGTTGCACCCCTAATATGTATATACAGAGAATTAGAAGCATTGCATTTGGGTAAGTGTGAAATAACAAAATGGACATTTTAGGATGAAGGCACACATTTCTATGAATGTTTTACTTGAATATTAAGGTTTCTGACAGAGCAAAGTAGCAATAGTTAAATTAGTTTAATTTATATTTGCTATCAACAGACTGCAATTTGTTTTTTACATTGTCATTCCGATACAAGCTGAGTTTTATTTGACTTTGCCTAAAGCATCAACTGTAAATCTTTTCCTGTTTTATGTAAAAACCTACTTTTTTAACCGAAAAGTCGGGGTGACTGACAGTTTATTGCGCCTTCAAACAGTGCAATAAAATCCACGCAGCATTTAGTTGGATAAAAATCTAATAAGCGAGAGGTTTAGTTTCAGTTAGCAGACAGCTCGGGATGGAACCGTATCCCTCCCGGCTCCATGAAATCGATTAGGCCGTTACATGTTTATGAAGGAAGAAACTCGTAAAAAAGCAAATCTCAGGAGAAAATGCATTTAGATTTTTTGAAGTTTACTGTAAAACTCTGCTCAGATGAAATTCACACCCAGTGTTTGTGCAGATAGAAGTTTGTTGTGTGCTGTCAGCTGCTTCATCTGGGCCTTGGTTTGAGAAGATAAGTGTGAAATAATTGTAAGTAGTGACAATATTTACTTCTCAGGCTTGTCAGTGTGCCCCCACTGAATAAGAGGTGTATATCTGTCATCTCAAACTAAAACACATACATCGTCACACTTCAGTCATTCTTCTCTTTTAAGACTTCTAACAAAGCTGGGCTTGCATTGGCTGTTTTGTCTCAGCAGGACTCATATCAGGTGATTGCCCCACTTTTAGAGATCCTTTATCTCTCCTGAGGAAAATCCTTTAAAAACATCTCGCTTATCTTTGCCTCCACACAGGAAGTTAGCGCTTTGCCCGGCATTTTCATCACCGAACGGCCTCTTTTGAAGAAAAGGACCAGGAAATATTTTTAAATCAAAGGAACACCACAGTATGAGAGGGCACTTGTATCTCCTTTTAAGAAAGCTGAACCTTTACACCTTTTAAAGGGGAAAAAGACTGATCTTTGGGTGAATTACTGTAAAATATTGGCTTCAAATGATCTGGTGTTTTGTGATGGAACCAGGAGTTTAATATCAAGTATGATTTGAAGAAATGGAACTCATAGGAAAAGGTCAGAGAGGCTCTCGGCTTGCACGATTGTGGAGAGTTTTCTTTTCTCCGCTGTCTGATAGTGCTGCTTTTTTACTGTAGTGCTTTGTTCTAGGGGAGAATAAAAAGAGCATGATAGCTATTGACTTTTTGTAGCAGGACCTCAGGGACGTAAACAACTGTGCTCCGATCCTGGTCTTCATTGTAATTCTACAAAAAAAGAAAAAATATAACATTTTTATGTTTAAAACATTTATTTAATGTGGTTAAATTTGTAATATTTTATTTGCCATATGTTTTTTAGTTTCTAGTGTTTTCGATTGTTCCTTTATCCCCATCTTCCTCTGTTTTCCTCAGGTGGAGTGGTTGAAAAATGAAGACATTATTGATCCCGCAGATGACAGAAACTTCTACATCACCATCGATCACAACCTGATAATCAAACAGGCCCGCCTCTCTGACACAGCCAACTACACCTGCGTGGCAAAAAACATTGTAGCCAAAAGGCGCAGCACCACAGCAACGGTTATCGTCTACGGTAAAACACTCATTTTTGCAGAAAAAGAAATCTTGTAACTTTTTTATTGGAGCATTTTTTAGACAGTTTAATGCAGTTCAAAGCTTTTAAAGAGGTAAATCTGATAACTGTTTGATTTCAACATGTCTCCTTTCCAAATCAGCTAAATACATGGTGTTGGTACTCTTCCAAAAAATAAACAAAATTGAAATGAAGCTCCAGTTTTGTCTCACCAGCCCCCAAAATTTTCCATGAAATCGTTAGGGCTTGTCGACATGCATTTTGATAAATTCCTGTTTAGCTGTTTTGTATTTTTCTGTCAATAGTGGAACATTCTGGCTGGGTGTTTGTCCATGGAGCTCATTAAAATTCAAAATGTAATGGGTGGTGGGCTCAGAAAGTGACAGACCTTGACCTTAGTGCTTGGCTTCAACAATTGTGAATGTTTTATCTCTTTTTTAATATTGACACTGTCCGAAGCAACCAGGGGTCACATTTCCTCTTGTGTCCACATCTGGGAAGGTCCAATGACATAGTAAAGATTATTTTAAAAAACATGTCTATTCATTTTATTTATACGGAGCCTGCAAGGGACGTGGGAAACATGTTTGTGTTCCCTCACAATACTTTTGCCTTCCCTCACAATATTTTTGTGTCCCTTGCAATATACAAAATAATTGCATTCCCTCCCAATACCATTTTGCGTTTCCATGCAAAAGTTTATTGTTTTGCATTAACTGTATTGAATCAGACTTTTATTTTAAAATATCCGGTTATCGAAACAGGATGTATCGCAACAAGTTCAGGAAATTGAGGGTGATATTGCGTGACTACGTTGCGTTAAAATATCTGCATATTACTTGCCTCCATGCGTGGCTGTGATATATTCATTCCAAAGATGAAATAAAGTACCAAGCTAATTCCTGTATTATGGTGAGCATGTTAATTTGTCATTAAACCAGCAGGCACAACAGTAATATTCGACTTTTGCGTTCCAATGTAACAGTATTCTGTGGTAACGCAAAAGAAAAATAATCCCTACATGTCCCCTCGCGATCTCCTTATTTTTAATTGTACTGTATTTTGTAAAATGGAAAAAATATCAATTCAATTCATATTTTTTGTTTAGTCTATCACATACCAACAGCATTTAGACATACATCTGTCAGTTGCTTTTAGCTGATTCACTGTCAGAAGAACATGACAAGATTGTGAATCTAAATATTATTACAAGAAAATGTGTTGAATTTTGTCAAAAGGTCAGATCAAAATGAAACAAAATTTCAAGTTGTTTTTCAAGCACCTCCATTTTTCTCCCACAGAGCGTAACATTCGCTTAGTTTGTTTCTGCTAAGAGCTGAGGGGGGCAGATTTACAATTTTCTGAACCATGCAAAAGGTGCTGATGTAGCTGAGTCATCCTTTAAAAAGACCCCCGCTGGGGTCTCACATAGACTCAGCCCACTGTCTCATCAGCATCAACCAGCTTGACTGTAACTGCACAGCATGGCTGAGAAGATAAACATCAACGGCTACTCAGGAAAGAACAAATGACACATGAAACAATTTTTTTTCAAACCTTAGAATGTTTTTTTTTTTTTTGATGTGTGAAATGACTGTGGCTGACAAATCATGTGCCTGCAAGATCTTAACTAACATTTTCTGGGAAGTGAGTAACAACACATTTTCCATTTCAGACAAAAAGCATTAAAAAGTTTTTTTACACTATCATTTTATGCATCAGATAGAGGGAAAACGACTGAAATCAAAGCTTAGCATTCTTTAAAGGAATGCATATCGCCTCCCGGCTTTTAACCCAGAGTTTAAGATTATTTTATGTTGGGAAATGATGGAAATGTACTTGAACCTTGAAAAAAAACGTGCAATCTAGTGATATTGCAATATCTTTATGATCTGCATGGAATATGTGTTGGGAATTACTCTATCACATCAGGTTTCAACTCATAATTTCTAAACAATTGTTCAGTTTTCATCATTTTTATGTTTTTACAGTAAGTATTCTGTGGCAGCCGTCTTAGAACTATACATCCAAATATTTCTGCTTCTACTTTTCATCTTTTTCTGGACTTGGGAGAGATGTTTTCTTTAAAAAAAAAAAGACTGTTTTGTTTATCTTTTTTTACTTTCACACCAGACCAAGTATTAAAAATAATGTGAGCATTTGGGAATCAGTGTAACAGTATTGTAAGAGCAGATTTCAGAGACGAGGCTTTCATGTCACTGGCATAGTCTTTTAGGATTAAGTGTCAAAAAAAATGCTTTGATGTCGGCTCATTCTTCCCATTTCAAAGATGGGATACTCGCACATTCCAGTACAGATGTGCTGCATGTGAAAGTACCCACACTGCCCCACAGAGCAGTGGGGAACACCCGAAGGATACAGAAAAAGTTGTTTGATATTGAAGATGGATAAAAAAGAAGGATTTGCAGTGTTCTTCCAGCCCAATTTATAACAAGGACACTGGGAACAGAAGGTGACAACAAAAACTGGGTTTGAAAAAACTGAAGACAAAAAGAAGAGGAGAGAAGATGGAGCTTTTAATCCATGGGGGGAAAACAACAGACAGCAAAGAAATGTTGGGCTATAGGCGGACTTCCCCTCGACTCCAGTATTTTGGGATTTACTCATAAGCACGTCACATTTAGAAGTCAGAGGCTCTGAGGGGCCCGGGTCCACCATGTTAAATGCCATAGACATGTTCTCAGCCACAAACCCTCGTGTCACTCTGCACTAGATTGAGTCGCTGACAGAGATGGATGAGAGAAGGAAGAGGGGCATTAAGAGGAGTCAGTGAATAGGAAAATGCAGCAATCTGACCAAAATTTACACTGCAGCTGTGCCACAAAGTAATCACCTGAGATGTCAGGGTTGAAATGCTAAAATTTTGCACAATTTATTTCATTATCGCCTGCCATCAAAAGGCAGCAGCCAGGCAATATTGGTTGTGTCTGTGTCTGCGTGCATGTGTTTGTTTCTCTGTCTGTTAGCAAAATATCTCATGAACCAGTGGCTGGATTTTATTGGAAGTCTGGGAAAGTAATCGTTGAATATACATCTACAGCTGATTCAATTTTGAAGTCAAGCAATTTCAAAACGGCTGCCACAGTTATTCAACTTTAACAAATGCAAAAGTTGCCATAACTCAGTCAGTCAGAGCTAAAATTTGTTTTGGTAGTAGAGTTATTTCCAACACATAGTAAGATTTGAGCGAAGAGCTCTGTCGTTTCTCAACAGACTTAGTTTGGTATGAAAGTCAGTGGTTGGTATGTGTTCCTCTAAGTCAACCAAACCTATTTTCCTCAAATCCCCTCCGTTCTTACTTCCAAACCAAGCTTTGAACTTTGTTCAGGAATCACAGACTATTTTTAACATGTTTTACTTTCTATTCCAGTAAATGGTGGATGGTCCACATGGACAGAGTGGTCTGTGTGTAACAGCCGTTGTGGCCGTGGTTACCAGAAACGCACACGCAGCTGCACCAACCCAGCGCCGCTCAACGGTGGCGCCATCTGTGAAGGTCAAGGCATCCAGAAGCTGCCATGTAATCCTCTCTGCCCAGGTAGGGGGTTAAGAAAATATGACTTTCCCCTAGTTCATTAATGGGTGGAAATGGTTCAGGTGCACAAAACACTGATTGCATAAAATGTAATGCAACTGTGTGTTTGCTCATTTCATTCATATTTGTGCCCACATGCTTACCTGTGTCTCTCTCCCATCTGTTCTCGCTGTTCCAACAACCACTTACGCGCTCAACCGTCCTCATCTTCTCATTCCTCCCCTGTCTGCTTCACTCCACCCATGTGTGTGTCCTGTCTGTTGTGTGATTAGTGGATGGCCTGTGGACAGAGTGGAGTAAGTGGTCCACCTGTGGGACAGAGTGCACCCACTGGAGGAGAAGAGAGTGCAACGCCCCAGCACCCAAAAACGGGGGGAAGGACTGTGAGGGCATGGTGCTCCAGTCAAAGAACTGCACCGATGGGCTGTGCATGCAGAGTGAGTACCCGACTAATCCTGTGCTACTCTCTCTGACCTGCCAACCGAAGGAATTTTTTCACCCTTTGACCGGAAATTTTCTCTTCGCTCTTTCATCACCATGTGTTTTAACACTCCCCACCCTGTCTGTTGCTCAGGTTGTTTCACTTTGCTAATGCAAAAATAGGAAGGAAATCTAAAGAGCTGCCTTTGATCTGTCTCACTTTAGTTTCTAATGTAAAACAAACAACACAAAACTCTTAATGACATACTTGGCTACATATAATCTTATATAACTAAATGTTTCCTCATGTTGTTCTTACTAATTATCCTTGTTACACCCACATTTCTGATTGGAACACAGATAAGAAGAAAAAAAAATCAAGACTTCAAATAATTTGAATCATGAATCTTTGGAAAAGTTATGAACAATTAATATCTTACCTGTTGTAGATAGCTTTTGGATCAGCGTTCGTTTAGAGACGTTAAGCCGATTTAAAGGCTTGTTACATTAGAATGTTTTAGGCAACTTCTGCCAGCTTGTGAACATTTTGTCCAACACTAAACCTGTCTATGTTGAAGATGGAATTCAAGAAATCTACTGGTAGCCTTATTTGGATGTATACATGGCATAGATCACAGATAAAAATGTTCATATCTCTTTTAGAGGTAAAATTTGAGTAATTACAAACTCAATCACAGTGCAAAGCATTTATATATATATATATATATATATAAAACCTGTATGTTTAATCACAACAAAACTTTCATAAGTCTGCATAAGTTATCTAAAACGTTATAGTTTGACAGGGTCTAAAGACTGGATTTATGAGTTAATGGCTAATCTGAGACCAAACTGGGGTCTGCTGTCTTAAAAGACCTCGAATCTCAAAAATGTCACTAGGTTCATGTGAACATTAGTTTTAAACATATTTATTGCAGTCAGTTTGCTTTAAGTAGGTATTTGTCAGTGGTGGACACAGCTAACCACAGTATTAGCTTCACTAGCTCCTTAATAACTACACAAATGATATAATTCCATTATCATAAAGCTAAAAGCTAAATTGATAATATGGCAGAAGCTAAAGCTAAATCCCACCCTAAAAAAATTGAGTAGGTCCTCCGGACAAGTTCCTCCTGCTCAGTTATTTTATGTGTAAGATTTTTCTACCTGGATTGATGAGATGCATCAAAACACTAAAGCTAAATCACTAATACTTAACATATTAACATTAGCTACGTTTACATGGACATACGTAATCGGAATAAACTGCCATTCGGAATAAAAATGCGTCATGTCAACACCCCATTCAGATTATTCTGATCCGAATGAATTTTTAATCGGAATGAGAGGGGTGGTTTATGCCAATTGATAATCTGAACAGCGTGCATGTAAACACTTAATCTGATCATCTTATTCTGATTGTATAAAACTGACCTGACTGCGCATGTCTTCTGACTTTCATCCATCGGTTTCTGCACTTTTGAGGAGGGAGGGACAGCAGCACCAGTTTCCAGCAGCACAGAACTTTTCCTCCCGTTCTCTCATTCAATAAAGAAGGAAGACAAACAGCATGTGTTGCTTCACCAAAGAAAAAAAGAAAAAGAATCCGCACATCACCTGTAGCTCAACTAGGGAGTGCAGTAACGTCTCCACCGTTATTAAAACATGTTGCGGGTCCATTCTGGGCGCTCAGAAAACATTTGTTTACGTTCATCACGGAAGTAGAACTTTTTCTGTGATTTTTAGGGAAAGTTAACAACTCTGCACGTCAGTGCTTTTATTCTGAATAAAAACCTGATGCATGTAAACACTCCTCATGATCGGATTGTGTCCATGTAAACGATACATTTGGATTATTTCATCGGAATACATTTCAATCCCATCAGAGAAATTTGCGCATGTAAACATAGTTAGTGAGTATAATGTGCTTTGTTATTGTCTTCGAACGTACCACTCCCACTTGTTTTTTGCACTCTTTATTCCTCTGCCTCAGACCTCTGGGCAACAGTTTCAGTCAATAATTAAACTTCAACACAAATATCAAACCAAACCTAAACATGTAATGTGACAAGCATAAGTCAACACAACTCAAAATCCTTCATAGATCACAGATAAAAATGTTTCTTTCAGATGTAAAATTTGAAAAATTCTAAACTAAATCACAGTGCAAAGCATGCTGGGTAATGGCTACCATGTGTTATGATAAAGCCATGAAGCACATCTACAGCTGACAAACAGGAAAGCAGATGTGAGAGTAGGAAAAGACAAAAACAATTATAGCCTGTGAAATCATGTTTCTGTTGATTTAGTTATTTTTAAACACTATTAACCCTAAATACAAATATTTGTAAGCCTCAGATTAATGCAAAGATATGTATTTGTTTCATTTCTATTATTTTTTTTTTAGAAACAAATTTAGTAAAGCATCTCTGTGACTGATGTCCCAGCTGCAAAGAATGCTGGAAAAAAATCTGACTTTTTACAATAGTTTTGAGTATGGACTTTAGTTTTTGTTGACAAATTCTTGTTGGTTTTTTGTTTATTTAAAATTTATATGGATTTTGCCTGTAAACTGAAACCATAAGTCAGAAGTATCTGGTGTGTGTAAATGCGTGCGTCCTCATGTTGGAGATGTTAACGTTAGATGCTGCATGATAAAGCAATGATTACAGTCCAGCTTTATCAAATTTATCACTGATGCATGTGAAAAGTAATACTACTGAATATGTTAAGAATGTAGTGACGCATATTAACATATTTTTAGTGGTAAAAATTTTAACTATATTAATTTAACTTGAAGTAAGTTTTTTACTAGTTGAAAAATATAATGCAAATGCTAAACCGCTCATCATAAAATTGGTTCCAGTAATAACAGGTTAGCAGATGAGCAGAATTGTGCCCACCACTGGTATTGTCATTTATATTTAGGGTTATTTACAAGCAAGATCAACAGTGTTAACCTTTGGGCACTTTTAGTAGGAATATTATATTATTTCTGCTGGAATAACTGTGTATTGTGAAGCTGATGGCTGTGTTAAAGATTTAAACGTTTGTTTTTGTGGACCATTTTAACATTTTAGAGATTGGAGGAGTTGGAAATCAGCATCAATTCACTTTGGGCTTGGCCCCATATAAACTAGCCGTTACCTTGTTAATGAAATCAGAAAAACCTGTAGCAGGTAAGATATTACTTATTCATAACCTAAACCCCAATACACAAAATCCAAACTATCTCTTTAGTTTCAAAGGCCACTGATGCTATGCTGCTTCATTATCTTTCTTTAAAAAAAAAAAAATTCATCTATAATAGTGATTTTTTTTTCTCCTGCTGCTTTATTAACTAGAGGAGGGGAATAACAAGGGAGACACACACAGACCTGCAACTGAGTCAAACTCTGTCTGGTTTAATAAAATTCCTTCTCCAATAAAAATGTTTTGGAGGTGTTAAACCCAATCACTGTCACATGTGCCTTCAGCATGTGTAAAACTTGTTACAGATGGTGATTGAGACACTAATTGTTTAACAGAGACTCAGCTGCTGGATGTCTTTAATTTGATAGAGCTGGCAACTGCAGTGAGCAGCTGATCAGAGCTTGAGTTGTAAACGGCTTCTCCTTGTGTCGGTGCAATGTGGTAAAAGTTTAGAGTAAGAGTTTACATCCTCTGGGTGATGAAAATATGTTTTTGAATGGCCCGGTAGATTAAATTTATGTATTTGTAGAGTACATAAATGTGTGTAAATTTCATAAAAGACAAAAAAACAACAACTTGGAGATTCCGAGGTGTGATTTGATATTTATAAGTTGCTGTTAGAAGGATGCATTAGCTGATTTTAGCAGTGAATGAAAACAGGCAAAAATCTATATGAAGGCTGGGAAAAGACTTGACTGATTCCTTTGAGGATTTTCTTTCTCTGTGCAGAACAACATATGTTCACCCCGCTCCTGCTTGCCCTTGTTCTCACCCTTTGCAGCTCAGCCAAGAGCATTCTGAGTTCTTGGCGGACTGAAAGCGAGTTTGCCGAGAATATAAAGCCATAACGATATAGATTTAGGATCATTTCAAAGATTGATTTTTTTGGAAGCTAAGAGGGTGAAGCCACTTATGTCAATGCTAATGACCATTTCCACAAGCATTTAGAAGAACGGCCCCATTATCTAAAAGCTCATGTTATGGCAAATATGATTGGGAATGGGAGTTGTGTGCAATCCGAACTCACCTCGGACTGCTGATGTGCTCCCTGCAGTGCAGGTCTGGAATCTGAGCAAACGTGTGTCTGTGGATTCCATTGCAGCTTGATCTTATTTTCGGTTGTTTGAATTTATTTAAATCCTTTCAATTGCAATCCATCACAGAACTCTGCCGAAGGAACTCGATACAACCGTAGCTCGAAATAGAACTTATAGCATCCATAGCTCTTTGCTGTAGAAACACAACTGACTCGAGTCAAAAAGGAAAAAAAAGAGATTTCATAATTTACTTTCTTGCTTGTTTATTGCATTTAGGCTGTCGGGGAGCTTTAAATGTTGGATTTAACAAAGTTAAAAGTCTTTAAATTGATCTAAAAAGCTTGCACTTTGTTCAGAGAGACCTTCTGAATTCTGTATTGTAGTTTCTACACTTCACTAAGGCTGTTTGGCACTCACTCTGTGGTCCATCTTTTTTTTTTTTCGGATGTTGTTTGCCAAGCTTTTGGTAACCCTACTCTCAGACATGACATTTTCTTGACATATTGATCCAGAAAGAAAAAGGGAACGCCAGCACCAGCGATGGGCTTTATTGCTGTGAGACAAGAACAGACGATCATGGCTCTAAGCTCCATTTCTTGTTATTTGCCGTGGTTAAAAGGTCTCAATAAAATTGTCTTATGATCTTCAATTTCCATTCTCAAAGATTCCACAGCGAGGCTAAAATTAACTTTTATCGGTGCTGATGATATCAGCTTTGGTGGATAAAAGTCCAAAGTATTTCCCAAAGATTGAACACCTGTCCAGCCAAAGGAGTAATGATTAAAGCAGAGACATTGATTTCCTGTTCTATGATCCTCACTTCCTTCCCGGTTCTATGATGTCAGTGAGAAAATAAAATGATCTTGCTCTACGTGGAGCTGGGAGTTTTTCTTTGGAGCCCACCCACTGAAGCGAGCTATTACAGTCAGGATGCGTAGAAACTCAATGGGAAGGGTTCGGAAGCCCCATCAGTTAGACCGGCCCTTACTGCCACCTCCCCCTTACTCCAACCCTGCATCCCCAATGCCTGATTGCATGCACCAACCTCATCTATCAAGCCATCGATTTTTACGTCAGTCCACTAGTCTTCCTGTGGCACTCTCCCTTTCCAATAAGGATTTCATTGTTTGTTTAGTTGTTTATAAATGTCCCAGGGAGAGTGAATATTGTGTGTGCCTCTGCACTAGCCCTGGCTTTCCACCAGCCAAAAGCCCCCCTCAAATCCCAGCTGGGCCCGAAAACCCTTCTCCTTTAAAGATTTCCCAAATCTCCAAATCACATGTCTTCAATTTTTCTAATCGCTGTCCTTCAGCTTCCTCCTCCCTCAGCCTCCCTAACATTATCATCACTTTCATCTCATGCACTAACCTCTCCATCCACCTTCCAGTGACAGATGCGAGGCTGGAGGTTCTATTGACTCTGCTGGAGCTCACACTTTATCAGCTCCTCCATTCCGCTCACCTGCCAGCATCCGTCCTGCCGCCGTTGAGGCACTAAGCCCACTTGATGGATCGCGTCGTTCCCTTACAGAACCTCCGTGTCCCGTCCCCCCCCCCTCCCCCCCCCCAAATTTCAACCACCATCTATATACACCACACACAGATACAGAGGGGGGAGGGGCCAAATCAAGAAGGATCACTTCCTTGAGTCATCACTCTCGCTCATGAGTTTGTAGCTGTCTCATTTGTTGAGTTTGTTTTTCTGTTGGAAATTTGATTTTCATCATCCTTCTTCTTTCACCTCTCCTGCCCTCTTCCCCATTACGTCCCTGCTTCTTTTCTTTTCTTTTTTTTCCATTTTTTTCCTCCCAAGGTTCGTTGTATCAGCAGTCCTCTGAGGCAAACATCAAGAGTGATTTTGGAAATTCATGTGAGTTATTGTTTATTTTCATCATTTGAGTTATTTTACCATTATTTCTGTTGCCATTCTTGTGTGTGTTTTTGTTTTTGACCTTTATTTTAGCCATCTAAATATACAATTATAGTCCTAAAAAATTTGGTAGAAAACAGCAAATTTTACTTAATGGGATTTTGCACAAAAATTATAAAATGCAAAAAGCATGTTTTCCCTTATTTTATTACCGTTATGCCACTGTTTCTTATAAACATATTTTCACTCTGTCATCTTTGTTTTTTTTTTTTTGACCATTTATAAAATTCTATTTTGCTAATTTCCAACTAAAAGTTGACACTGCTATTTATTTTCTTATGAACTCCTATTTAACTAAAAAAAAACTTTTGTACTTTATGCAATGCAATCTTTATGAATTTGTGTGTCTGTCTGTTAGCAAAATATAAAAATGCAGTGAAACCAGAAAAAATTGTCAAAGTAATCACTGAATAAATAACTGACTAACATTTGGAGTCAACCATAGCATATTTAACTTTATGGCAAACACAAACATGGTTTTAGCTCATTCAATTTAACAGATATGGAGCTAAAATTTAGTTTAGTAGTTTCTGAGACTAGTCTCCAACACATATTACAAGCTCTAACAGATTGTGTAAGATTTTACTTTGACTTTTGCCATCACCTGCTGGAGTCAACTCATGAACTGCTTAATGGATTATAATAAAACTTTCAGAAGGTAATGACGGATGTACAATTCACTGCCTTTTATGGTTAATTTAGCTTATGATGGATACCACACCTGATCAACCATAGCAAACTAAAGAAAGGCTTTATTTGACAGATATTAAGCTAAAATTTGATGTGGTAGTAGCAGAGAGTCCCTTCCTGATATTATTTTCAATGTTTGATGAAAGCATTGGAAATCTTTTACATGGAAAAAAATGCTAGATCTTTATTCTAACAGCTTTTTTATATTAAATATTTTAAGACACCCTTGGATACATTGCAAGTCATTTTTCCTGCTCAGCACACTAACAGAAAATAACTAAAGATGCACAAACCTTCTGTTGTTTTGAAAGCACAAACTCTAGTTGCATATTTTCGATTAAGGTCATGTTGCAGAATAACTTGAGGTTAAATACCTCACCTCTCCTATAAAAAATTGCAATAGCTGTGTTCTAGAGATCTATAGCGCTTTCATCTTTTCTGCACAACGCTGTAGACTTCTGAGTTATCCTCTGACATCGTGTCTCTCTCTCCGTCAGTAAATCTCCCGGTCCTCACAGAAAATAGAGTGTTTAATAATCCATTTCATTTCCATTCCTTGTATTTTGCGGTTTCTGACAATAGCTCATGTTCAAAGGGACGTATTAATCTAAGTGATACATTTTAATGCGTACACTTAGCAGGTTGCTGCATTTATCATCAAAGCGTGGATGGAAGATTGTTCGACTGGGGGGATATATGTTAAGTAACTGCGGGGAGGCTCAGCAAGGGGAGCAGAGTGAAATTACATTTTTAGACCTTCATCACCAGCTGCCTGCTCTGTTTTCCGTCTGTGTAGCTGCTAGAGGAGAGATTAGGGGTCTAACGTATATTTGGATGCGTCTTAAATATGATGTTGCAGGCAAAGCTGAGGAGAGATGGCTAGGCAACGTAAAGATTGAGAAATAAAGTCGATAATTACAGGCATACAGAAACACTTAGAGCTAGAACAGAGTCTACTTTTATATTTACTGCACGTATGGCAAGTAAACAGGAATGAAGGTCAAACTAAATTTGTGTTTGCAACCTTTAAGGGCAGGAATTTTAATTGCTTTCAGAGTGACAATAAATGCTTCCTGATTCAAATTTAGTTCTTGTTTTTAAATGAAAAGTCTTAAAAGAAATGCATATCGCCATGACTTTTGGTCAAATTTTGAAAATGAGTTTATGCACAGTTGAGGGATTTGTTGGCGCTCATGACTCTCAAGTACTACCACACAAAACTTTAGCTCAGTATTCATGAAACCGACCGACTTGTAGCCGTTTCTGTTTGCTAAGACCAAGTAATTGTGGCAGCCATCTTGAACTGGGTGAACTCCAAACATTAATCAGTTGTAGATATACAGCCAGTGATTATGTTGTGTCATTAAAATCTGTTCACTGCTTCATGAGATCTTTAACTAACAAACAAAATCACCTTTTCACCAAAGAATGTGATTGCAGAGGTTGTTTCACATGCTCATGTTTTTTGTTCTGCTTAATGCTCCTTGGTATGAAAAAACAAGAGACACATGAGTTGTATCTGCATCCCTGAGACACATCATGCTACTTTATGCAAACCCTCGACTGTCATGCATGTTTTCAAAGTTCTGTTTTTAGATTTATGGGTGACACTGCCATCTGCTGCAGGTTCGGTGCATTTTACATGAATTCTCATTTTAAAAAACAAGAACATCATCCTCATTAAATTGCCTTTGTTCTCCCATACATTTGCATGCTTTGGTCTTTGACTTTTTGAACAAGCTGTGGACATGTACAGTTCACCAAGATGTGTCAAACAATCTGCAGACACGTGGTCCCACAAGCCCCCGAGCATTTCATTACTTCTAAAGAAGCGCTTTTCTTCCCCATTTGTCAATGTCTGACACTGAAGGACATTCTTCACCAAATGCCACAGAATGCAGGCTGTCAGTCAGCAGCCAATAGGAGGCCAGATCTGTAACAAGCGCCTGTCCGTGTTTCCAGCAGCCCTCGTATATTCAACGCCAACCCAGCTAATCACAGAGGTTTCTCCAGCTGGAAAGTGGACAGAGAGACTCTGGGAGGCAGACAGAGATGAAAGACAATTTGAGAAATTCAAGCTATGTCTAGATCTTATCTGCAGCATGTAAGAACAAAGTCAGAGACAGACTCTGAACTCCAGCATGAGCACGGTAATTTGAAGATGAAATCCCCCTGCATCTGCGTCTGCAAAACTTTTGATCTCGCTTCTGAGCCGAGATCGGCATGTCTCAGAGCAGCCGTGTTTAATAAGCACAATGTTTCTCCAGACTTTATCTTCATTATCTTTAATTTCTTGTTAATTATCTTATTTACATGGCCCTGTTTACAACTTCCTCTCTAATAACAAGAGCAGCGAGCCTCGTTTCTTGGCTCTGGCCACCAAGACACAAGCAGCAAACTTTGTTCTCACTTGGAGGTGTTTGTGAGGTTTTTGTTGTGTTTTAAACTGGAACATTAGTTTGCAAATCTGAGAAATGAAACAAACCTGATGTCTTGTATTGCATGTGCTATAAAGTCTCCTTGTCTAAGACATTTTAGGAGTGTTCATTAAAAGTAAAGAAAAAAATGCAAATATGCATTTGTGCAAAATGCAAATTGTGCATTTATATCCCTGTATGATGGTTGTTAATATCCGGCTCTGTCATAAAGCAGGATATTAGTCTGCTGATAATGTCTTCATCACAACTCCTGCATAATGAAAGAGAAAGCCCCATCTTGCTGATGCAAACTTATGAGATCTAAAAAGGCACAACTCTCCTCTGTTTCTGTTTTTTGTCTCCTGCCTGACCCCTCCTCCAGTGGCCCCCAGCACCGACGACGTAGCTCTCTATGTGGGTATTGTCATAGCCGTGATCATGTGCCTGGTTATCTCCGTCGTCGTGGCGCTCTTTGTCTACAGGAAGAACCATCGCGAGTTCAGCTCCGACATTATCGACTCCTCCGCCCTCAACGGAGGTTTCCAACCTGTCAGCATCAAGACCGCCCGCAAAGGTGGGTTAAAGGAGAGAGCAGTTGATTTGTGTGGGTGGATGTCTTTGCAATCATTAAACAGAAGTACATGTAATACAAATTATTGGTCATTTTGACATATTTAGACAAGAAAATGTGACTCTTTGGTACATTATATGCACAAATAAAGGAAAACTTGAGCAGTACAAATAAAATGTGCATTGTTAGTTATGAATAATCTGCAAAAATCTTCCGTTAAAAAGTAAAAAAAAGACATTTAGCCCCGATTTTGTATTCCCCTTTCCCAGTGAAATACCTGGACTTTGACTTTAACTTCACACGAAGCACATCACAAATCACGTCAGTCTTTTTTCTTTTAGTAGTAAGGTCCACCTTTAGTTAAATTTAAACTTTTGCACATATATTAAGTAGCTGTTTTAGAATGGATCAAACAGTTTAAACTCAAACAGTTCAAAGTATTAGTTTCCATCAGCAATAAGTAGATTATATTATCCTGATGCACTTTTTGATAGGATCTAGAATTCTGAATATGAAATGATTCCAAACCATAACATTTTCACCACCATGCTGTACAACTAGTTTAACATTTGTCAACTTTAAAGATTTGTTTCACTGAATGTAATGTGGGAAAAAAATTGGATTTTGAATTACTTCTGCTGGGCACATTGTTCAAAATTACCTGACCTTCCACCAAATGTAAAGTGAGCAAACCAAAGTTGGTATCAAACTGGGACTAGGTGCCAACTCAAACTTTAACTTTTTGTAACTTTTTAAGGAAAAATTGGAAGTTTTCAGTTGCAGTTTCACTGAATTTTTTAGTGTTTGCATCCGAGTGACCAGCCAGCCATGCAGACTTATTTATGTTTGTATGCGCTGCTTGCAAAAGGGTAATCTAAGCTGTGCCAACCATGGCCCACTTTGTACTCACCTTGGCAACCACTGATTTTTAGTACTGAACATGTTTTTTGGGTGAAAGGAAAGCTCGCATGCAAGTGTAAAATTGCAGCTCTTGCAATCATGAGATGGGTCGAAGACACTTCCAAGAAGGAGAATGTCGAGAGGCTTTCAGGAGACTCTCTTGCGAATGCTGTTTGCAAACAATCACAGCCCAGTGTCATACTTATTTAATCAAACTTAAGATGTCTTCTTTATCGTAAACTCATGCACTTTGACACCAAGTGCTGCAAAATTTACCAGCAGATCAAATAGATTTTGGGATGAATCTTTGGGGAAAGCATGCCTTGAACAAACTGGTATATTAGGGATGTAAATCACCAGCTTTATCACAAGATGATTTATGGATTTGTTTGGATGATGATACCATGTTTCTCAATATCACAAAGTCTGTCACGATACGATTTCGATTCAATCCACAAGTCTGTGATCGATATCAATCCACATCGGGCATATGATCATGATATGGATCAATGTTTTCGTTTTGCCTCAATGTAATTGAATTATTTAATCAATACATCAATGTGGATGGAAGCATTGTTACACCCCTAGGTTAGCCACTTGTAAATACTTTCTTTTGCAATGGAATATTTAGTTAAAACTTCTTGGAGGTCATTCATGGAGCTCTGACAGACTTTGTAGGACCCTTATTTAAGGCTAGGAGAGGGCACTTTAGATTTTGACTTGCACACTTCAGCAACAACAAGGACACCAGAAAGAACATCTATTCATATAAACCAGAACAACTTACTATTCCTACATGAATAAGTCCAAATAACTTGTGAGGCATTTGGAGTTGCTTACATTAACAGCTCATAACAATCACCTGTTGAGGTTTGTTTGACTCAGCTGCTCTGGCAGCGAATGTGTTAGCGATGATGTGGATGTAAAATGTGCTCTTTTGACAGTAGATGAGTGTGAAGCTCGTGAGAGAGCAGCAGGCAGCGTGTTTATGTGAGGGACACAGTAAAACGTTTCAAATGCTGATCATAAAGGCATAATCAGGCCAGTTCTTATGTTGCGTAACACGCTGAATAATTAGGTGTGAGCATGTGATGCTGGATTGAAAGATGAAACAAAAAGAATAGACTAATCAGGGGGAATGTATTGTAAAATTTTAATATGATGGTTTAGGAGGAGGTAAAATACAAGCTTTAAAAATAACATAAATGTGGAGGACAGCAAGGACAGAAATGAAAGATTTTAAATGCATCATCTCATTAAATTTTTTTTTTTACAGGCAGCAAGCTTTTTGTGTACAGAAATTACCCACAATTTGTTTTGCAAAGCATACAGGCGTTTTGTATAATGCAACACATTTTAATATTTAAATTAGTATTTGTTTTTTCCCCTAAATGTTAGTGCTTCAGAATTCCCTTCCAAATGCATCACATCAATCTTTACTGTCTGGCTGAGTTTCAGAATTGACTTTAGGATTTTACTGCTTGTCTTTTAAAACTGGAGTGGTCTGTCTCCTGCCAATATCTGCAATCTCTTAACCCCCAACGAGCCTTATGGCAGCTTGAGATCCTCTGCAAAAGTCCTTCTAAAACCTCTAGCTGTCAGTAAAAAATGACCGGGCCTTTTGTGTCTGAGTCCTTCGGCTTAGAAACTACCTTCCTTGTCGTGCATTCCAACTGACTACTTTAAATGTTTTCTGAGTACCAACTTTTGTTGTATAACATTTTCCAATTTCATTTAAGTTAAGCATAATTATCATTTCTGCAATTAATTGCGTATTTTGTATATGTTGTTAAAAACTTTGCATAAAATGTAAAGAAATTTGTGTTTGGTAGATTATTTATTTGTTGTAACAACGCTTCTTGGCAATAAATCTTATACAGTTGGAAAGCCTGTTCATTTCTCTTTTAAATGGTGCCACATTTGTAAGGAACATGCATTTGTGGGATGAGCAGTTGAGATGAGTATGTGGGTTGCTAAATCTTTTCTACCAAACAGCTTAGTTTGCTGTTGACTCTTGTTTTGAACTTTCAGTACCCCCAGGTGCTGCCAATCAGGTACCTGGTATAAAGTTTGTTACCAAGAAGCATTCTTACAACAAAGAAATAACCTACCAAACACATTTGTCCTTACTTTTTGTACTAAGTACAGATATCTTGTATATGTAAAGTACTACATTTTTCAAGAAAGTCAATAGTTGCATGGAATAAATAAACTTACATGCAAATAATGATTGCAGTTAACCTTAGCTCAGTTTCTGCTTGTTACTTGTAAAGGATTTTTTGTTGATTGAAGACCCTGAAATCTTACAATAAAACTGGAAGTCAACATTATTTATATAATATTTATTTGTTTACAAATTAACATATCATTGAATAAGTTGTGGATGAATGATTTTAGTAAACCTTATGGCAAATGAAGTGCTCCTGAAGTGGATATTTTAATGCGTGAAAAACAAATGAGTAAAGCTGCCAGCTTCTTGTTATTTTCACTTCCAGGTTCAGTCGTTCTAACTACCTTTCTTATGTATTTCTGGCTTTATAAACAGAGGTGGGACCAAGTCATTGTTCTGCAAGTCTCAAGTCTTTTTTCTCAAGTCCCGAGTCACGTATCAAGCAAAGACAGTCAAGTCAGGTCCAGACAGGCAACTGTCAAGTCAAGTCCCAAGTCTGAAACTAGGAATTTCAAGTCCTTTTAAGTCTTCTTTCGAACAATTTTTAAACAACATGCATGTTAAAATTGCACCTTTATATTTGCACGATACAATTAAACTTAGCTGCAAAAGTAGTCTTCCTTTGATCTGGTTAATTTAATTTGCTGTATGTGCTGCAGCTCACGCACACATATGTACAGAGTGTGGGAAAAAAAAGAAAGATGTTCTGCCTTTGTTAATACAGAATGATTCCAATTAATTAATGGGGCCCACTTTATAAATAATGGGTATTAAATTTTAGATTTTTGGTAAAATATCAAGTCGTTTCAAGTAAAGAGTGTCAAGTCCAATTCAAGTCCCAAGTTGTATAAGTCAAAGTCAAGTCACAAGTCTCTGAACATTTTTTCAAGTCAAGTCTAACGTCATAATATTAATGACTCAAATCTGACTTGAGCCCAAGTCATGTGACTCGAGTCCCCACCTCTGTTAATAAATATTTTTGTTTGTTTTTGTTTTTCCAGCTGATCTCCTAACATCACCCCCTGATTTAACCTCAGCAGCCGCCATGTACCGCGGCCCAGTTTACGCTCTCCATGACGTGGCCGACAAAATCCCCATGACCAACTCCCCCCTGCTGGACCCCCTCCCCAACCTGAAGATTAAGGTGTATAACTCCTCGGGCTTAGTCACGCCCCAGGACGACCTGGGAGGAGAGCTTTCCTCGAAGCTGTCGCCCAAGCTGCCGCACTGCCTCCTGGACAACAGCAACGGCACGATGGGGCGCCACGTGCAGACCCAGACTCTGCTTCGCACGAGGGACCCATCCTGCACCGCTCTGGGCTCCTTCAGCTCCCAGGGGGGTCACCTCATTGTGCCCAACTCAGGTGCAGCAACAGTATCCATATTATTAAGATGAGGGGGAAAATGAATACAACAGAGCTGAAATGTTTCCTACTTAGTTTATGATATTATGACTAAAACAGAAGTAAAATTAAAAAACTGTCAGCCCTTAAAGGAGAACTAAGGAAAGCTTGTCAAAGTTCTAAACAATGATCTGTTAGTGCTTAGTAGGAATGTCACATTACCAGTTTTTCACAAACCGAGTACTCCAGCTTGGGTACTCGCCGATACCAAATACCAATACTGAGTACTTACTGAGTTAGAACCTAAATGTTAGACAGTAGCCATGTTTCCATTGTCTTTTTGACAATGGCACATTTTGAAGTATTGCGTTAGAAAAGGTGGAAACAGCAAAATTTGCAAAAACTTCAATTTCGGAAAATTTTTTTACGCTTACTTGAGGTGGTTTTGGGATTTTCCGAAAAAGAGATAATGCGCAAAAGGTTCTGATGTAGTGAAAATTTACGTCAATCAGCTGTTCCCGCTGTCCAACAATTGTTGCGGCTGCGGCTGCGGCTGCGGCTGCGGCTGCGGCTGCGGCTGCGGCTGCGGCTGGACCCTGCTCCCGTTGTCGGTGTCTTCTCAGATATTCCTGAAGAGAATTGCATTTCTTTTCCTACGTCTCCAGACAGCATGTAACATGGCCAATACTAGTTGATATGACAGAAAAATTACAACTTTCCAGATAGTAGCAACACGTTCTTGATAACTTCTCTCCATTGTCCTGAGATGTGTATCCCTGCGAGTTTGCAACTTTACTTCCCGTTTACTACAGCCATGCAAAACACCATCATCTGACATAAATACGCCTTGCGTAGCCTGATTGATTTCCTCCAGTTGATGGCAACACGTCTGATGCGTGTTTCTTTTTTTGCGACATTTCAAAAGTTAGCTCAAAATGCGCATTATAATTGGATGGAAACACGGCCAGTGGCTTTAAAAACACATTTCTTTTATTTGGAACAAAGTGGCTCTCCTTCCTTATGAGCTTACAGTGAGTGGATCAAATTGAATATACAGCATGATAGTTGAAACATTTTAAAATACTGTAAATAAAAATAAAAAATAAGATATTCTGACAAACTTTTCACTTGAAATGTAAACTGTAACAATGGAGTATCGATACCAGTATCTGGGGTATCTATAGCAGTGTTAATATCGGTTCTGGGTACAAATACGAGTACTTGTAAAAATTCTAGTATACAGATATCTGTATCTGGACATCACCAGTGCTTAGTATGTGATAGTGATAACTCAGCTGCTACCAAACCAAATTTTACTTTAATATTTGTCAAATAAAAAGGCACAGCCGTTTCTGTTTTTGCTAAGTTTAATTAACAGCCATCTAGAACTGTTTTTAGTTGAAAAGTTATTAAGTTTTAGATTTTTTAGCCAATAAATATTTCCTGAAAATTTCCATCAAATCTATCTTGACATCTTTAGAAACTTTTGTTAACAGACAAATAGAGAAGACCCCAACAAGTAATCCCAAACCTTTAAATAAAATCCCTTTCCACTGGATGCACTTTTTGTGTTTTTGACAATGAAACTGCCATAAGAAACATGAACACCATACAAAGAAACACTTCAAAAATCTGTGTTGAGCACTGAAAAGGATGGTGTTTTGTGCTCTACTTAACATAACCGCCTGGTAAACTTTACTATCTCCACCAAAAACACACAAACAGATGGAACTTTGAAGTGATCTGCTTAGCCATATGCAACTTATCAGCGAGCCGACTGCTCACTATGACAAGAGTTGATGGATACCTTAGGTGCCTACACCAGAAGCACTGAAGTCGAGGTGTTCTAGTTTCAGGCAGCTTACATTAGCCATGCTGTCTTCACTTCAAACAGACGCAGGCTGTAAGGATCACACCACAGATGCATGCTGACAGGCATAGACAAACTAGCTGTGACATTCAGGGATGCACAGACTTCTCACATTTCTTAAGTTATTTTTTTTTTCCATTTTTCTTTATGATACCTGTAAAATGTCCTCAGCTGCTGGTTGTACTCAGCCACCTCATCATGTTACACCGGTTGAGAGGGTGGAAAATGCATTTGATATTTGATACGTTTGTGTGTCTGGGTAATGAAATATTTTGTAGCAGTGTTTGTGAGGCTGGTTAGAATTTTGCATCTTCAAACCACAATTTGTTTTTTACAGGCTTTGCTGAGAGGCAGAGTTACACTTTGAGAGATGTTCCCCAAGAGTTGTGCTTTCTATACCAGCTAGTCTGTCACCTTTTTTGAATAAGAAAGTTCAGTACAAGGACTTGGAAAATCAATGAGCTATCTTAGAAACCTCCCTCCTGAGAAGGAGAAGCTATGATTGTGTGTATGCATAGGGGAAATTGAGGGATATGTTTATAAAAAAACACATCAGAGGGACATCATTTCAAATCAATCTGAGATGGAAAAATGTAAATTATATTGGCTGCTGCTATATAGGAACGCTATGAGGAGAGTGGAGACCATTGATTTTTGAAATAAAAAAATAATGCCAAAGGAGAGAGCAGTAAAGTGTTAATTTAATCAGGAACCCAAGGTCATTACAGTTACTAGAGCTCAAAATTAAATAACCATAACATAGTATAGACATTAAAACAAAACAAAGTTAAATACTTTTTAGTTTTAAGCTTCGTTTTTCTCAAAGTTTGACAAACCCTGGTGTTGTCTGATGAGTAAAAATAGTTTTGTTTCAGTGTTGATTTGTGTTTTTGCCTGTTTCTGTGCTCCTCAGGAGTCAGTCTACTGATTCCAGCAGGAGCCATTCCTCAAGGCAGAGTTTATGAGATGTATGTGACCGTCCAGAGGAAGGACAATTTGAGGTACAGAGGGCTGCTTGGTCACATTAACACACATACACATACCCTTCTGTCCACACGCACATACACACACACAGAAACGGCATATATATGTGTTGTTTTTTTCTCTTTGTGCACCTCTAGGCCTTCTGTGGACGATGGTCAAACTGTGCTGAGCCCTGTGGTGAGCTGTGGGCCCCCTGGGACCCTGCTGACGCGGCCCGTCATCATCACCATGCACCACTGTGCCGTGTGCGACGGCCAGCAAGACTGGCTGATCCAGCTCAAGAGCCAGTCGCCGCAGAACCAGTGGGAGGTGAGATTTGGGATTCACAGTGAAACCTGCTGTAAATTTTCTAAAGTCAAGTTTGAAAAATGTGTTTTGAGCAGCCACTGAAGGCATTAAAGGGATTTTATTTTAAGCTAGAAAAAAAGATTGACTCTTTCCATGGAATCCAGATATCTTTGGTTGGTTGGAAGTTTTCACTCAGTGTTGAGTGAAGAGCAAAAGAGAAAGATGATATGAGTCTGGAACTGTAGATCAAATGAAAGGGGTGAGAGGAAACGACTTCCTCAGCTTCCTTTTAAACTTTTCAAGGAGACCCTCTGCTTTAATCAGGAACTGAAACAGTAAACCTCTAATCTCAGTTCTGATCTGTGCTTTTTACCCCCACAGTTTCCTTTTGTCTTTATTAAGATACATTTTATGTGCTGTTGTGTGGAAATGTGCATGTCTCCACTGCTTGTGGGCTCCTTGATGAGACCTTGTGATCAGAAAGGTTTCTGAAGGCAGCATTGTGTTCCTTATCTGCTTTTTATTTCTTACATTTACCACACAGACGGACACAGAAATCCTCCATTTATCCAAACATGAAACGTTTTATAACTGGTTTCATCTTTATGATCCTGATGATGTCTTATATGTAAAAGACATATATTAGATTATTTCCTGCCTTTTAGAAGCAAATTTCTGCTTCTACATGGTTTTTTATTAAACTTTTACACACCATGCCTTTTTTAAAAATGCAGAAAAAGTCCAATAAAAAAAGAAACATTTAATGGAAGTGTTTATGCAGCAGCAGTGCAGTAACCAGAATGAAAAGTGTTATTGAGATGAAACAATGTGGGTTTTATTGCCTAAATGCCTTTATTGCCTAAATTGATACAATAAAAATCCAAACTGTCTAAACTCAGCAGAGGTAAATCCATTCGCTTAGCATCATCCAGGCTCCAGTTTGAGGCTCTGTGTCAACCTTTTATTAAATTGTGTCTTGAATACCAGTTATTTTTTTTAGTCTTTAACTAACGAAAGGAAAAAACTGGCCCCAGATGCTTTGGTGACTTTGATAAATTACTTTCAGGATATCCAATAAAGCTCAGTGTAAACTGATATTTTTAAAGAAGAAATAACTATTGATTAAAATCTTTGACTTGTCAGATTTGCAGACAGTAAAAGTGGGCTTCAGCTTCCTTTATTGGTGCTTCTCCTCACCCCGCTGAGGTAAATCGTTGTCCTGCGGAGATGAAATACTGCTTTATGACATACTCTGTCAAAATGTGTATTCATCTTTTTAATGGAAATAGGATGGACGAGCCATGCTTAAGCGGTAATACAGATATTTATATGCAACAGATAGCAAGGCAAATTTCATAAACTCATTTTTTTATTTACAAAATACATAGTAAACATATCAATTGTTTAAATTAAATAAATGAATCTTTTTAAAAATAAAATAATGTTAAATTTAATAGCAGCAACACCTCTGAAAAAAACCTGGGATGGGGACAGCAAAGGTTGAAAAGGTGGAATGAATAAACAGCTGCAAGATCATTTTGCAACAAACTTAGTTAATTTTCAGCAGATCAGTAGGAAGACTGGGAATAAGAAGAACATTTTACAGAGGCTGCATCTCCCAGAAGTAAAGATTGATAAAAGCTTTACCCAGGTTCAAAATCTGCATCGAAAAATAGTGGAAAATTTTCATAACAATGTTCCACAACAGAAAATTGGAAAGACTTTAAACATGCCATAAACTACAGTTTAGTAATACCATCAACATATGTTAAGAATCTGGGGAAATCTCTGAAAGTCTGTATTGGAAGCCTGTGACCTTGTGGCCCTCAGGAGCCCCTGCATAAAAGACAGGTCTGGGCTGAGAAACACTTCCACAGATTGTTGTCTGAAAATGCAGTTTAAAGCTCTATCCCGCAAAGATGAAGCCATATGTGAACATCATCCAGAAGCACTACCGTTCTTTCTGGGACAAAGCTTCTTTTAAAATGGATGTAGTCAAAGTGGAAATATCATACTAAAGAATGCCTGCCTCTCTGATGGTATAGGGGTGCATCTAGAAGTTTGCACATCTTAGAGGGCACTATCAAAGCAGAAAAGTGTATTCAGGTTTTAGAACCACATACTCACTCCCATCCAGACTGTTAAAGGAGACATATCATGCAAAATTCAATTTTTATACATTAAATACATTTTATTGTGTGCTGCATAGATATCTATTCTGCGTGGGTCATATTTTTCTGCCCATTCAGTTTTCTCCATTTTTTATGATGTTTTCTGAACTATTACGTTCAAAATGAGTTAAATTAGGTCACACCTCAGAAAAGGGGTGAAAGAGGGGCTTGTGGAGTTACAAAGGAGGAATTCAGACCAAAGCATTGCAGTTCCACTTTAACTGAATGATTTCAATGTGAAAAAGAAGGATTTAAAAATATATCTCCTTTAAAAAAATGGGATGCTTCCTGGTGGTAGATGCAGACCTATCCCAATTTAGTTTGTTTATATGTTGCCTAATTGAATTCCAAATCAACTTTATTTTTTTATTCCCAAAAATGGTACAATTTCTGTATTCGTGATGATTAGAGCAGTAAATTATATAATGAGGTTTATGTGAGATTTTAATTAATTAAAGCTTGTGTGTTTCTAAGCTTGAGGGTTTTTTTGTTTTGTTTTTGTTTTTTGTTTTTTGCAGAAAATGTACATACAAAGCTGAGGCTTACTTATTCACTGTGTGTTCTAATTATCCCCCAATAAGGAGCCATGGTGCCGTCCCACAGGAGGGGTTAAAGAGTCTAATGATCTACCATAATACTGCTGTTAAATGGGTGATAGAAGAGGAATTACAGCGTTTTATTAGGAGCTGTCTCTCATAATGTGTTGAATTAAAACCAGAGGGCTGCTCGCAGGAGACTTTGTACTGGAGAAAGGATGACGGAATACAAAACTCAAGATTAGGCGAGCTAGAGGGAGGATAGATGATGTTAAAAAAAAAGACACAGAGAGGGTAACGTGTCTCTTAGAGCAGACAGTCTTAATGAAAGAGAAATATGTCCAGGCATTAGCACAGTTACAGAGGTCAACTACAAATGGTCTGAACACTACCTTTCTCCAGTATGTGGCATATATAATGGCTCAGAGTCAGACAGTGTCATACGCTGGTAAAATATGAACATTAATGTTACAAAAGGACCTATTTGAATAAATAACAGGAAGTAAATTGAAACTTGCACATTAAAATCATTTTTATTTATTCAATATTTGCAAAAAATTGAAGATTCTTACAAATTAGTGTTTACTATTAATGCTAAACAAATATATAGAGATTTGAATGTGCGTGGTTAGCTTTTTAATGTACATATTGGATGCTTAAGAATTTTCATTAAAATAAATACCTAGCATTCTTTTAAGAAAATCCTTTTGTAATTAGTCAAATGAGACTCCATACTAACTGGTAAGTAAGAAAAATATCAGCCAGTTTGTCCATATTTTTAAATCTATCCTGTTATCTCAGCAGTCTTAAATTTTTTACACTTTTTTTTCAGACCAGATTTTGATGAATTATTTTTTTTGCTTCTACCATTGAAATGCTGATGGTACTACGGTACTAACGCACCAACTGTTGGCTAGATGTTCACAAAAATCTGTATTTTCTTTCTTCAAAACCAAATTTACCTTTGTTTAATGAATGCAGGATTCTATTTTAAACTCATTAGTCTGAAGCAGGTGCTTCCTGGATGCACAAGACATGTTTTGCAGCTCATTTGTAGAATGTATGAGCCAAATTTATTTTTGATTTGCTGTAAGTTCTTCTTCTAATGATATTTCCATTAAGGTCACATCATGCAGAGGGAGGATTAACAGTTCAGTCTGATAAATCTACCTGGAGTTGTATTTTTTATGACACAAATATTGAATTGGGCTATTTTAGCAGCCAAACAATCTGTTTCTGTGTTTCTGAATATTTTTAGGTCTGTCTGGTTGCACATTTACCATCTTCTGTTACCAGTCAGATCTAAATCACAAGATAAACGGAGGGAAATACAGCTGAAAATGCTTTATATTTTTACAGCCTTCATCTGTGTTTGAAATATAAATTCGTTTTGATTTTCTGAAGCTAGGCAGCTCCTTATTTAAAGCTTGTGGCTTCTAACTATCAGGGTAAAGTTTATTGCAGGTAATAAATTTGGGAAACGATCAACAAGCCAATTAGACCTCATCTGGCTGCTCATTACACTTTTCATTTATGTTCAAACTTTCACTTTAAAATAATGATTCATTAATTCTACATTAAATGATTTATCTTGTATGTTTTGAAAATCTAATCATCCAGGTTGATTTTTAATCTCAACTGGATTTATCTGTTGAAATAAAGGTTTAATAATAAAAAAAAATCTGATGAATCTGTTGACAGATAAAGTTGCCAGGAAAGCTAACATTGTACATATTGTGGCTTCTTACAATAAATGAACATTAAGGAAAAACAAATCTTTCTCCACATTGTCTCCTGCCTGCTCTGTAGGACGTGGTGGTGGTAGGGGAGGAGAACTTCACCACACCGTGCTACATCCAAATGGATGAGGAGGCCTGCCACGTACTGACGGAGACCCTGGGCACGTACTGCCTCGTGGGCCAGTCTCTCAGCGCCTCCACCATCAAGCGCCTGAAACTGGCCATCTTCGGTCCCGTCACCTGCCCTGCCATGGAGTATCACATCAGAGTCTACTGCCTGGACGACACTCAGGACGCGCTCAAGGTTCGTACGCCGCAGGCTGCATGTAGCCATGGTTGCTCACGGTTATTCCAGAGAAACTGAATGGTTTGTAAGCATTTAATAACATGTAAGCTTTTCCATTTTGACTGAGTTGTTTGTGTGTGAGAGTGTTTTGTTGTGTCACAATAAGGGAAACAATCCCACTCCCAGAAATGCGTAGCTGCTGCTCCGATGTAATAAGCCACATGTATTCCCCCTCTCTGTTGTCTCATCCCTTCAATTCTATTTAATACACAGACGCACCTATGTGGAGGGAAGATAAGGCAGAATCATTGTACCGAGGGGGGATATTGAACCCAGTTATTAAATTTGGAAATGGATAATGAGAAGCGATAGTGATCCTGCTGCAAGGACATTAAATTTGGTTTCAGATTGGCAGCTGGACAAACTGTCCTTGCAAA
Source organism: Cynodonichthys magdalenae (assembly GCA_031762555.1). Classification (NCBI taxonomy): domain Eukaryota; kingdom Metazoa; phylum Chordata; class Actinopteri; order Cyprinodontiformes; family Rivulidae; genus Cynodonichthys; species Cynodonichthys magdalenae. Next base: position 12,978,784 of record JARVJO010000140.1, on the reverse strand, counting down.
ACAGCAGCACGAGTTGGAACTTTTTTTGAGGTCAGCTTGCACGGTGATGATAAAAAGGCACGTTTGTGCGCGCAGGAAGTTCTGCAGATGGAGAAGCAGATGGGTGGGAAATTGTTGGACGAACCAAAGACTCTTAACTTTAAAGACAGCACCCACAACCTGAGACTTTCCATCCACGACGTGCCCCACGTGTTGTGGAAGAGCAAACTAGTTGCCAAGTACCAGGTGAACCAGTCGTACACGCCATCACATTAACACCCCGCGGCCATGACTGTTTGACTCACTCATCTGTTCTCCCTACAGGAGCTCTCCTTTCACCAAGTGTGGAGCGGGTCACAGAGGAACCTCCACTGCTGCTTTACTCTGGAGCGTTTCTCTGCCAGCACAGTGGATCTGAGCTGTAAGATATGTGTGCGCCAGGTGGAAGGAGAAGGACAGATCTTTCAGCTTGATACGACACTTTCAGAGGTAACGTTTGATACTGTTTACAACAGTGTGACCACATAGCAACTAACAGCACAGTATTTAAAACATTGGGAAGTATGGGTGTTGGTGTAGTTATCAGTAACTTGTAAGCTGTGACATTAGTCACAGAGCGTGGAGTATAAAGAAAAGGGCAGAAGTTTTCATCCAGGCAATGCTAATGACTAGCTTACAGCTGTGAAATATCGGCTACATCGACGACTATTAGACTTTTAAGCTTTTGCATGGCCAGTTTAATCAGTCACAGTTTTCTCAACAGAACATTCATGTTATTATACAAATGTATCAGCAGGGTAATATACGTATACTGTAGATGTTATGTCTTAAAAATTTAAATACCCTACATTAGCTATTGGTGTTGAAATAAATAGTTGACACTTTTAGTCACAAATGGATCAGAAATGCATAATTTTCTAACATATATTTTTACATTAATTTAGACCTTTCCAACAGCCTAAAGGTGCAGAAAGTGCTTCACAATACAAAAGTTAAAAACAAACAATAAATAACAATACAAAAATACCAGAAAGCCACTAGGTATTAATAACTTGCCTTTAAGATTCGATTTAAAAAGGCACAGATCAGTGAGCGTTTTCAGGTAGTTGCCTCCACAGTCTGGGTGCAGCAACAGAAACGCTTGTATTTAGATTTTGGGACAAACAGTAAGAAGGCATTAGTCGATCTTAAAGTTTCTGTACCAAAAAGCTCCCAGAGGGGTAGGATAGAGTAGGGTGGGGCAAGACCACGAAGAACTTTAAAAGGGAATAATAAAAGTTTAAAATCAACTCTAAAAAAATGAAGAGAAAAGTAAAATGGGAGTGCCTTCCCTTCAGTCCTTTTCTCTCTCTCGCCTCAGGATTCTCAAAGCATCGACACGTCTCTGCTGGACCCTGCCAGTAACATCACCACGCTGGTCGGGCCAAATGCCTTTCGGATCCCCGTTTCCATCCGACAGAAGCTGTGCGGCAGCCTGGACGCCCCGCAGACCAGAGGCAACGACTGGAGGATGTTGGCCCACAAACTCAACCTTGACAGGTGGTGAAATTAGTCATTGACCTAAACACTCAGGCCTCTGTGATCTGACCAAGTCAAATCAATACTCAAATCTCTGCTGGTGTGCCCCATTTTCCTTAGATGCAGACATTAAGATTGCATGAGTAGAAAAAAAAACTGTAGATAACAGATCTATTTATAATTTGACTGTGATTGTTCTGCGGCTCATGTTGATAAGCATCAGCTGAATTGAGATTAATTGAGTTGGAGTGAAGTGAGACAAAGACCGACAGATGGGGAGCGAGACACTCCTCTTTGCAAAAACGTCATCTATGTGTCTTTGATAGTGTGGTGTGTGATGGAGGTACAGTGTGCAGCCATTTATAAGATCCCGGCTCAGCAGGACGGCCTTATCGCAGGCAGCAGCTGCAGATTGACGAGACCGCTTACTGAGTGCAGCGTGAAGGAGGGAAGACTCAAACTATCCTCTCCCTCTCAGCTCAAACTGATTATACACCTCAGGAGTGTTCACAGAACACACCAGTTTATGAACGTTCAACTTTTGGATTGAAGAAATTTGAAACTTAATGCTCAAAACACAAGTATTTTTCATTTCAAACACAGCCCACATCGTTGCTGTGTAATGTTGTAAATCACAGAGAAAACATTCTATCATTTGGATATAGCTGTCCTTTAAAATGTGGACTCAAAAGAAATAACAGACAAAATCCACATCCTGGAGCTGCAGTTTATGATTTTCAGCAAGTAATCCTTCTGAGAGAGCAATATCTCTAAAATATTCGAGAGATTCTGTTATCGATGGAGGCTCAGCAGAGAAGCGTGGGGGTTTTAGGGTCTTATGGGCAGCAGTTAAACCTGCAAATAGGATTTTCCTACAGATTATCTGCTGTTTTCTCTGAGGTTCAAGATGTTGTTGAATAGAAATAAATATGGTGGCTCAGGAGCTGCTTCTTCCACAGCTGTTTAAAGATGTTTGGAGAATGAAAGAAGCTAATCACAAAAGGTTTGTTTTTACCTGATTGTGCTAAAAATCTGATTAAAACAAAAAAACAGCATAAAAGTTGGCAAAGACCTTTGATGTTTTTAATTGTATTCATAAAGCAGAACATCGTAAACTGAAAAACTTTAAATTAAACTTCAATAAGTGTTCTTTTTTTTTTTACCCCAACTGATTCAAACATACAAGCTTATTTTTCTTTAAATCTATAAAACAGGTTGGATTCTTTATTTTCTTCTTCTTCTCAGTTGCCTTAAGTTTTCAGCAGCTTCATTTAAAATGTTCAGAATTATAATTAAAAATGACTTGCAGGCAGACCTTGAGAGAAGTTGAATGTTTTAATAATTAAAATAAATCAAAGATTGATTGATCAGAGTATTTAACTGATGAAATAACACAGGTTTTAGAAAATAAGGAAGTTTAGACGGCTTAACTGATTAGGAAAGAGAACAAACTTTAAGTGGAGTTAATGATTATTTGTAATGTTTTGTTTAGACATTAACCCTTTGTTTTATCTTAAGCATTTTAGATTAAAATGAAAAGTTTTATTGGAAGTTTGTTTAAAAAATACTGAGTGAAAATTAAATTAAAAAAAATTATAATTATGTGGATTTTTATTGAATTATTTTTTTTAAATAACTAACTAGGAAGCCAAATGCTTTGAAGCTTTGTTTTAATTAGAAGTGCTGGTTTCTAATCAGCAGCTCAGGATTTTCTTCCACATTTACCTAAATTAACCTAGTTTTTTTATTAATATTATTTTTTTGTCTTAATTACAGAGAAAGTCTTTTGAAAAGCAGAATCTTGATTCACTGACTGCAGTCAGAAGGAGACACTTATTTTCTTAAATAAGAAATTATTACCTTTCACCAAAAGTGGCAATAATATTTTTGCCAAATAGATATAACTTAATTTTACAAAAATTGAGCTAAAATTTAGTCATTCACAATACAAGTATTATTCATTGATCAGCATATTGTCTTAAAACAGTAGCATTAACTGTTGGAGTCAACCCTGTTTGTCTGTTAGCAAAATAACTCATAACAGATAAATAACAGATTTTAATTAAACTGTCATAAAGCAATCATTGGCTGCACATTTATGACTGATTAACTTTTGGAGTCAATTCAATTAAAATTAGCTGCCACAGTTGTCAAACTTATCCAACACAAAAATGTTTACAATTCAGTCAAATTTCAAGATATTGAGGTAAAATTTAATGTAGCAGTAGCTGAGAATCATTTGTAATCCATACTCAAACGATTGTTCATAATGTTATTTTCAACATGTAATTCTAGGCCTTTTGTTTGAATCTCTTCTGTGTTTTGTCCCAATTATTCATGTAGGTATCTGAACTACTTCGCCACCAAATCCAGTCCTACAGGAGTGATTCTAGATTTGTGGGAGGCCCAACATTTTCCTGATGGCAACCTCAGTCGCCTCGCTCAGGTACTGGAAGAGATGGGACGCCACGACAGCCTTGTTCCAGGTGTGACTGATCACTGACCCCACCCGCCCACGGCCCACAGGAAGAAAGTCACGCAAAAAGGGAGAAACTCTGGAGGGACAAAACGCAGGACATTCATTTAGATATCTGCGACAAATTGCTCTCGCTCAAACCCATAAATGCTGCCTGAGTGTACACTCGCAGGAGTAAGGATAACGGAACGAGCCAGGTCTCACTCAGCCATGACCCAGTTAAACGTTGGCAACAAAGACTGCAAAAACACGGAGAGTAAACAAGAATCTTTGCCAGTCACTTCTCTGGCTCTTCCTTCCTCTCTCTGGTACTTCGTTTTGATATTTCTGGCTCTAGTTTCCTTGGAAACAGTTGTCCGTTTCTTTGGATGGACTGTGCGGATGTGGATGATCCCCCCACCCATAGTACACAAGTGACACATGATGAGAGGTCAATGGATCAAAGGAGGAAGACTTGGATCAGAAGCGCTCTCTAAAATGAGTTTCCATAGCAACTCCATGGAGAAGTCATGTGTTCCTTGATGACTTCGTATTTAATAATATGCCTATTTATACATCTCTTTTCAAAATTTTGTTCTGCCTATTAATGAATATGTTGCAAAGTCCTTTCGTTTAGTTCTGTTTGACTGTGTCATAGCACCATCTGGTGGACGTCTGGTGCAAAAACACCTCATCCTGTCAAACATATCAGTCAAGAAGGAAATAGTTTTATTTTGTTTTGTTTTATTGTATCTGCTTTTTAATTATGTTAACCATTATTATAGATTTTGGGGTATTGCTGCTTTATTTTATGGCCTGTTTTAATATGTTTTTCTGAGTTGTATTGAAGCTAATTAAGCTTGTTTTATACTGTTTAGAGGGCTTGCTTTTTTCATGAATCCGTTATCTGGTTATTTAGATGGAAAAATGAAAAAATACTAAATTTTATAATTTGTTATTCACAAAACAGACCCCAATAAAAAAAAAAAGATGTAATAAAACAAGTATATTTTTGTAGAACCAATGCAACTGAAAAGAGCTGCTTTCTACCAAATAATTGACACCTGAGGTTAAAATAATTACTGAAGTTATTCAACTAAATTTTAGCTTTTGGAGAAAAGCTAAAACTTTGACTCAGACTCTGATGTTTGTACATTAAGTGACAGAAGCCATCAATGTGTGATGATATCGATCATGTGTATAATAATTGGTGACAGCTATAAACGCGACATTCCTTTAATGAAGCAGCACTTGAAAGTTTTTTCTTTACTAATGTTTGTTCCAGTTTTTTGTAAAGCTGTCTATGCAAACTTTGCATCCTTTCGAAACAATCTTTCCATCCTCAGTGGTCTAGCCTTTGCATTCCCTCGTCGTTCTTCAGCTTCATAACTATTATTGTTGTGTATAGTGAGAATGTAGCCCGTCTATTTCTGGCACTCACGTGCCTCGACACAGCTTGTGTTTCATCTGTCGAGTTATTGTACAAAATGTAAGAAAGAATTTTTAAGGACTGATAATAAATTATATTTATATGCAACAATAAAAAACTGGAGCACGCTTGTTTGAATTGTGCAAATGTAACACTGTTTCACTGGGGAATGCTATCTAAAAACAATTTCAAATACAGATGACACTTCCTGTCTGAATGTTTGTGAGATTTCGTGTGATTTCAAGAGATTTCCCATCTGCCATCTAAATGTTTGCGTGCGGTGTATTGTCTTTGCCATGTGGCAATACACCACACATTGTAGGACCAAACCTGCTATATCTATGATTTTTTCTATCCTCATGTGTGGGGTCTCAGTCTTTGAAAATCGTCTGACAATTTTAAAATTTTGCCTTGAACCAGTCAGAAGCCAGAGTCCTGGCCTGATGATGTTGCTATTCTGTGCTGGGCCATCCTTTTAGACAGTGGCTGCTTTATTTCCCTGATGTATAACGTTTCAGTTAGGAAGCCATCTTAGCATGTGAACAACCAGTTTTGGGTGTCACCAGTAAACAAATTTATCCACCATGTGAGGACACTTCTTATACGGCTGAGTTTACCTGAAACTTCTCAGGCTGAAGATGACCTGACTCAACTTTGTTTATTTTTCCTCTTGAATTTTTAAAATGCATCAAGACATTATTCCAGCAAAGCAATATAGTTTCGATTGCCATAGTAAAAAGTATCAGAGAAAAAAGGAACTCTGAAAACCTGACATTTTCAACCAAATGTTTTTATTTTGCAACAAATATACCTAAAAATACATTACCCATAACTATAAAGCCATAAAAATTCTATATTTTCTATTTTTGCAGGAAATAATCCAGACTTGCTCTGAACATAAAAATAATAATTTAGCCCCGTGATAGACTTGTGACCTGTCCAGGCTCTACCCACTTTTTACACAATGACCCTGGAGATGGGGACCAGCTCCATCGTGACCCTGCACGGAAAAAGCCGGTGAAAAAAATGGATGGAAAGATGCATAATAATTTAACTATGAGGTCAGTAAGCTTAAATCGGAGTTTCTTTGAATTGGATCTTCACAAAGTTGAGTGAACTCTTCATGCAGTGAGTCGCACAATAAAAACAAAAATCACACCAAGGTGGTTGTGACAGTACAAAATACTGCTCATATAATACTGCTACATGGCTTTAGAGAAGCAGATCAGGAGTTCCCTTTGTTAGGACCTGAGCACAGGGATTTTAGCTCTCCTGCAGGGCGTTCCTCACCACTTGTCCACCTGGATGGTGTGGACCAGAGGAACATTCAGCTTTCACAGAAAGCACAATGAAAAACACACTGACACTGGATTGGCAGCTCTCCTGTGAGTTTCCGTTCTCCGGTCATTCAGTCCCTTCCTCTGCTGGTCAGATTAGGAGGCCTGTGCCAGTGGCTGTGAAAAGTGTCTGAGTGATGAGAACATCTCTCCAGACTCTCTGTCACAGTTTGATGTCTTGGGTCTCTAACATCTTTGCCAGAGTCTTCTTCACCCGCAGGGATGTGAGGCGACAGGCCGGGTTGTGGAACCAGCACTCTGACATCAGCTTCCCCATCTGTCGTAGACACTAAATAAAACACACGCAGCCATTTACATGAGAAAACTGAAATTATTAATTACAATGTAACACATAGGTCAGGGGGCGGTAGAGAGAACTGTACAGACATTTAGTATGCAACCCATTTATTTAAGTAATGTAGAGTTAATGGCATCAAAGCACGTTACAGAATCCTGATTCATGTCTCACTTGCTGCCTGAGTCAGCCCATAAGACAGATATAAAGGAGACGTGCTTTTAAATCCTTCTTTTTCACATTTAAATCATCTAGTTGGGGTCTAAATAAAGTGGAACTGCAATGCTTTGGTCTGAATTCCTCCTTATTGTAACTCCACAAGCCCCTCTTTCACCCATTTTCTGAGGTTGTGCTCCAGATCAACTCATTTTGACGCTGTCTCTTTAAATCCAAATGAGACGCTTTACACCCTGCCCCCTTTAGCTTCTGGAACGTTTCATTCTAGTTTGATAGAGGGGTTTAAAACTGTGCAGAAACTTTTTATTACCAAATTAACTAAAATATGTCAATGAGTGAAGACTTTTCCATCCAGCCTAACTTGTTGGAGCCAGAGTCTGAACCAGAACCAGAGGAGAATGAAGACCACCAAATTGTTATTAGTAACTCCAGACCTTAATTGACAGTTCTGTCATTGAAAACTGAATGGGATGAAAAATTTGACCCAAACAGAATAGAACGATATCTATGCAGCATCTCGAGAGACTAAATAAAACTTTTCTGCACTCCTAGAGACTCCAAGTACACAACAAAATGTATTTAGCGGCTATAAAAGTAGATTTTGCATGATATGTTCCCTTTAACGAATATAGATGGCAAATTATAGAAAAATCCGTGACCCTTTGCAGAAAGCAGAGTTATATCAGATCAACATGTCTCCTTAGAAGTTAATTCATGGCAAATGAATTCAAGAGTAATTAATTTTAATGTATGATTAAAAAAAAATTCTGTGTTGACGGACTGAACGATTTATTAAGCATCAAATGAATGTAAGGTAGTCTGTAAGATGTATGTTATGATCTATCTATGGGGTCTTCAGACAAATATCTGTACCATCAAGAGTGGTGGCTTAATATCTTCCAATATTTCAAGCTCTTTTATGTTAATCTGTTATTTGCGTTTAACAAAGAGAGGTTTGAAATCTTCAGTACAATACATATTAACAATAAAAATAGTTAATTTGATTACATCCATGGTAAGGACACCTTTTGAACATAAAAAATGAGCATGAGTCATGTCTCAATGTGCAGTCTATTCCCCGATGTTTTCCATCATCTGTAGTCAGCACCTTAAAACTGCAGCACCAGATTATCTGCTTGTAATCTTACAGTTGTCTAACACATTAAAAAAGAAAGGCTTGCTACAGAGGGGAGGAAAATGCATTTTAATTTAGTTTGTTTGATCCCAAAAAATTTGAGAAAAGAGGCTAAAACAGTTGATGGTTCAGTGTATAACTCCTCCTCTACATCTCTCAACATTCAAATAATGTCCTAAAACATCCTCATCCAGCAAGATCCAGATCTACCTCATCACTGATACTACAGAGGTGTCAAAAAATTTGATTTTCTCACTAATTTCAGTATGAGACATGAATGTGACAGAGAATGTGTTTCAAACCAGGTAAATCAAAAGGATAATAAACAAAAAAATACCTCATCAGTGTTCCAGTGATTTGCAATCGAAGGTCTTAGTTTTTTAATGCAGACGACCTCCCTCATGTCCTCATATGAAGGGTCGGTGAGCACCAGGTCATGATAGGGCAGCTGGTACTCGTCTACAATGCCTGTAGGACATAGAAAAAGCTCAGGGATTAGTAAATAATAAATTATCCAAACATATTCAGATAAATAACAACTATATTTCTCTGACCTCCAGAGATACACCGCCGGGACATTTCCCAAAGAATAAGACCAAAACTATACATGTCAGCCATGATAAAGGACTGGAAGGTGTTTCTGTTCAGAGTCTCATCCAACACTTCAGGTGGCATATAACGCTTCGTTCCAACTCTTAGATTTGAAGGAATATCTACTTCATTGGTGTCACTGAAACAGAAAATAAAAAATAATGCTATCTGCATGTTTCAGGTGCTGCTATTGATTTATTTTTGACTGTATTACCTGTTAAACTTGACAGCAAGTCCCAGGTCGGCTATACAGCAGAACCCATTCTTTTTAACCAAGACGTTTTTGCTCTTTAGGTCTCTGTGTGCGATGGCGGGTTTGCCCTGAGTGCCATAGATCTCTGTATGCAGGTGACAGAGGCCTGAAATGGACGAGTATGCCAGCTTCAGCAGGGCCTTGACGTCTAAGGTGTTGGACTTGAGGTAGTCATACAGGGACCCGTTCTCATGGTAGTCTGTGATTAGGTAGAGCTGAGTCCACGATCCAGTTCCTTTAATGTCCGCTGCTATGAATCCTGGAGATGAGACGGCAAAGATAAAAAGATGGAGGAACACGGGCACAAACTAAATTAGAGGTCAAGCAGTCTTCCAAAGAATGCTCATCAGCCACCACCTTTATATCAGAGTTTGAAACATCTTGTGCTGCGACAGGATGGAGTTATAGCTGCTCTGTTCTTACCCAGTATGTTATCATGCCTCATCAGGAAGGTCTGATAAATTTCTGTTTCTCTGAACCAGCTCTCTTCCTCGGTGGTAAAGAAAACTTTGACAGCCACTTTTTCCTCTCTCCATTTGCCCATCCAGACTTCTCCGTATCTCCCCTTGCCGATTTGTTTGACCATCTGAATCTGCTTGGCGATGGTGCGCTGAACCTGGTGACAAAATATCATTTAAAAAAACATGATTTGATTTCTTCACTAGTCCTATAAAAATGATTGCATTTCTGTTTTGTGAAGAATTTTCAGGTGCCCAAACGTGTACTGGGCTTGATCTTGTCAAGGGGATATCTGTATGTGAACTGTTGTACCAGCAGAGGGAGTCCTGATCCAGACCCAGATCCGATGCTGCGGGAATGCTCAATCAGATCCTTCAGAGACTCCCCAGGAGGAATGTAGCTCTCATCCTGCTCAAGATCAATACTATAGGGCGGTTGTGACGTCTGACGTTTATATCTAACATAAATATTGGATTAGTGAACAGAAATGTGTATTTGTTATTATTTACATAAGAGGCATTTCTTACCTTAGGTAGCAGAAGACAAGAATGACACCAAGGATGCTGAAAATTATGATGGAAATGAAGAGCGCTATGTACTGAATACTGCTGTCCACATATTCTGAAAGAAGACATTTAATTCAAAGATTTTTAAAAAACACATTGACATGAATCTTGATCTAATTACAGAGAAGAGTCAGTAAAATTTTAACTAAAGAATCAGTGATGGTGCTCAGTTTTACCACTGCAAATCAACTCAAGCATCATTTAATTGTTATAGATAGAAACTAGCTCGTCCCCTCTGATTTGCCTCTTTCTGGCCTGCAACCCCTCGCTCTCACAGCACGCTATCGATCACATCTCGTTCCTGACTCCCACAGATCAGGTGTCACAATGACATCGCTACAGAAACCCCAGAGGCCTGGAGCAGCTCTGGTGCTCTAGTCTTTCTGCCTCACTTTCTGTCAATCAGAGACACACAAACTCTGCATGAGATGAGCGCACATACAGCAAGACAAAAAGAACAAAGTAAAACTACAGGTTTTTTTCTGTTTCGGCTGCTTCTTTCTGCAGGGGTTGCCATGAATGATTTTGTTAATGTTTTATGCTGGATGGTCTTCCTGAGGCAACCTGGGCTCGAACCTACAACCTCACTGCAGCCCTGATCAACAAACTGCTCCAACACCAAACTTTAGCTCGATATCTGTAATGTGACTGAGGTATAGCATTTTACTTTCTAAGAACAGTTGGCTGTGGCGGCCATCTTGAATTGGAATTACTCCAGTAGTTAATCAATTAATTGCAAATATACATTTTACATGATTACTTTCTTAGAGCTTCATTAAAATATTTGCAGTGGTTTATGGGATAGTTTGCCAACACAACAAACAAACACAAACACACGGCTGAAGACATTAAAGCACTTTTGCCTTTGGAAGGAAGATGTAATGACCTGTGTGTGTGCAAACACACAAAAAGAGTCAAGTTTGACATTGCAGCAGCATGTAGGTTTGTAGGTTTCATGTGCAATAATAAAGCTGCTAGTAACAGTTTTTATCATGTTTTGGTGTACCAATTACTTCAATTGTGTTCAGGTATCACAGTTGTGCAGTTATAGCTAATTCCAATTTTAGCCAAAAATCATAAAAAAAAATAGCTTCTATGATAACGGGTTAGCCAAAAACAGAAAGATGTGTGTGTTGGTTTGCTGTTGAATGACGGATGGACATAATATCTCCCATCCATCCTGAGGCAAGAAACTCAAGCAGGCCCTGGGGACAGGCTGTCCTTTTCATTAGAGTGAGAAAACAAGCCAAGTCTGTAAGTCTCTGTTTCACCTGCCCCTCCTGAGCAGCATGAGCCAATTCACTGCAGCACCACTCTGTGGTTTGTAACAATTTAAAATGTCACTACCCATCACTGGCCCAGCGTGGCCCAGATGAGCCCGCGCTAAAAGCCACTTGTGCTTTAAAGGGTGGCAGGTTTTCATTGTGTGACAAGCAGTGTGAACCAAAGTACCTGAAGTCACCAGTGGAGGGATCGTGGGGTGCAGGTTTCTGTTGCAGTAGTCCTGATCTGTGCAACACTCCAGAACTCTCCATAAGCGTGCAGTCCATGTGTCCTTCCAAACACACAGAATATAGGAAATGTTTTCATTTCAAAATATAACGGATGAAAACATATGGATCATTTGTGTTTATAGCTGCAGTAAAACTCTTCTGTTTTTTTTCTGAGTCAGATGGCTGGATAAGTCTAACCAAAACTGAATCAATGGCAGGTCATAAGGACTTAATAACACCTCATTAAGAAGGCTACATGAGACATGAGCAAGCTTTCATCAAGGCAGAAAAATTTGACTTACTCTGCACTGAAACTGTGAGCCGGCCAGAGCCAAACAGCCTGCAGAAAGTACAGCCTGACCCCCCTCCTGTTTTGTTACCATGGTGAAGCAGAAACCAGTGGTCCTGGCAAAATAAAAATGCACAAAAAAAAACACATTAATCACGATCATCTTCAGTGGTACAAATGTTGCATTTAGTGTATTAAATCAGTTCAAAATCATAATAAAACATATTTATTATAGTTTAAGAAGTTAAAACTAAATAGGTTATATATAAGTACATAAACTTGGAAGTTATATTTATTACTTTTTTATCATTAAACTATAACTACTACAAATGTCCATTCAAGAATAATGACTATTTGATTTTTCTAAATGAAAAATATTACATTTTCACATTTTGCTGCAAAAACAGAACGTGAAAGAAATTTTGGACTCAGGATTCATTGCAGTCACAATCATTTATAAAAAATAAAAAAATTACATCAGTTATTTATGACCTAATAAGAACTATAATGTCTTTAAAGCATGCGTGTATGTTTTCTGTATAAAAATACTGTAATACATTTTATTTACCTTCATCTGTGCCAAACTTCAAACTTTTGCTCGTTGCTTTAATCTTTCAACCAAATTTGGACTGGCTAATGGAGGTATTAATGAGCTTTGCCTCAAGAGGTTTGAGGGATTCCATTAATGCAGCTAAAGCAAACATTCGTGTACAGATCAACTAATTAAATGCGTGTTTGGCTAATTACTTTGAATGAGTCATTCAGCAGGCTCAGGGCAGTGTTATTTCACAATCTGTGTGTGTGAGCAGGGCGGTGTGTGCACTTCAACGTACACGCATGTGTTGTTGACGGAGCCTTCGGGGCACTGGGGGTAGCAGTGGCACCGAAGCATGTTCTGAACTGAAACCGTGGCGGTGCTGCTAGTTTCCTCCACCAGTCGCTCCGATCCCTCCTTCCAACCGCTCCTCAGTAACATGGTGTCCAACATGTTGGCTGGACGGGAAACACAGTGAGAGTGATTAGATGTAGTACCAAGTCAGACCAGAACAGCCAATAGAAGAGCACTTAAACTTACACTTGAATATATTTTTTTATTTCTAGAACTAACTCAAGTCTTTGTCAGTGTATTTATTGCAAGGCAGAGTAAATGTGAATGTGCTGCTTAAAGCAACATTGCTGTCCTAAACTTCTGTTGAGTTTAAAAAACTCATTTATCTCTGCAGCAATCAGACTGAATATTTGTGATCTTTTTTTGTCTTTGTGTAGTATGAATCTGTTTTTGTTTTTATGTCTACTGACTGGTAAACAAATTGCCCCTTGAAGATAAAGATTCTTGAGCTTGATATGCAAAAAACAAACAAAAAAAAAAACAAAAGAAGGTGTTTGCTTATTAAGAGTGCATCACATCAAGTCGCCCCAAGAAACAAATTTATTAATAATTTACTTAAGAAAGGTATAATATGAAAAACAAATCTTTAATTATGCAATTACAAAATACAATACACATGGAACTGTCTAAACAATTGGACAGATGACTCGCAACAAGTTTATTCCTAAAAGTGAAAAAATGAATGACCATCACAGTCAAACTGATTAGGATGTAAATGAACAATGAAAATCTTGTTTTTCAGACAGTTTTCTCATTTCTAGTCTGAGCTCAGTTTACTGCAAAACAGAAGATAAGTGGCAGCCGAGGAAAGAGCTCTAAAGAAAAATGGTCGAATAATAATTTAACCAAAACCTCAGGAAAATGATATCAAATGGCAAAAATCTTTCTAATATTCACAGATGAAGGAATGTGCTTCAGAAGAAACTTTGTGCTTTTAGGAATAAAATTTGCTACATCATACAAAATAGCAAATAGCAACTGTTTGAAATGAAAACTTGTAAATGTGTCATACAAAAACAGCCTTGCCATTGATTATTTTGCCTGCACATTGAATACAATCCAAAATCAATAACATACAGGCTGATATTGTAAATTAATAAAGAATTATATTACAACAGTCTTATACAATATGTGCAAAACTCTATTTGACCAATAATAAAAATTTGATCAAATATTTACACTTAAAGTGCATGAGCTAAAAATCAGTAAACGTGCACAAAGAAGAAAAATTTAATTATTAGTTACAGAAAATCATCTTAAGGTGTGAATGTTCCTTTCCATTCGACAAAACGTAACTGAAGGCGCATGTAGTCTTCCCGTGAGTCAAACCAGATCTGACAGCAGCTCATCCCTGAGGAGTTTTGTGGTCAGGAAGCTGAACAGTTTTGTGCCATACTAGATGGATGTCTTCCTCTCACTGTAAGTCTTGGTTTCACTCACTCAGCCACTCTTTTATTCACCACTTTTTTTTCCTCGGTGTGACTTGAAGTCTTACAGAAGAGGAAGAACAAAACTCTCAGTATTTCATCTGCATCGAACATCCTGAGTTTTTTGTTTGTAATGCTGTTGAAAAGATGATTTAAGTTAAAATGTTCACAATAGAATTTTTGGAAGGTTGCACATTTGGTCCATGAGTCAGTCCGGACCATGAAAAGCCTCCCTTGGCAGGTTTTATCCTAAAAGGTGTAAATGGATCTAAGCAGTCTAACAGCCAAAAACCTGAGCAGCCATTGGAAACGAGACATGGGTAATCCTCCGGAGTAATATGTGATGAAAAGGCTAAATCAAAGAGCTGTATAAACAGACCGAACGGTGCTTAAATAATACTCAGTGTGTCCTTTCAACCAAACCTGTGTTGCTGTTTCAGCTGGAGAGGAAGTGTGTGGAGGTGTTTAGATCCTTACTCACAGTGGCCTTGGTTTCCCTATCACTTCTGTTCAGAATGTACAATTAAAAAAAAAGTTTTGGGGGAATTTGTGAGTCATTCATTCATAATGTAATCCATTTTTATTTGAATATCATAATCATGGGCACTACAGGAGATGGAGTTTGCTCTCTTGCAACCCAATATGGAAAAACCATTAACGAAAATAGAATGAAGTGATTAAGAAATAAAAAGTGGGGAATCAATAATTTTGAAGAAAAATCTAACAGAAGGGCTGATAAAAGCACTAATTTGGAGCTAAGGGAAAACAGAAAAATGTTGTTTATTTAGTTTTGTATGAGAAAGGATGCCTTTAATGTTGCTTAGTCCAGTAAAGGTATAATATCATGATCAAACGTGGTTTAAGGCCTAAATTTTAAAAAAGCAATATTAAAATAATAATAAAATTGTATTGCTTGTTTTGTCTGTCAGAATTAAAATTGAAAAATTGAAAAACAAAATCCAAATTTTCACATTTCAAAATCAGTACTCCCAACAATTTCTCATCCGTCTTATCTATGCACCTAAAAACAAACACACTTCATCTTTTCTCTCTAGTCACACTTTCACACACCCATCAATTTGCTGTGTCTGCATCGCGGCTCGCTCAAGGCCATCCCGAAATCCGATATGCACCCACCATGCATTCCACAGGTTTCTCCTCAACAAAGACACAAAGATCACACACATACACAAACACGCAACACCCACTGAGAAATTGGGAGTGAATAACGGGGAGATATTCAAGCTGCAGAACCTTTGATGAGAAGCACATCACCATCAGCAGCTCTGCATCTGGATTCAGCTTCATGGGGCTTCTCTGAAGCAGTGGCACAAGTGCATCTGACATTTCTGGTTTCTTATCTTCTTTTGTTAGTAAAAGTCTGAGTACAAAATATAATTTTGCTTAGTAAAACCCAACTAATTCATGGAAACAGAGGCTATGGGTGTGTGTGTGTGTGGGGGGGGGGATATACAAAATTGACTTTTGAGCTTTATATCCTGTTATAATGTCATTCCTTCATCAAAAACATACTCAGAGTGTTGCTTGTTATGTTGTCATGCATGTTAGAGAAATCCTTGAATCTCTCTCTGGTGGTAGCCATGTGGAGCTACCTAAACACTTGCTGGTACAAAGCACCGCCCGTTTGTACAAAGCTCCTCCCACAGAGAACCCCTCCCCTGAAGCATTGTTGAAGATGTGCTGAAGTGGGAGTGTCTGAAATGGTAGGATGTTCTTAAAGTGACAGAGGTCAATTTCAAGGTGTTTAGATGCAAGTCAAATTTATTTTTGATATATACAGCATTTTCAGAACAACTGAAGGTAACATAGTTACTTGAATGTTTTATAGAATTGAACTATGCGCCTGGAAGATACATAATGCCCCCCCCCTTTAAATAAGTAATTAAGTAGACTTTATTTCTAAAGCACCTTTCACAGACACAAACATCACAAATTGCTTCACAGAGATCAAATAAACTAAAAACAATAAAAACAGAGAACATGTATAATCAAGAACAATTTCAAGAAACAGAAAACAAACAACAAAATGTCTTCAAATGTTTCAGTGGACTCTGAGCAGCGAAGCAGTGGGTCAGCGTTCCAGAGCCTTGGGACCACAGCCTGAAATGCACGGTCACCACGGGTTTTCAAATGAGTTTGAGACACTACCAGCAGCATTTACAACAAACCGATTGGATGGGAAATATGAGATTTTCAAACATGATATAAACTTTTGTTTTATTCTTCATCTCCTGATGTATTATCCTGTAATTGATTGTTGAAATATTTGATATCCTTCCTTTTCTCACTGAGTTTTCTAGCAAATATACTGTATCTGTATCTGTGGTGACATTTTTAGATAATTCTTGACTTTTAATTATCTGTTTTCTTAAATTAACACTTGTGGGGAAAGGCCATATAAACAAAAACAGACATGACTTGTTGCACAACTTTGTGGTTCTGACCCACTCAAAAGTAAACCCACAAAGCACTTTTACACTGTAAGTATGTTTCAGACAAAGAATTGCACCAAACTTCAGTGAGAAAAATACAGAGTGATTTCTTAGCAGCTTAGTTTCAGTTCTTAAAAAATGCAGATTTCTAAACCAAAATGTAAATACCTCACAAAATGCTTTAAGAACAACAAAATGTGCAAACTGTTTTAAGGAGAGACAGCTGAAGCAGAGATGTCTGCATTTCTAAGCAATATGTAAGCATTTATGTAAAATTCTGTCCCTGACAATCACATAGGGCTGACCTGATGACAGTAAAATAATGAAAGTTTCTAGAAATTAGAAATGTTGACAGAATAATTTAACAGCAGAAATGAGCAGAACAGTTTCACTGAAACTGGCGTCACAGCACTGCAGATATTTAATTTGTGAGCTACAGCTTTAAACTCAAACTCTCTGTTTGTCACAAGAATGAAGGAAAACATAAGAACAAGGGAGATCAATTACTCCAGGTGGCCATGATAAATAACCTCCTCAAAGAAGGCATCTTCCCCAGTGTCTCCAGAGTTCACTCAGACTCCAAGGGGGTCACACCCATCCTGCAGGAGGGCTGTACATCCTCCTCCACCCCACCATCACTCCTCCATTCCTTCAAACCCTCCTACAGGCTTCAAAGGCCTCTGCCACATAAGACAGACATCATACGGGTGCATTCCACACCGTCTCCCCTTCTCTGCTGCTGCTACACTGACATCAGGTCATTTGTTGTCAGCATGCAGTTCCCATCAACCTGTTCTGTGTTTACCTGCCGTGACCAGGCTGCCTTCTGGAAAAACTGAGATACTATGAGGCTCCAGCGACCCACAGCTATAATTCTTTACTGAAGCAGTCCTGCCTGACGTTGACACCACTCTACAATCCCATCCCAAACTCTAAATACTTACCCTTCACTGCTTTTTTTATATATATACAGATTACACAAAGAATATCTTACACATAGGTATGAATACTGCAAAGAATTGCTATGTAAACAAGTCAAACACAGATGGACTTATATGCAGACAAAATGACTGCTTTGTTCTAACTCGCTAGCTTTGCAAAAAGTAATTATTAAGCTAAATTTGCCAATATTTAAAAAAATTTGACATTTTTTGAGATAATACGCAGCACAAAAAGGAAATTTGTGTTTGGTAGATTATTTCTTTGTTGTAACAATGCTTCTTAGTAACAAATCTTTTATTGTTGGAAAATCTGATAATTTTCATTTTAAATGGTACCACATTTGTAAGGAACATGCATTTTTGGGATGAGCAGTAGAGCCGAGTATGTAGGTTGTGCACATGAAAAATTGGCCAAATCTCTGCCAAACAGCTTATTTTCCTGTTTCTATTGACACATGTTTTGAGCTTCTGGGACTCCCAGGTGCTTCCAGTCAGGTGATGGTATATGAGTTATTGCCAAGAGGCATTGTTACAACAAAGAAACAATCTACCAAACACAAATGTCCTTACTTTTTGTGCTAAGTTTAGAAAGCCCACAATCTGTAAAGTGGGCAACAGGTTAGATATTTACTGTGCACAATACTTCTTCTGTCTTACCTCATTACTTTTATTTATTGCATGCATTAAAGTGGAAATTTTTACATTTAGTTTATTTTACTTTGAATATTTGAGCAGTGTAAAAATAAATATTCATGGTTATTACACAGGCTGAATGTTGTCCACAGTGTTTGCTGAATGTATTTATCACACACACACATACACACACCAGATTTAGATGCTGAAACCCACAAGTGTGTTTGTGTACCATGTGTGGGACTCAACATGCAACCTTAAGCCAGACTTCTCTGATAATTTTTACACTTTTTGCCCACATTTCCCATCAATGCATCCCACTGCTCTCCTATGTATCCGTGTGGTTTGGACTTACTGGAAAAAGCCACAAAACACAGAGATGCTGAGGTTCATTACAGATATGCTGAGAAACTGCAACCGTAGTGTTACCACAAAATGTCACTTTACCCAATAATAACATCCCTGCAGAAAACGTGGCTGTTCCACTTAACTTGCAAACAGAAATGTGTTTATTTTATAATATAACACACACACACCCTCACACACAGGCAATTACATGGTTACCCATCTTTCATGGCAGCAGCCAATAACAGAATGACACTGTGTTTTTCCTGCTCTGGGACAATCCAGAGGTTTTTAGGTGAAGATCTACTTGCATCCACTTAAAGGCAATGTCAAATATTTATAGAGTAACTGAACATCTAAACTACTTTTTATGCTTATGATGCAGGCCTGTCACTATAAGAATTAAATCAATTAATCGCACAATACATTAAAATGAGGTTGATCATTTTTACTTGCCTACTTGCTTGTTTTCTTTGTGTCTACTCTGTAGTGTAAGGAGGACTGACCTCTGGTGTTAGGTATTAATGCATGCTTTCATAACCTCTGTAGCATGAGAGCCCCATGAACAGGTGTTTAGCTAAAGGAGCGTCTTCGGTTTTCGGACGTATTCTTTCAGGTGGCAACCTCACGACACTGTGCCGAACCGTGGGTTTGCTGAGTTGCTTTTGTTTTTACACTACGTAAATTTTAGAAATTTCATGAACTTTTTAAGCAGCGTGAGGGTATTTTATAAAGCCGGAGGAAGTTGCATGCAGAATAAATTGCACCAGCTTGGATACAGGTGGGTAGCGATGTTACAACTTCAGTAACTTTTGTTGCTCCTGGTCCATCCGCAACTTTATGCAAATTTCTTACATTTCTCTAAGCTTTGCAAGCAGAGAGTGAGGGGGAATACACCATTATACTAGTCTCCAAACAACATTATCATTTATTGCTATAATTTCTGAGACAATTTATTGTCCAAAAGGCCTATTATAGTGGTAGTTCAGCTTAACTCAGGCCTAAGCAAAGATAAAAATCCTAAAGTCTATACTTTACTGTTATACATACTATAAAATACTACAGTTTTTACATGAAATTTGTTGATGAAAGCACCATTTGCAAACTTTTAACCAATGAGGAGTCAGCCTATACATATCCACTGAAGGCTCTCCATTATTGGACCTTTGCATCCTGACTTTGTGGAAGGTGAGACCAATACAGATGAACATCTCCATAGAGTCATGCTGCAAGCCTTAAATCTTATGCATTTGATAAAACAATTATTAAAACAATTTAATATATGTTACTTTAAGTATAAAAATACACACAGCTCTTGTTTTAAGGCTTGACTGATGGAGCACATCTGTCTGAAGATCAAATTCTGTGTGAGGCAACCGTATCCACATCCTGACAGGAAGCAGCTCACAAAAGACTGAAGGAGCCCCGGTCCTGCTGAGGACCCACTGCTGCTGGGCCGATACACCCCACAGCTCTCAGACATCCCTGCATAAAGCTCTCTTCAACACATCTTCCAAATAATTTTACTGTTTGAGAAGAACATCAAATTGTCACTGTTTTTGCTCATTTGGGACTTTCTCTGTGGACTGGTCGGAGTAGAATTAGCAGTTATACTGCAATGTTCTTAATAAAGAAGTTAAAGCACAATTTAAACTGTTAAAATGTCTCTAAACTACAATTAGTAACATTTGCTCAAGCTGATGACTGGTAAAACTTTCATATACAGTATCTAACAGACTAAAATTGCATGACTGAGGCTAAATTTTGCCTATTTTCTGTGGACCTCACCAGTCTGCAGAAACAGGTGGCAAACAGGTTTGGCTACTAAAATTTATGAACAACCTCCCACATGTTGAACTCATTTGTGTGACTTGACAAAGCTCAACGATGGAATGAAGTCCATCTAAACAGCTCACAATCTCTATTTCACTTCCTAATTTTAGTCTTCACAAATATTAAAAAAATGCCTTCGACATTGGTGCTGAAAAAGTGGAAATCAGTGTTTCTCTTTAGCATGGATTTTGGCAGATTTTAACTCGATCTTCCCACATTCTTTACACCTGTGTGGCCACAGATTTCCAAAACCACTGAGAGTTTCAACCCCTAACTCTGTCTGTGTGGAGCAAAGTAACGGGAAAAAACTGAAAGAAAAAGCCTTCATCAGCAGCTGAGGTATTTCTTGACCAACTGTGAAAGTCGCATTTAGCTCAGAGCCACACAGTCAGGATGGGATTTTACAGCTGGTCTTTAGTTTTCACACATTTTAAGCACAGCATGGCTTTGTAGAAAGATTGAGTTAAAAAATGATGTTTTTGTTCTAATATGAAGTTAGTCATGTGGTCATACTTATTTTATCAACAGCTGAACTTTTGAACCTTCCCAATTTACATTATTCAGCTAAAAATGTTTGTTTTTAACGAAGAATCTGTAAAAAATCCAAAATCCTGAATGTTAACAGCATTCGAACTAGTGCACCTCAAAATGAGGACTGAATTTAAGGATTCATTTTAGGGAAATCCATTCACTGCAAAGAAACAAAAGCTGAAATTTTACAAACTATTTGTTTGACCATCACAGTAAATATGTGTTTGTGTAACCTTGTGGACACAAATGATGATTTCATGGCTCGACACTAAACTGTGCAAACCATAACTCCAGCTGAAACTCATGATGCTTTCCATAGAATGTAATAACTTGTTTTATAAATTCATTAAATTCATTAAACGCTAAAACACAGGGAAATCTGCCATCATCATTTGTTAGGTCTATGATGTCTTAAAATTTTTAATTTGAAGATATATTTCAATATTAAATTAAAAAAAAAACTAATTTAATATTATGGAAGTTTAAAATTGGCAAAATATAAGTTTTGGTTAGTGTTTTAATTATTCGATTAATAGGATTTAGCCTAAAATAAAAGCGTGAAGTTTTCAGATAAGACATTTATAAATGCCTAACAGAAAGAAATCACTAAGAGAGAAAAATAAAAAGACAAGAAATGCTAATCATAGTAACTTTGAAAAGTTCTCTTTGTGTCTTTTTAAATCAGAACAAAAGTGCCATCTTTTGACGGTGGGAGCTTGTCGACCCTCAGAGTTTGACACAACCTTAAGAGGCACCGTGACACTGTGGGCATTCATCGTAAGAGAAACTGGCTGTCCAACTTCAAACAGTTCAAAACATGAACAGAGGTTTGTGGTGGCTGCGGGGGCAGGGGGTGGGGGGGGGGGCATAATGAGGAAGGCAAATCCTCACTGCAGAGATCATAGAAACATTTGCTTATCATAAATACCAGAGGGCAGCAGCAGGTACTGCAGCTGGACCGACCATTTACACCGTCAGTAAAATGTGTTAAAACATGATCCAGACTCAAGCAGCAAATAAAACACATGATCAGTCCCCCTAAAGTACACACAGAAACTTGAGAAGACAAGCTTAATTAAAGGCATTCACTGTGATTAAAAATAAATAAATACTCACCATCAGACCCACAGCTCAGAGACACAAGTCCAGTCACCAGGAGCACAGCCTGCCAGGCCACCTCCTGAGACGACCATGCCATCAGCATCATGCCAAGAGCAACTTCTTTCCAATCCCAGAGGTGCTGCCCCAGCAAGCAACTCTCAACAGATGTGAGAGCAAAGCTTATATCCTTCTTGCAAAAACGAGTTTCAGTCAACGTTTTGTTTCTCTGTCAGTGACTCCCACTCTGCCTCTCTGCCTTCCTAGGAACTTCCCACAGTCGCCTTGCAGCAATACTCCACACTGACAGCCTGCGAGAGACACACATGGAGAAAGAAGAGTGGGACAAAAGAGACGGAGGAGGAGGGTGTTACTCGGTCGCTCTCTCACTGTGCTATTCGTCCAGGTTTTTTTCTGGCCGCCTCATTGCAGAGGCAACAGCTGAGTATATCCACACATGTCTTCTCTGGCACATACACACACACACCACAGATACACACCAAGGAGCGCACAATAAATGCAGCAAAAAGAGGGCGAATCAGGGCCATGGGTGTAAGTTTGGGCTGAACGAGGCGTTAAAGGCAGCAATAAAAGCTTTATGAACATCAGCCACAGGCATGCAAATACAGAACATGCCAAGAGAGACATGGAAACTACATTAGGAACTATAAACTCACACAGAAAATGTGCATATGCGATAAAACTGACAGGTATCAAATCCTGCACAGCAAAGTAAGTCCCAGTTTAACTCTATTGCTGCTACAGGGCAAGAAATGTGCATTGTGTGACCAGGTTGTGCATAAAGACTCAGCTACACTGCTCTGATCTCACTTTGTCTCTTTGCAGGAACTTTACGTAAAAGGTTTAATCAAGCTGCAGTGTTAGCAAAGTTGAAGAAAATACATAGAAAAATGTTGCATTCTTTTTCACAAAACCCAAACAAGTTATTCAAAACATCAGCAAATCACATGGTTAGGCCTTTCATTATTAACAATAGCAAAAACTAATTGGAGTATGTGTGTTTGAATTGCATTCAGATCATTTGAATAAAAAGGGGGAATATGGCCAACACAGAAGTGGGTTCCACCTCCTCCCAGCTTTAACTCTACATAATATGTATGGAACTAAAAGCTGCACGCTCAGGTGTTCTGTGAGCTCTAAGGGCCAGGCATTAATCTTGCAACCGAGACTCTGGGATTAAAGTTCACATGCGGACCGAATCTCGTTCCTGCGAGCCCGCGAGTGTAAAGTGGCGAAATCACAAACACTTACTCAGCTCTACGTCAGGGATCAGGCCATCACACGTCTGGTGATTAGAGGTGATTAGAGCTCACACCTCCAGGCACCGTCTCAACTTTGCAAATTCACACCAAATCAGATCACACAAGTGCAACCTACCATAAAACAATAACAAAAGAAAGATTTGTGTGTTATGATGATTAGCTTTTGGTTAGATTAAATAAAGTCTGATAACACTTACACAAACTGCAAACATCTACAGTTTTTACCCTTGTAACTTTTATAAAACCATTCCTTTGAATGCTCCCAAATGGTACAAACACACACATGCACACAAAAAGTGTTGAGGCAGGAAAGAACTAACAACAACCAAATGGGTCTCCACACCCAACACCTGTCTCCTCTTAAAGTCTGACTGAACTTTAGCTCCCAGAAGCCCCTCTGCTGTCACTCCTGATTTGTGCAGGGATGTGTATTACATGTGATAAGTCAGCCTATTCTGGAGCATGAGTGAATGGGATGTAATGTGAATGGGTCAGTGCTCCTCACACACCCTTCTGCGCTCCATCAAACGCCCAGCGTGGAGCCTCTCCGGACCGACGGCGCGCTCAGCCTAAAGGCCAAGGCTGCGAGCTGCAGGGGGGCAAGCGTCTCCGTAGGTGGGGGTCACGCCACCACACAAAAAGGGGTTGAAAGTGGGACACACTGTGTGCAAGACCTATTTACAGTCAAATGAACTATTCTTTCCACATTTCCTCGCCTCCCACCATCAGTTAGAATTTAAACAGCAAAAGCACATCTATTATCTCACACTTAGTTAAACGTTACAGTTTCCAGTTGAGCCTGCAGAATTTAGACGCGTTTGACTGATCCATGTTTATAGATGGTTAATGCAGGTGGCTCAAAATTGCTTTTTTATTTTAAGAAATATGGCATCAAATTTGTAACTTTTTATTAAAAACTAAAGTCAGAATATTCCAAGCCATGCACTGAAATTTTAACATATCCCTTTTGTGAATAAACATCTGGCAAGATTCCAACTTTTGTGAAATTGTGCATGGTTTAATTAATGACATGCAAAATGACGATTATGTATAATAATGATGATTGTATGAAGAATGTCAAAAATTGATAAGTAAATAAGCGTAAAAGTCTGTTGGATATTTTGTGGTTGATTAACTGAATTATAGATTGTCATATTTTATCGCTTGCGAAATGTCAGTCTTTTACTTTTAACATTAAGACAGTCAAAAAGTCTTTATTTAACATGTGCTATGTTCCAGCAGTATAAACACAAGATTCTTATTTCAGAAAACTGTTTTAGGGTTATGACATCAAAACCAGAGTGTGACCAAGTTTAATAAAACACTGGATTGTCTCGTGAAAAGTGTCATTTTATCCCTTGGGACAGGATGGACCACAGCGCTGTGATGATTGTATGTTTGCAAATAAACATCCAAAGCTGATTCTGGTTGTGTGGGATCCCTCACTAGTCTCAAACTGGTATTTTTGTTAAAAATGTAAATGTATTTTATTTGTCATCAGTGCATGTTCCCATGCAATGATGAAATTTGTGCTTTGCATTTTGACTCATCCCACGTGAGAAACACCCAAGTGGAGCAGCGGGCAGCTATGTAGACACCCGGGGAGCAGTTGGGGGTTAACTCTAGCTTTAGGCATCTTGCTCAAGGACACCACCACATGTGGGCTTGGCGGGGGGTTGAATTTGTGACTTTCTGGTCTCAAGTCGGCTGCCCTACCACTACACCACAGCCACTATTATCTGTTCATGCCTAGTTTGACAGTGACTAAAGACTTTGTGTTTAAAAGCAATTTTACAAGCACTAGAATATGTGTAGAAAGGACAAGAAGACAAAAGTTGTTTTTTTTTTGGTCTTCGCTCTGACTTCACTGAAGTGACAAGCACCGCCTGCTGACACAACACACCTTCTGTTACATCTGAGGCAACTGAAATCTCTCTTTTTACTGCAACTTTCCTGAGAATATTCTGAAATGACAGCAGAAACTAGAATAAAAGCTAAAAACACTAAACAGCTTTTTTTATGTCAGAAACAATTTTGCAGCAACTTTTGTTTTGTTGTGTGGCATTGTGGGACCACACAGACACGCTTCACCACAGTTCACATTTGATTCAATTCAATTCAAAAATACTTTATTGATCCCAGAGGGAAATGAAATAATGATGATGAATTGATTTTTGTCTTCTGTTATAAAAATATTTTCTCCTCTAGATGATGCATTAGTTTGGCTCCTTCGGCTCAAGAGAAGCATGTGGAGATCTGTTTATTTTAGACGTTTAACTTAGAGGTCAAATTCAGTTTGTTTTGCAGATTTGGTCTGCTCCACTTTCTGCCCTCCAAGAGCAAGAGATCTTATTGTTTGGAATAATCTCCCTCCATTTCATAAAGCAAACATCTGCTGCTGAAATGGAGACGTTACAATAACTGCTACAATGCGCCATGAAAATAACTGAATATTTCTCATTTCAGAAACGGCTTTAAGCACACGTTTCAGGACACAGCTACAGTAGAAGGTTTGGACGGATGACTGAGAAAAAACAAATTACTGCTAAAATGCGAAACAAAAAGCCGTAACAGAACAACGATGATGAAATTACCCTGAGCAAAGAAAGAATGCGTATCACGAACAATGTTTCAGCTGGAGCTCAACTGACCCGGTGTTCTGTGAAATTTGGAGGATTTTCGGCAGCTCAGAGTTACAACTCTCATCACAGAATCCTGGAAAGCAGATCATTACTGTGGCAAAACAGCCGTCTGCTTTAAATGGCAGCAACAGTCATCATCCTGCGAAACCAAGGATATCATTTGGTTTTTATTGGTTCATCAAAAAAGATCACATGCATTTTTCACAATAAAACAGAATTACAACTAAATGTTACAATAGTAAGGACTGAAAACACACTATCAACATTTCAATAATGTAATTTAGGATGTGAACTGTCATAAGTTCAGTTCTATGAGTGACAACAGCTTTCAACAGTAAGAAATTAAACTGGGAACCTGTCTTTGAGGAGGTGCTCCGAGTTTATCTTGCTTCGTAAGAAAACAGCAAAATCAGTATAGATAATGTTTGATTTATTGTTGCCTAAAGTTCAATTTTAAATATCACAGCACAGTTTGTATTAAATAAAATGTGCGAGAATAGTCTCTGAAGAACATACACTGAAAATTTAACAAGATCAACCAAAAACCTTTGTAGTCTTAACTAGTAAGATTTAGATAATTTTAATCTGTTTAACATCAAATCAAATGTGCTTTCAGGTTACTTTACATAATATTATTTAGCATTATACAGAGAAACACTTTGAAACCTCCATGCACAGTATTTTGGAATAATTTAGATTCTACTTAAAACCTTTTACCCTTACAAACTAGGCTGAGAGGGAAACATAAAGACAAAAAAATAGAACTGAAGCACAGAACCTCAGATGAGAGCTATAGTTCCAGACACCTGCAGAAAAATACAAAATGTAGGACACTAATTTATAAAACAGAAAAGAAAAATCCTCCACCTTCCCACAATAGCATAAGACCAATTCACTCAGAGATTGATGCTTTGAAGTGACAAAGAACGAGGAGTGAAAAGAAAATGGCCATTCATAAAGAGTGAAAAGGCTGTCACAGCAAGATTCTGCCCGGCTCTCCTCCTCCTCCTTTCTTCACGCTGGCTCAGTTTCTCCCTCTGCCTCACCGTCTCTGTCCTCATGATGTTATGATGGGATATTCAATAGCGGAGAAAGACGATCACTTCTACTAAACCTTTTTTTCTTTGTCGATATTGATGTTTTTAACAGACAGCTTCTAGAATGAATGTAGTGGAGCTTTATATTGTATTACCCTCATCATCTGAAGTTTCAAGCTGAATATGAAGTGCCTCTCTCAGACTATAGATTTGATTTAGTTTGTTTTAGTCTCTGACCTGTCTGATGAGAAAATAGCTTTTAACCTCAATTTTTTTTTCTGCTCTCGATACCAAGAGGAGATCATGTAGAAACTTGTGCACATCGATGCACTGTGTGCAGCCAACAATTTTGTGTGCAGCAAACACACAAGAGTAAATCATGCGTGTCAGCTTGTAAATGTCAAAACTTTGTGAATTCACATAAACATTTCAGCTCACATCGCTTCCAGCCTGTCAGAAAAACCCAAAGGAGACTTCTGTGTACTGATGTGAATCAAACCTTAAATCAAGTCATTTGAATCTGTATTTACATGTCATAAGAAAAGTTTATATTAAATATTTTTTGGCTGATGCAGTAAAAGATGTTAAAAAAAATCTAAAGTCAAGCTCAGTCTTGAAGTAATTCTTTAAAATCTGTTGAATTGTTCAAGATATTTTGCTAACACATCAATATGAACACAGGCACAGGCACATACATGATTGCCTGCCTTTTATAGTGGTGGGAGATAATGCACCAAAACATTTTCACTGTTGTTTAGACCAGGGGTTTTCAAACTTTTTGGGTCTGGGGACCCCTTTCAAGGGTGAAAAAAATCCAGGGACCCTCTTGAAGAAAATTTTGTAATTGATCAACTGAATGTTTGATGCAGTATTGTATTTTATACTTTCTGATCATTGCAGCAGTAAGTTTAAAACAGACAGAGTTGGTCTCTGTGTTATCAATGTTCTGTCTGTAAACAAAAATGAGTTACGTTCTACGTCTGATGTAAAAGTTACCACCTTCAGAGGTGTAACCAGGAAGAGACTGAAGAGGTTATAATGTTGAAGTTTGGAGTAGTTAGGAGAGTTGTGCAGAGTCTCTGTTCAGATCCAGTCTGGACAGACTGGGATGTTTGTTTGGGTTTTCTCCCAAGGTCACTGAGGTCTGTGGTGTGTACTGCTGAAACGGATTGGAGTCAGAAACGAGAATAAAGTTTTTGAGAGTAAATCCAGTGGACTCCTGCATTTATTCGGACATACCATTTTGAACATCGCATGTTTTATTCTACACCCTCATAAACCCCATGCTGTTAATATTTACTGTTATTTTAACCCCTTAATGCCATGGTAATAGTATTTTTGTTTGGTTTAGTATGTTTGTTTTACTAGTGTATTATTCCCCATATGTATTTTTTAAAATAAAACAATTAACAATTTCTTAAAATTTTTTGAGGACCCCCAAGACACAGCTCGTGGACCCTTGGGGGTCCTGGGACCCCAGTTTGAGAACCTCTAGTTTAGACTTTAAACACAGAGTGGACTACAGCACAACAATCCTAAATATGGACTCTATGTAAAGATGCTTATTGTTTTTTAGAATCTATTAGACTCTAAAGCTGTCTTTAAGGAGTGTATTTTCCTGCTGTAATCAACAAATCAGACTAGCCAAAAACAGCAGGTTTAACATTTCCCCTGAGTGTCTCTACACCACTGCAGGTTAAGGAGTCAAGCCAGGTTGGGGTTCTGCAGAATAAACATTGTTTTTGTCAGCAGACTTGGCTGTCACTGAGGCATGTTTCAGCTGATTCTCTCACAGCTCTGTTCCTGTTCATTTTCTGGGCACATGATCACTTTAACCTGGCATCAAACATAGCTGTCAGTTCCCACGTTGCAGATGAAAAACGACATTTAGGTAAAAGAAGACTGAGAAGTCTGTGTTTGAATGTGTGAACCTATATTTACTCTGCCAAAAAAAAATAAACAGATTAATTAACACTTGCATACAGTAAACAAGTTATATTTCCAATATATTCTAAAAAAATATTTTTTGTAAAAGTTTTGTTCTAGAAATGATTTAAAAAGTGAAGTGAGAAGGTAAAGATTTTCTTTGTTGTGTTTCCATTGAGCTGTTTCTGTTTGGGTGGACACTGCAGATGGAAGGAGTCTAATTAAGGAGTTTTTCTGGCTGTTAGACAAAGCAGACAGCGGGGGTCAGGACACTGGATCACAAACTAGCCGTGACCCTCACACCTGCCTGGTTGCATTACACCCAGACGTGTCTGAGCACTGTGGGCACGCTCACACTGAACACACTGAGGGGCAGCACAGCCATGCAAACCTATGAGGAAGTGCTCATTATTGGCTGCATGCTGATGAAACATATTCAAATAAATGTGGGAAGAGAAATTATTTGAGTAATGAGTCAGTGCAAAATGTGCAAACAACATAAAAGTGCAACTTTTTTTTACGTAGGTTTAGATTTAATTTGACTTACTGAACTTGGACACAGTCTAATGTGAAGCCTGGCCGGCTGCAAAAGGGCTCCAAACAGGAATGTGTCAAAAATTCATAGCCTCCTTCCGGTGCTCATTCTGAAAAAAAAAAGAGAAAAAAAAAAAAGATTGCCTTGTGTGAGCTACAGACCCGCCACAAACAAGACTGATTGTTACAGAGCGACTCCACCTGTCTCCCACTCCAATTAGTCGTGCTAAGCACTGAAGTACTAAATAACCAGCTGTGAGGAACTGTGAGAGGGTGGAATGGAAGTAAATGCAATTTGTGTAAACAGACAGAGCGGAGAGCAGCTTAGACTTTTTCAAACAGAAATGAAGTGAATTAAAAAAAACAATTTCTTTCCGTAGGTTTGTCAAAAGGTTGTGATGTTGGAGGGGGAGGGGGGGTAGATTTTAATGCTTTTTAATCTATAGTGTCATTTACGGAGCATGGAGGAAAGTCATGCCAAAAGTGGAAAAAATGCTTGCTTCAAATTTGTCAAAAACAATTTTAAAGTAAAAACACTAAAAATGATAAAAGAAGCATTCCTTAAAAAATGATGTCTGACTACGTTATTTTTAAAAAACTATTTTAGCAGTGGTGACATTTAGCTACTACTACAATGAATTCTATATCTGTAAAAAAAATACTGAGTTAAAATATTTTGTACATGACTGCCCTTTTATTATGGCAAGAAATAATTAGGCAGATTAAAAAAATGTAACACATATTTCATTATTTTCAGGCTGTCATGTTATTTCAAGTTAATGAAGATTTAGCTCTAAAGGTGATATTTTCTGATGGCAGAACTATGATCAGACTTCTGGCATGTTCTTTTGTTCCATTTCTTATTAAAATAAGAAGTAAAAGACTGCACATTAGGATATTTAGGTTCTATATTGAGAGTATTCCTGAACAAATCGTCCAACATGTTATTTCTAATGGCATTTGCTCATTGGAACATTTTAACTACACTCCCTGCCTCTGGCTGTAGTAACACACGAAAGGGATGGACCCAACCCAACCTCTGGAACAGCTACTGGCTGTGTTTTCGCTCCTCTCATAAACCAAATGACACAGACAGGTGGGATATAAATGGAAAATTAGCTGCCTATGGATGTCCCAAGAAAAGGTCTGTTCATTACGTTGGACTCTCCAGACCATTGTGATTAATGGTGTTTGGACAAATTTTACTTTTAGAGCTTCATAACACAGAAATAAATTAAAAGAAGGGGCTGGTCAGCTGCCTCTGGTCAAAGTACCTGCTCTGTGTGATTGAGAGGGAGCATGAGAAGGAAAGCTGGGAGCGAGGGCAGCTTCTGTGCATATTTTCCATGCGTACCAATGTCCCACTTTTTACAGTAGTGCTGCTGAAAGCACTTTTGTGTGTTTTCAAGTGGGTTGAAGGTGATCTACACTGTACTGTGAGGTTATTAATA
The DNA here is from genome assembly GCA_031762555.1 of Cynodonichthys magdalenae. Taxonomy (NCBI): domain Eukaryota; kingdom Metazoa; phylum Chordata; class Actinopteri; order Cyprinodontiformes; family Rivulidae; genus Cynodonichthys; species Cynodonichthys magdalenae. Next base: position 12,947,785 of record JARVJO010000140.1, on the reverse strand, counting down.
TCTAAATGGAAAGCACACACTTAACCAGGCAGCTTCTGAGACTGCAGGGTGGATTTTTAAAAGAGGAAGTTACAGGTAAAGAAAAAAAAGTTCAAAAAGGCACAAACACCTTTGAATCTAGTTAATTCATGTAAAAATGGGACTTCTGGTCATCTGATAGCCCTAATACTGCTTTTTTTTCTATCAAATCGTTAATTTAACAATGGATACTATAACTACCAATTAAAAAAAATATTGTATTTTTCCTAAAATAGTGCATCAAAATATCAACTTGTGCAGGAAAAAAAGCTAAACAAACCCCTACAAATGTTTTCATTTATGCTAGCTAATTGCACACTCAAAGTATTATTTTTAAGAAAATATCAGACCAGGCTGGTGAATAAGAAACCAGCATTACCACTGTGTTTAGGGACAACCAATACCTGTTAGGAGTTACAAAGAACTGGGATAAAAACAATATAGGCTACTGGATTTTATGGCACAAGCACACAGACCATTTTCTCCCTCTGGAGGTCATTTGCTGCGATGGTGTAACACTATAATGTTTAAAAAAACTGTCTTTATAGCTCAATAAAACAATATTAGAGCACTGTAAAATTAAAATATTGTAGTAAATCCACAGCTTCAACACTCTTGTAACAGATGAGATGTCCATGTAACTTTTAAGAAGGCTCTGAGTGAGTGGTAAACCATCTGCTGGCATGTCTGATGAGAAACGCAGGAGCTTCACAAACCTTGAAGGGAAATCCTTTTTCTGGCTGTTTTGCTGACCCAGAGCTCATTTGTCAAGTGAGCACATTTTTCTTTAATTGGGAGAAGCTGTCCTCCATAGGAACATTTCATTCAGTGGGAGATCTCCAATGTTTTTTCTCTATGTAAGGAATACACACACACACACACACACAGTCAGGGATAAATGAACACCTGTTTTCTGGCTTCCTGACAAATTGGTCTCAGCAGCTTTGACTCCCATGTTAATCAAGTTGCACTGAACCGTTTGATGTTGGATCACATATTTTAACTGCACCGTCCCTTTCTCAGCTCTCACTTCTTTTGTCACAGCATATGTATTATTTTAGAGACTTGGATTATTTTAGGCAAAATAATGAAAAGATGTAAAAAAAAGTGCCTTGATGTGAAGGTAGGAAAAAATGGGAAATATCTTCAGAATAGGAGCAACAAATCCATGCTTGATGTTTGTGATTGATGGTCTGCAAGAGAGCAGAAAGCCACATGACATGAGCAAAAGTCTGCTTTAATATTTCACGTCTTTGTGGAATTATGGAGCACTGAGGATATAAGTCATGTGCAGTGGTGTGGAAAAAAAACAAGAGTTCAGACTTTCTTCGATTGAAGTCTTATATGTATGAAGACGTCATACAACTGTGCCTCCTTTTGAAGGTCAGCTAATCATTTACCAATATGGGAGGAATATCTAATGTTGGGGTTTAAAGGGGACATACGCAAAATCACAATTTTTAGCCAATAAATACATTTTGTTGTATACTTTGAGTCTCTAGAAGTACAGAAAATTTGTCACTCCAGGTGCTGCGTAGATATCCTTATCATCTGTTTGGGTCACATTTGTCACCCTGTTCAGTTTTTACTATTTTCTATTACATTTTTTGAACTATTATGTCAGAATTTGTGACTGAATTTATGAATAAGGTCTGGCCTCATCAACTACAATTCGGTGGTCTTCTTTCTTTTCCAGCTCTGGGTCAGATTGGCTCTAAAATGTAAGGCTGGATGGACAAGTCTTTCCTCATTTACATTTTTTTATTAATTTGTAAAATAAAAAAAGTTTATGTGATACAGTCGTAAACCCCTCTGTCAAACTAGAATGAACCACTTTGGAAGCTGGAGGGGGGCGGGGTTTGAAGCACCTCATTTGGATTTAAAGGGACAGCATCAAAATGAGTTGATCTGAAACACCTCAGAAAAGGGGCGAGAGGGGCTTGTGGAGTTACAATAAGGAGGAATTTATACCAAAGCATTGCAGTTCCACTTTATATAGACCCTAACTGAATGATTTAAATGTGAAAAAGAAGGATTTCAAAGCATCAAATGTCTACTTTAAAAGTGATATCCTATTATTTATTTAATTTAATATGAGAAATACACATTAAACTGTGAAACTGTGGGACAAACGGGAAAGTTTTTTCTCTTCCTATCAATGAGAAGAACCTTGTTCAGTAGCATCCAGAGATAAACTTTTAGGCATCCATCCAGCCCATGTAAATCTCTCTCCCTGGAGATCTGAGAGCATTAGATATGGAGCTATCAGCAGCCTTTCCCCCTGACGTTGTTGTTTGTGCTCTTTCAATGATAGCACGATGAAAACACAGGAAGCAGCCCGGAGAGCGCTGGGGCTGCGATCGATGCATCTGTGTCCAACTATGAGCGAGGTGAAGCCTTAACATCTGCCCTCCTCACTTCAACCCTTCGGCTTCCGTCCTGTCAAGTCTCCTGCTACTGCTAATGTATCTGAACGCAGTGTCATCCAGTGCCGCCTCGCAGCAGTCGATAAATACTGGAAATGCTACCCATCTCTGAAACATCACTCCTTCACTTACTGTAAGTGCACATCACTGACGGCCCCATCCCCACACTGCTGACAGGGAGGAAGACAACACCGGGCAGCTTGAGCCGTGGCTGAGCATCACCGCATGCAACCACAGACAAGGATTTCAGGACTGAAATTGCAGATGTCTGAAGCAGGCTCTTATTTATCAGATAGTAGCTGGTAATAAACGTCATTCCAGGAATAGGAAGTATCCTACAAAAAGGTTTCTAAATGAAGCACGATGCCACAACTTTTCTCCTTGTGTCACCTCACATCTCTATACTTTTGTAAGAGCTGTTTGGTTATTTAATTTTAACCATCCTTATTAGGAGTTGTAGCAAACGCTGAAGAATTTAGGTTTTTATAGTGTCAATTACAATACTTAACAATGAAACATTTTAATATTTTCTTATATATTTTTAGGTTTTTATCTCAATACTTCTGAGATAGAACAAATGACTACAAAGAAATGATAAAAATATAAGATTGTCAATTAAATTTAAATTAATTAATCAGTTTGGACAAAACAGGGTTAGATTAAACACAGGACAGTAAAACAAAAACACCAAAAAATAACTGTGAGCAAAGTCCCACCTCTTCTCTCACAACTGGAGAATGTCTGCAACTAGTAAAAGTCCTTTTGACATCACAGAAAAGTGTAGATTATCAGTAAATAATTGAATTTCTGTTTTCATATTTGTTTATTTGGCTGTTTTGTGTTTCTGTGATTCTGTTAGTTGGCTGTGAAGACTGGAAACTTGTTGGCAGAGGCATGTGCTTAGATTCTTTCCATTTTCAGAGGCTCTGCCCTTCATTCTTGTCCTCATTGAATCCAGTGTACCTTGTGGTTGTACAACTTAAGCTATCAGGCTTCACTGCAGGGAACATTACTGCACATAAAGTCTGTTACTCATATTGGAGCTCCACAGAGAAATGTGTTCTTCCTCACTCTGGGTCAAACTCTGGCTCCAACATGTACGGCTGGATGGACAAGTCTTCCCTTGTTGACATCTTTTAATTAATTTGTAAATAAAAGGCTTCTATCTAGTCATAAATCTCTCTGTCAATGTACAATGAACTGCTCTGGAAGCTGGTGGGAGGCGGGGTGTGAAGCACACATTTTCTGTTCGTTCTTTTTACTTGACCAGGACAACATATTGCACAGTGTGTTTAAGAAATGAGGAACAGCATCAATTAAAAATATTGTCAGCTTCAGGCAGGTAGGTAACCTGCTAAAACACTTATTCATTTCTAATTAAACAAAGAAGGAATGTAAAACTTGTGTCACTTGTAGAATATCAGTGCAGAGTTCCAGTGTCTGTCTTCACTGACTAATTAATGTGACGCTTCTAAATGTTTGTCAAGTTAATTTTTGCTCAGGTTTTATCTGATCTAACTTGCCCTCACAGGAACAATAATGGTGTGCTTTCCAATAATATTTTGAGTTTGCTTCAGTCACAACAGTCAGAGTAATTAATGGCGCCACAGGTCCTGTGAGAGAGGGACCAGCTGCGTGTTTTGTCTTGTCAGCAGTCCCACTCCATTTGACACCTTCGGTCACATCCCTCTTTTCCAGTGCCAAGAATATTGTTGGAGCACTGTTCTAAGGACTTTTTTGTGCCCACCCTCAGAGAACAAACACTCGTACGACATGCCCCTCTGCCCATCCCCAGAGCGCAGGCAGTGCCAGTGGCTGTAACTGGAGAACGGAGAGCCAAACAGCTGCTCCCGCTCCGTCCTGCATCTGCCACAACTGTGACTTTGATGGAACAAAGTGAGAATGCAGACACACGTTTGGACTGAAAGTTCAGACACACTTCAGTCATTGTCCCACCCCCACACCCTCCTCCTATTTCTGTTTCTTTCCTCCTCTGATGCAAGAAATGTGAAAAGGATACTATCTATCATATGTATCATCATTATCTACCCTGCTCTATTTCTTTTATGCGCACATTGTCTTCCAATTTCCCTAAAGCCTCGTTAAAAATGTAGCCACAATAGTGACTAACCTCATTGGTCACTGAAAGCCCTGACCAAGTTCCATCAACTGCCACACGCTTTTTAGTCAACAGTATCTCTGTGTTCAATAGTTCATCTGCCAACAGGAGTTTATTTCCTTTCATTTCTACAAAGTTTGCACAACACACATCTCTGGGAAATTACAACCAAGCAGTTTATCCCAACTCAGTTCTCATTCACAGATCCTTTTTGCTGTTCGACACTTTCTGAATGAGGTGTTGACGGCTGGTTTTGACAGCACATCTGAGCTCCGCTTCCTTCACAGCGGCATATCTTTACAAGGAAGCGCAAGGTATTTTAGAGGCTATTCAGCGCCGTGTCTGGTATATGAATGTCAACATTTACTCACAAAATAAGCAACACTTTTTCAACACATTCTTGCAGTTAAAGTAAAGCTTTAGAAACTACTTGAAGGTGGGAGTGCTACTCATGGCAACACAGAGCTCTATAGCTACACATGCTTTGCAGACAATTGTAGACACTGGCAAGTTTTTTTTTTTATTTCCACAGGAAAATGTGCTTGTAACTTTAATGTGTATTGCATCTTTAAGGTGCAGTTACATGTGTAAAATTTCCCATTTTGTCACTGGGCCTAATGGGCTCCTTATTTAGAACTTAGAAGGGCCCTGTTCTTGTGCATAAATTCTTCTTTGGCCTCCACACTTAACAATTTGTAGAATGCTCAGCCAAGTGTGAAATGGCCAGGATGAAAATCAGAACCTCAAAGTCTTAGGCGATGGTCCTGAACTGGAAAAAAAGTGGATGGCCAACCTGTTTAAAAAAGAGCTACTGCCCCAAGTGGAGAATTTCAAATATCTTGGGGTCTTGTTCACAAGTAGAGGTAGAAGGAAGCAGGGGAACTACAGGAGAAATAGGAGTGTCTGCAGTGATGCCAACACTGTAACACTCTTTATTTTTTCTTAAAAAAACACTATAACACTCTGTTGCAGTGAGGTGCTCAGTCAATTTATCAATCGATTGAAAGTCCAACCTTCACCAACAGTCAACAGCTGTAGGTGATATCCCATAAAAAGACTTTAAACTGCCTGTGACATTAAATTTTTGTTTTAAATATGAATGCATTTTTAGAAAGATATTGTACTGCAAAAAGATAATTAAGTCACTGAGATGAACAGTGGTTGAGATATTCACATGTATACAGAAATGGATGTAAACTGGGAATGTCTGAACAGAGCATTGCTTCAATAACTAACCCAGACTGTAGAGAAGAAATTCTGATGTTTCTTTAGATTATTTTGAGTCACTACCAGAGAGAGGTGAGGAAGTGTCAGAGTTCCCCTTCCTAAAGTATTCCCCTATGATGTTTGTTTCATTTTGGCTGAGCCAAATTTAAATTTAAAATATACCAGTTATGTGAAAAAATAGGTAAAATGGTGTGTTATGCCAAGTTTCTTAAGCCTCTTTCATAAGTCAAATCCGCGTAATCGCCGCACAGACCTGTCCGGCTTTAATGCCCCCGGGTCATAAGATCACAGGTGAAGCCGGGCAGGTCCCGCTCACATGAACGCGTTCATAAAAGAACCAGCACCTCAGATCCAAAAGAGGCGTGAAGCAGAACTCAGCTGGGCTGAAGTGGAGCATATTTATTGTGGGACAGATGTCTGCTGCCTCGTATCAAACAAAACAAACTGAATTAACTTACTTTAGTGATTTTGTGGCGGTTTAATATTTTTAAACTAACTAAAAAGTTGCTGTTTTGTGTCACTTTTAATATTATCTCGGTAAAATCTGTAGATTAATCCTCCGCCACTCACTGGCTCTGCGTCGTAACAAAAAGACAAAAAAAAGAATGAAATCAGCTCATTATAGTGAACCTGTGGCTCAATATTTTTTTAAAGTAACTACAAAGTTGCTGTTCTGTGTTATTACTCCAGCCGCACTTACGTTTTCCTTGTATCAAGCACGCACACACACACAGTACACACACACACACACAAACTGAATCAACTCATTTTACCGATTTTGTGGTTAAATGTTTTTTAATCTAGCTACACAGTTGCTGTTCTGTGCCAATTTTTAATATTCCATCAGTAATAAATTTGTAGATTAATCCTCCAACACTCACTGGCTCTGCGTCGTATCAGAAAGAAAAAAACGAGAATGAAATCAGCTCATTACAGTGAACCTGTGGCTCAACATTTTTTAAACCAACTACAAAGTTGGAGTTTCGTGTCATTTTAAAAATTCCCTCTGTAATACATCCGTTTGTTAGATCCTGCGGTCGCTCTCTGATGTCATCAGCTCATTATCATTTTTTCAGCGCGGATCCGCAGGTTGCTTTTTCACAAGTGGGTGAGCCGCTCTCGAACCCGCCTCTGATACTATCTCCACTCGCGGATCAGGGGCGGGCTAATTTTACTCGCCTCTCAACCTTAGTGTTTTTTCTGAATGCTCGGGGGAGGACAGAACACGCATCAGACCCGGACTGAGCTGTCTTATGAAAGGGGCTATTATTACTGGCTTGGGAGTGTGCTGAAGCAGTCAACCAACTGGGGAGTTGAACAGTGTTACCGTTAAATGGGTATCAGGACATACTGGCATTTATGGTAACTAGAGAGCTGACTACCTTGCAAAAGCTGACAGTCAAGCTCAATTCAAAAGGTCCAGAGCCTGTGGTAGGCATTTCAACAACAGTCTGATCCATGCCTGTAGGGCAGTTCTACAGACATCGACACTCAATCAGTTGGAAGGAGCCGACGGTCTGTAGACAGGCACGGGAACTGATAAATGGCCCAAATCCTAGGTTTAGAAAAGCCCTTCTTGCCCTGTCACAGAAAACTTTAAGCACACTTGCTGGAGTCCTAACTGGGCACAATCTGCCCAACCGCCACAAAATGGTGATTGGACTCTGTGACAATGGTTTGTATGATGCCTGGAGACCTCTTTGCACTACTCAAGGCCAATGCCTGGCCCTGAGTAGTCAAAGGAAAAGAATTCTTGGAGAACCTTGGATCCTGAGAAGCTCAGAACACTGTGTTTCTAACCTGGTGTCCTTCATCCAAAGGATGTGAAGGTTTGATTAAAAGCTCAGAGTCTCTTTGGGGAGAGTAATGGGCCCACTTATGAGGCCCCCGCTTACATGGGATTTTACCCATCCCCATTCACCAATACCAATAGGTATTCACAATTTTACCGTAAATTGAACCAACTTTACATAAAACTTAAAAAAATGTAAATGTTTATGGTTTCTTTCTTTACTTGCTGAGTTAGTCTTTTTTATAAAGCTTTATTGAACCAAAACATGTTGAAAGCAGGTTTGTCTCATTGCACCTGATTTGATTTTTTTTAGCAAACTGCTAGTGAGAACACAGGAAAGATAGAGGATAAAAATGTGATCTTGGAGCTTAATCATATCACCATCTTCCTTTCACCATATTAGTGGCATGAGACTTTTGCAAAACCAAAGAGCTCTCATTTATAATTGGAGCAGAAACTTCACTGCCACGGGGGCTGCTGAAAGTGACAGGTTGCTAATATCACAGTCAGTCTGCACTTGGCACGCTGATGAAGATTACTTTCAAGTATATCTGCCAACATTTCTGATGCATGCTACTAGACAGAGTGCCAGGTGCCAGAATTCTTTAAACCATCATCACACATGGAGTTAGACTGGTAATTGTGTGTGCCTATGAAAGGCAGAAGCGAAGGAGTAAAACTAGAAAGTAAAAGTCAAAGGGTAGTGAACTTACTTTCTTTTCATTTACGTGGTAAACAGAAAACACGAACAATGAAGAGGAACCGCTATTGAGTAACCCAGTGGGAGCAAATTATTACCCCAGAGAGAATGGTTAAACAAAAGCCGTTTGAAGATCGTAACATTGTTTCACGTCAGAAGGAAAGAAATGCATTTGATGAGAGGACGACAAGCATGTTATAGGACAGACTGGCAGTTTTTGTATTTATGTGTAGGAAATCCAGTTGCATCTTAGGAAAATAGAGAGCACTGCACAGAGTTAAACTAACTAAACTAATGTCTTAAAATGCCGCGTTAGACCTTTAAGTGCTTCTCTTTGTCTTCATAATTCTATACTTTCCCAGGTGTGTATCGTTTATCTTAAGTAATAAAATAAAGAGTAACTGGAAGTTCAGGAGAGAAAAAGACTCACTGCTGCTTGCTGCCGCACAGTGGCAACATTCTTCAGCGATTCCTGGTAGCTCTGTTTGGCCTTAACTCGTTTCTCTATAGAAAAAAAAACAACAAATTATGTAAAACTTTACATAATAAATGGACACTTTAGTGATGATTAAACACCATTACCTGACATTTTCTTTGCTTGTTGCTTCGCATCTTCCTTGGATTTCCTTTTGGCCTCCAGCTCCTTCTCCTGCTGTTCAATACTCTGCAGTTTCCATCTTTTGCTAATCTGTCAAAAGGAAAAACAGCAACTATGACCAATCAGAAAGAAGGAAATGTTTGTTTTTGGGAGAAAAAGTAATAAAACTAGCTTTTTATTACCTCAAATATTTTTGAAGATGGGTCAAACTTGGCATTCTTGTTGATGTGCACATCAATTGATGGTAAATACTGAGATTTCAAAAGAAAAAAAATAGTGTAATAATACAAAAAACATTAAATAGGTGTAGTTTTTTCTCCTTTCTTACCATTCTGAATGGATTTTCAAAAGATTCAATGATGCGCTTCGCTTTCATCTGAGCTACAGACATTGACTTCTGATCATTGGGAGTTTCTGGTTCCTTCAAAAAAAAAAAAAAAACAAGTCTTACAAAAATGCATCATAATAAAAGAAAAACAGAGTTGCTGAAACTTGATATCCACCTGGAACAGTGTTATTTTAGGTGGTGCCAAGAGGCCGCGTGTTTTCTCCTCATCAACATGCATTTTATGCTCATCCTCTGAGAATAGTATTCCTTGTTTAACTGCTCCTTCTGAAAATTCACAAATCATCAATTGAGCACAAAGATGTCTCAGTGCTTACAAAAGGCACAACAAACATTAGCTTCAAGCTTACCAGCAGGTGTAAAGTGGGGCAGATCACTCTCAGAAACCCTGGAAGTATCATGGGGACCAAACAAAGTGACTTCTGGCTGAAAAAGACACAATAGTGTTAATTTTACTTTAATCGTTGCTGTTTCAGTTAGTGAAGTACATAAAATTCCTCCAGATGTTTTTAGGATCTGAACCAACCTTTTTAATAGGTATGAGTCCTTTCTTCTTCTGAGCTGCAATCTCAGCCTGAGTGAAAGGGGGGTAAAAAGCACAATTGTGTTTGATTCAGGCACACTGATTGGCAGGGTTCAGCACAAACTACCGGTACATTCTCACAGATGACATCTATCCTCACCTTCAGGAGGGGCATTTCTCTGGCTTGTTGCACTAACAAATGAAGCTCGTTGACCTGCTGCCTCACCAGCGGCGGCACGGGGTTACAGCAGGCGATGATGCCCTGAGGCTCTCTGAGGAGGAGAGACAAAAGAGGTCTTAAATAAAAACACAAAAGCATTTGACATAAAGAGGGAGAGAAAAAAATAAAACAACTAAAGGAATTTTAAACAGTGAAATCTAATCAACTTACTTAGGCAACTCCTCAGATATTTTGATCATCATATGAGTGGGCAGAACATATCTGAACACACAAATAAGATCATGAAAAACACAATGCAACATTTTAAGATTATCAGGTTGGCTGCAACATGTGGATGTGCACAAACTCTTAAAAAAATAGTTATAATAGATTTCAAGAACAGCAAGTCCATCCATTTTACACAGCCTACCCGGTGCTTTCATCTTCCTGCCTTGCCAGCTTGTCCCTCCAGGCATATAGCAGTCTGAAGGCAGTTAGCTGCTGGGTGTTAAAAGACCTTTTCTGCTTCCTCTGCAGCTCTAAATAGGACTCCTCTGTGTATATTGGCTTCACATATTTCTGTTTGAAAGGAGAGAGTGGGGTCACATTGTGAACAGTGATGAACGACGTAAGAAAATAGAGAAAATTGTGGTAAGGAAAGGAAAAAAATTATTTGAACTGAAAATGACTTATTTGGTGGAGTTTTAGGTGTTACATAAATAATTGAACTTTTTTTTGTTTCTTTACAACATTTAAACTCTCGTCTGAAAGACTTCTTCAGTTCTGATCATGGTTTAGTAAATCTACCTTTACCTAGGTTAGATTAAAACAAGATTAAACTAAGTAATGTGTATTATTATAACAAAGGTGTTTCTTCCAATTTTCATTCCAAGCCTTTTATGATTTTATGTGTAATCATGCAAATGATATTGAAGATAAAAAGAAAAAAAAATTGGTATGTGTGTTGTTGAAAGAACAAATATGGTTTTTGCACACTCATCTTCCAGACCCACAGGACATAAACTGTACTATTTGTACCGGTTTGCAACAGAACACCGCGGTTTTTAAATTTTTCTGCAATCACATTCAACCCTAATGTCACAATAAAAAATATACACCTGCATCAATCTTGTATTTATAAAAGACACACACAGCCAAGACCACTAAAACCCCCCACATGCTCAATTTAAACTGCTGAAATAAGCTCTCGTCTCGGTTGCATGACGAAAATTGCGTCATTTTAGGTCACAGCTTTGAATCTTCCTCCCTTTCTAGTCACAACCTGCTAGAAGAAAGTTTCACCTCTCCACATAATACACAGTTATGCAATTGGTCAGACATTTGTTTGTGAAAGCACTCAGACACTGCATTTTGTTTCAAACAAATCCTTCAAGAATCCGACTGTTATAAGGAATGGCTCAAAATTCAAGAATGGATATAAAACAGACGTTGTGCCCAAAGAAACGGTAGTGCTTTAACGGGTACAGATTTGTGGACACAATAATGGTGGATAGTTTTGTTTTTTGTCCTCAGTGTAAACTCCAGTGGGAAGAAACCCTGTGCAGTGATCTATACTGCAGAGGGAGGGAGTTCCCAGGAGCTTGGCGCGGTGTTTCGAACGTCAAACAATGTGACTGCTCATCAACTGTTCAGCTTTGGATTGGGTGTACCGCGCCCTTCCTTGATGTGTCACTTACAGAATACAAAGACTGGGGATTGAATGTCCAGATCTGAGAAACTTCAATGCAAATGTACCAAAACCAGGAATAAAAAAAAAGCTGCTCGGCTCACACAATCAGCCAGCACACTCAAAAGTGAGCAGGATCTGTACACACCTTCAGTGAAATGTCTTTGCTCTTGTTCCAGACACACTGCAACAGGCCCGGCTGCCCATGGTTGAAGTCCAGTAACTGAACTCTCACACAATCATAGATGTAAAGGAGATAATGGGTGTCCGTTCGAGCATACTGGATCATCTCATCTGGCAGAGGGCTGGAAGGACGAGTTATATCATTTTTATTTCAGCTTTCTAAAAGTAGCCTAAATTTTTTTAAAGATAGCTAACGAAATAAACACACAAATAAAGTTATCAACATACCGGATCCTCCAGTCAGCCAGCTGGTAACGTTTGTCTGAGTTCACGCTGCAGAAGTGTTTAAGCAAATGGTCGAGGGAATGTCTGGCCAGGTTAAGAGCTCGACTTGCCTGATGCGTGTCAAACATGTTGACGACATACAAGCCAAAGTCCCTCTGGAGCCACTCGATGTCGGAATCAGCACCGTGAAACACCTGAGAAAAAGGAAAAACAAACAATAAAGTATATTTTAACAGAACTACTTGTTTAATAAATAAATAAATAAGAATGGAGACACAATATGTGACTTTTTCCATTTGAAATCTAGCAAATCTTTCAGCTGTTCAAGCCCACGCAACACATTTTTTTTTTCCAAAGGTGTCCCATGGAGTGTGAGTCATGTTGACTCCCACACACCAGAAGGCACCTGCCAACTTTATCAAACATATTTGAGTCTGATATGGCTTCGAGAGACACACAACACCAGGGTTTTCATCTTTACAAACTTGAAATTACAACACCTGGGGAAGATCTAGTACAAGACGCTCTTTAAACTCAAAAGATTGCCAGCTGAAGAAAATACAGACATTTTCCATCTGCAACACTCTTATTTAGCTCTTGAAACCCCTCCTTGGAAAAATGCCAACTAATAAAAAAGCTAGCCTGTAAAAATTGTGCAATCTTTAAGGGCTTAACACAACGAGCATTTGAACCAGAATCGGGTCGACAAAAAAAAAAAAAAAAGACCTCTGCAGAATTCAACACAGATGTTTTTAAAGATGAAAACAACAGAATGACTAAAAACTACATGGTCTGTATTTAATCCAGAGAAATGCTCAAAACCCATTTGATTTCATTTTTGTTACTAAAGTCAGAAAAAATGATAATGCTGCTTGGTGAAGTTGTACAACATAATTTATTTTTTTAATATTCCTTTCAATTACCTATATTATTAGCAATAAAGAATTTCCACTAAATGCTGTATTAACTATGCAGTTTGAACAAAACCATTTTATGTTAAATCATTCTAAATAACCAAACCAGGAAAAAGGGCTATTAAGAGTTTGCTCATTTGTACAACTATGCTTTTGTGGTTTGCTTGCTTTTTGTATTTAGTTATGAAGATCTGTCTGACAGCTTCTACATTATGATGAAATGACAATAAAAAATTTAAAAAGAAGGTGCAGTTGCCCTAAAAGTAAATGAACTCAACATAGAGGTATCTTAGCTAGAGTTTTACAACGCACTTCATCAGCTGGCGATGCCTCAGGTTACCCTACTGATATTCAGGTCTGCAGAGAATTTATTTATTTATTTATTTTATTCTAAGTAAATTTTGTAAACTTCCATAAATTTCCTCCAAAATCCTACCTAAAAGCCTGTCAACATGTAATGCCATCTTCATGTTAAAGAGAAGACAAAAGAAACAGTTTCCTTACTTTTACAATGGCTGGGTCAGTGAACACCTCGTTCAGGATGTACATTTCACCACGGAGCTCCAGAGCATCAATGATGAAGTCCTCCTCTCTGGTGGAGATCTGAATCAGACAGGTGAGGCCAAGAAAACTCCTGTAGGAGTGGTGCTGTCGTGGAGAACAAAACATGTTGGTTAGAAAAAAAAAAATTGAAGAATGTTTTTGTTTTAGCTGGAACAGAATTGCACACGTTTGTACCTCAAGATCCACTGCAAATTCAGAAGAGCTGCACAGTTTCTCATTGAGAGCCACAAGGTCCTCCAGCGAGTCTATAAAGGTTAACTTTGTCTCCAACATTGGTTTGTACATCTAGAAAGAATCAGACAAGTGATAAAACAAAAACTTAAACTAAATGATAAGACTTAATTACTATAAACAACTATATTACCTGAGGCTCTGGCTTAGACAGTAAGCATTCTGGTATTGTGAGATGATCCAGTTCATATTGGTACGGGTGTGCAAACCTACATGAATCAATACCCTTTGATCAACAAAAAGACAAAGGGAACAAAATGTAAATATAAGACCACATACAAGTCTTACATGTCTTCAACATGCTCCTGTGTTCTTTGCTGGTGGATAAAATCAGCCAGAGCAGCTGGGACATCGAGGTCCTCTGGTCTCTCTTTACGCATTTGTTTGTTGGTGAAATCTACAGTTTAAAAATAGAGATCAGCTCATTTAGACATGTTGAAAAGTTCAATTGCAAATCAAATAACAATGTAAAACCCAGGAGAATAAAATGTGTCCTACATGATGGAAGTGGCTTTAATGAATTGGGTTTGATGAAAATCTTAGGAATAAAAGGTGTGTTGCTGTTGTCAATCTTCTCTTTAAATTTCAGCTGAGGCCTAGTAATGTTCTTGGCATGTAGCAGTCGAAATGTCTCAGCACGACTGCCAGAGCTGGAACCCTGATAAACACAAAATATTTATTAAAAGACTTAAAGACGTGTATAAGTTTATTGCTATAATGTGAGATTAAATGCCAGGACGACCCAGAATATATGTGCTTGAACATGGTCCAAAGTAGACACAGACAACTGCAATAAAAGAACTAAAAGGTTAATTAGCCAACCTTACGATTCCAGCTTGAAACAACAATTTTTGGAGGCTGAAACCCTGCAGGCATAACAGGCTTCTGGCTCCTGTTCACCCCATCGGCTTCATCAAGAAGAATGCCCTGGTAATCAGACAGCACAGCTTGGTTGGTTTGCAAAGACTTTTTCATCATTCAAGTTGTATAAAGTCATGATCACAGGTCATACTGCTTTTTCAAGGATGACGTCATTGGAGTCCACAACCAAGTCGAACCTCTCCTCCACCCCAGTCAGCTTGTTCCGGTCTCTTATGTAGGATCTGCAGCCGTGGTGCTGCATTATCTGGCTCATGCTAACACAAAATAGAATTAAATATTAACTTTTGCTCATTAGTCTCAGCAAATATTACACTCTTGCTGACATGTCTGAACACCAAAATATTTACTATTCCTGCAGATCTGCTTTACAACCAAAGCATATCAATGTATAAGAGGACTATTTTGCAGTGCAGACTAATGTGTGTTTATGTCACTGCTAGAATCAATCTTCAATCAACTTTCAAAGGCAAAGCTCATGAGCACAATTAGAGTAAAGTGGAAATCTAGTTCTGCAAAGATTAACCATTTGTCGACGAATCTGCTGAGTGCATGTCTGTAGATCCTATCACAAAAATAAAAACATTCTTCATTTTATTGCATGGATCACATGATGATTAGGACAAAAACACTTAAAAGCATCTCTTACCAGTGCAGAAGCTTATCTCCTTGACTTTCACAGAATTCCTGAAAGCCTGGAAAGCTACGATAGAAATCATATTCATCTCCAGTCTGAGGTAAGCCAGCTGATGCTTTGGTGGCTGACAAAACAGCACTCAAACCATGCTGCAGAGAAGATGAGAAAGGCTGAGCTCTGTCTAATAAAAACAGTGTGTCTAATATTGTGAAATGAAAAGCAAAAGCTAGTCGTATGACAAGGGAATGCTGACTTGTCTCCAGCTAATTAGCAACGAGCTCGGAGTGTTAGCTTCAATTTCATTAACTAGAAAACTATATTAAACATTTTGTATTTGCTTTGCTTGTCTTCTACTGGTTTCATTTCTTTTGTAACTTACGTACCTTGTCTGTGACCAGTTCACCCCATAGACTTCACCCACGTTGCCCAGTGATTGCTGCTGCTAATGGTAGCTTGTGTGCTAACTCTCTCTAGTTGGTTTCGTTTACTTACTTTGACAAAAGCGTCTACGTCTTTGAAACCGGGGCATAGTTCATTTTCGTCCTCTTCGTTGGCGTCTGAATTATTTTTCTGAAGACCACTGTTCTTTGAATCATTACTTTTAGAAGACTCCATCGTCTAATCTTGAGCTGTGTAATGCATGCGTGCTAACAGAAAACAGCCCCCAAGTTTTTCTGAGCTGTCAAGAAGGAAGCCGAAAAAGATACAGCGCCCCCTAGCGGCATGGAATAAACATAGCTGCTGTTCTTCAATGCAACGCAAACAAAGACGGATTGGATACATTTTGATCTGTTTTTTTAATGACTCAGAAGAATCAAATAGAATAAAAATGTTGAACATAATTAAGACTTTGAAAAGGGACAACGAGTTGCAAAATAACACAAAAAGCTGCAATGGGCCGTTATAAACAATTAAAAAATCGAACCCATGACAGATAACACAACAAAGAGGCCTGAATCACATCTTTATCACCTCTCATCATCTTGTCTCTTTCAGCCTGGGTGTCTAGGAGTGCGGCGTACAACCTTTCAAGTAAATGCCAAGGAGCCTTGTTGGCTCATATCAGAAGTATTTTTTGTTTGTCTACTGTGATGCCGATTCGGAATTTGAAATGATGTTTGCCCCAAATCCTGCAGGACCACACTCTGGTCAGTAGTGCATCCATTTGATGCAGTGCGAGACTGCAGACACAGCAAGAACTCCCCTGCTTTGCCTCATTTCTTTCATTCAGCATGGACAGAAAGGATGCACTGGGGGGGTGGAACCATGAGGGGGCAGTATTTACGTTTGCATTGTGTGGGAACCACACCACAACATCTGCCGCACTGGGAGAAGTCATATACACTGATCATGTCTCCACCAGCCATCAACTGTGTATGAATCTGAAGCATTTTGCAGTTATAAACTAAAGATGTGGGATTCAAACTCATACATTTATACATTCCACCTAGTGTCTGGTGCCAAAATAAATTACAGAAGCCCACTGCTCTGATCCAGTGGTCAATAGCATGTGAAGAGCCAAAGTATTGACACACCAGCTCATTATAAATGATCTGTGGTGTGTGGGGAGAAACCTCTCTTTTCTTCACTTCCCATTCGAATCGATCTCTTCACAAGGTCCTCTCCTTCTTATTATCTTAAAAGCATCTCTGCAACACTGACTCAATCAATACTTCACAGCAGCTTTCCATGTCATTTTGTTGTTTCAGTGGAAAGCAGCTGAACTTTAGTAAACACATGTGTACCAATAATCTAAAGACTGTTAAAAAGCTTCATTACAAAACCAGCAGCATGACTTGCTACTTTTTGACTGTGTGCTTCAGATATTGAGTGTTAGATTACCTCTAAAACATTTAGTTATCTGTAATAATAGTGTCCATTATGATGTGTGACAATATGATTAAAGTAACTAGCTAAAAGCTTTGTGGTCTGTGTTCTTTACCCACTGAAGGGGACATTACTGCTGCCTTTTACCCCAATTTATTTTTTATTTTTTTTATTTTTACAACATTATGCATTTTATAGCTTTGATAGTGCCCCAAGGCTCCACTCAAACTCCCCCTGCAGTAAAAGACACTAAAACTGCTGATGCTGAAAACGACACCATAATTTAACCAAAAAAAAAAAAAGAAAAAAAAAAATCAGCCAAAAATTCTCAGTGAACTCTTTTTATTAACTCCCTCATTTAGAAAACACCAAATGCACCAAACAATATCATACATGCACATCTTCAGCATTATCAAGATCAGCTGATGACTTTTCAATGTGAAAACATTTGTGACACGATCTCACAGAGATCACCTGGACATTAAAATACTGAAGAGTCACAATAGAAAAGGCCAAGCGTTGTCACCCAGAGCTCTATTTGTCAAATTCTTTATGTGAGTACGTTGTGTTGCAATAAATTTTGAAAACGGTAAAGCTGTATAAAAAGACAAACAGTAGCGAGTACTACTTTTGTTGCCCACTGTGCATTGGTTGACCACCTTCAAATAGGTTGGGTTTGTAACAATACATCAAAACACTGTGTGTGATAGCAGCCGTTAAGAAAAGACTGACTCTAGTTCTTCAAAATTTGACTGAGGATTACGATTTCAAACAGGACGCCATGGTTGGGGTCTCCGCAGCTGACACCATAACCCATAAACTGTAAGAAGGCAAGAGAAGATTTTAAGACTGGCTTTTGCAGTAGCAAAAAGGGGCTCTCAAACAACACTTGACCTTTGTGCAGAATTTTTGGAAGGAAAACAAAAACAACCATTTCAAACATTAAAAAAGAAGAAGAAGAAAAAAAAATCAAATAATCTCCACAGTACGAGTACATTACAAAACAAAGAGGTTGGCAATGCGTTTATGTACCAAAAACACAAATGCTGCCTGTTTTTTTTTCTACCAGTTCATTTAATCCATACATCAGCCAGAAAGATGCATTTCTTGTGTTAGCATCTTTGTTTAATAAAAGACAATCTGTGATGAAAAAAAAACATATATAAGTTGTCCACATTTTTAAAGGCAGTAAGAAAAATTGACAAAATTCAAAGACAATGTTCAGATAACTATCAATCAGAGAAGTAGGAAAAAAACTGTCTTCACATTTAAGATGAGTTTTAACCAGCGAGATGAACCAGACTTTTTATTCTGTTGCTTTTTTTTTTACGTTTTCCCTTTTGCTCGGACATTTTGAGATGATTTAAAAAAAAACAAAAAAAAAAACAGGCTTTTTAAGCTCTGACTAAGTCATAGTCATTTTCCCCCTCCCCCCATCCCCCCTGACACTGACCTTGTCCTATTCAACTTGAATGTCCGTAATGCTTCAGTCACCCAGCACAGACCACTATGGTTAAAAGCAAGAAAGGGGTTTAAACATTTTTTTCCCTTTAAAGAGCAGAATGGCTCTCTTGAAATCACTTGTCCATGACACCCTGGGCTAAGGTAATAACCATACACAAACCCACTCAGACACTTTCTATATCACACACACAAGCCTCTCCTGGTGTCATCTTGATAGAACTATCCTGATCTAGTCTTTCCTAAATCCTGATATATTAGTCTTGTGTGGGTGTCATTAGTGCCATTACTTGCATGCCCTTTCCCCACAGCACCCCCCTCAGGCCTGCTTTAATTTATTAAGATGTTTTAATGTCTGCTAAATCATGGCCCCATATCAGGCTTTCCATTCATCACGTCAGACCATTAAATAGCCCATTGTGTTTGGTGCTAATACCTCTCTGATCTATTCGCTCTTGTCATCTCGGAGCTGCTGAATGATAGAGTGAAGCACGCTGGAATACCTGAGCAGCAGGGTTTCACTGAACTACATAAACAAACGATGACGACACACACCACACTAAAAAGAAAACAAAAAAAAAGAGGCCAACAATACAACTGACAACAAAGGACAAATTCACAAAGTATTAAAACACAGCTGACCACAGACTGAGCCAAATGATGTCTAAGCTGGTGGCTAGATTTCAATTAACAGACTGGCACAATTGGCAGCACTTTAAAACTCTTGTCCCAACTACAATGGCTGATGAGGCATATCGACTGGCACTGATCGAGTGTTGCCCAGATGGATGTGGTAAACGGCTGGAACTAATACATTTTTTCCCCCTCACTATTGATAAATAAGTCAGTTTTATTTCCTATATATCACCCAGGCTCTGCAATCGTTAAAAATTCATGCTAGTATTTTCAAGAAGTCCAGGTGGACAAATCTGTATTTTCTGATCACTTTTGTCAGATCAATATAAAAGCAGCCAACAGATTTACTATTTTAAAGGGATGAGTTAGAAAATTAAAAAAGGGGGTTCCGTGGAATGGTTATAAACAAGCAATGTCTTACCTGTTGCTGATAGCTTTTTAAACAACTCCAATTTGATTATTCTGATCAGATTGAAGAGATTATGACTAGTACAATATTTAATAAACCTGTGCACCAGAGTCAATCTGCATTACAGGGTTAATCTGGCAGAAATATCCTAACATTTTCATCCAGAAGTGCTACAGCTAGTTGCTGCTGTCACGTTTTGCTCTTGCAAACATTCACAAAATTCTGTGTAAATATCCACATAATGTAAAACTGACTGACTGTGATTAATTAATATGATTTTCAAATTTCTTAAATTAGTTGTTTTAAGGTAGCAGCAATCCACTTTAGCTGTGTTTCTGCTCAGACACCGTTAGCTCATCAGTCTGGTTACGACCAAACAATATTTTTCCAAACAGAGGTTGTTCAAAAAGCTATATAAACAAGTGAAATAGTAATTATTCATATCTTGGTTCATTTACTTCCCAAGTTGGAACATGGAATTGGGAATGATGCTTTCTGATGTCTAAATTTTAAGTTGAGAATAACAAATTGCCCGATTTAAAGAAGGTGTGCGCATGTGTTTTGTGTAAAAAAAAGGTAAAATGCAATAATTGTTTAAACATACCTAATGATAATGACAGGTATCTTTCACAAAAGACATCTACAAGGTCTCACTTAGTTGTAAATGCAAGGATGTGTTAGAAAACAAATGAGATGGAGGTTCAATCCCAGCTTACTTTCTCACCTCTTCATGCCTGGCGTGTGGTGTGAAGTGAGTGTGAAGTGGATGTGAGGTGAATGTCGGATTATCGGTTTCGGTGAGAGCAATCATTAGACTGTACAAAAGAGGGAATGTAGCAACTGACTCTGAAAAAGTCATGTTAGTGTGGAAGAGCAGCTGTGGAAAGAAACGTTGCTTTTTAAACCAACTGCATAACTATAAAGCATTTTCAAATTCAGAGCCAAAATTGTAAAGGGGAAAGGTAACTAACCCTCGGATTAAATTACTTATAGTTGGATTCTGAAAAAAAAAAGAAGAAACTAAAAAGGATGCATTCACATAGTTGTGATCACTTCAGACGGACTGTGCCACATATGCAAACTTGAGCGAAATATAAATTTAAATTTTTCATAAGTAAAAACTGTGCAAAGAGAGCTAAAAGAAGAGCAGTGAAACTGGGTGTTGATACAAAAAGAAAACCATTTTTTGCTCCAGCTTGTTTCAATTTAGTTCTAGGTTGTTCTTTAATTAGCCGGGTACAGAAGCCTCATGCACCAAGCCAAAAATTGGGCACTGAGAACATCTGGAACTTTGATGAACGTCTGTTGTGTTTTTTGTGTCTAAGGCACTGTTGGCTCTTTGAGATCCCTTTGACTTTCCTCTTTTTTTTAGCGGAATTAACACGTTTAACATGTTGAATCAGCGACAAGTTGCACAGAAAGGTTGCTGTGCCCTCTGAGTGTCGTGTCAGTCATCTTCTGTGAGTCTGTTTATCGCTGCGAGGGGAGAGAGACTTTTTGAAGGGGAGAATACAAAAAGTGTAAATTAAAATGTGTGAGACTTGAGAGCCATGGTGGCTTCAGCCATCTGTTATCTTCAGTCTGTAAGTGGCTCTCCATTGGGTTGTTCTTACAGTAATGTGCTCATGACAAATGTCTATTTAAATCTGACTGTCTTATCATGTTTAATTTAATTCATGATATATGCACAACTCCTAATATTCTATGAGTACATAATCCATTTGAAGGCTTAAAACTGAACCAGCCTGCTGCTAAAAAATGTTTAGGTTTCAGAAAACGCTTGAAGCAGTCTGAGGATAGCTTTTTGTGAACTTCTGTGGACACTGTTTTCAGTAAAATCAATAATATTGTCACTTTGAACTTGGAAATCAAGCATTATTCCCACCCATTTCACATGATTTCAAAACCAGTATAAAGCTTTCATCTGAAGCTGTGATGTGGTGGCTTTGTAATGATATAACCCTTAAAATACAAAATAATCCTGGTTAATTATTTAGTGACTTTATGGAGGAGAAATTTTGGTTCATCAAAGTAAATGGACACGAGTGTATTGTAGTTTAATGCAGACAGAGTAAAGAGAATCAAAACATTTTAGTATTTGAAACCAGATTATGAATTAAGGATGTTTTTTTCTTGATGATCAAGAAAATCTTTTAATATTTTCAATTGGCTGATTGTTGGAAAACAAAAACAGTCTGACACTTTGGCTTCTGTCAGCTGTCAAATGCCATTTTTGTGATTGCCAAATTTGGTTCAGTCAGTAAAGCAACAGGGCAATAAAATAACTGGTTAAAAATGATTATACCTACGGGAACACCCCCCTCACACACACACACACACTTGTCAAAGTCAACATGTCATATGGTAAAACATTAATATACGGAAGCGTTTTATAAAACACTTTCACGGAGCCCATCTGGTGACTTTGTTTTTTTTTAAATTAATGCATGGCCACGAGATAGTAGCTTGTTGCCACAAGATAATTTTGAGCAGCTGTGTCTCTTTGTGAGAGATACAATCATCGTTGAAGTCAGATTATATACAAATACACCGTTTATGTGTATTACTGTTAAAAATGATCCCACACTTATTATTATTTTTTGGTGTATGTTAAATCCAAAAGTATACCTCCATTGCTAAACTGTCCCTTTTTCATAGTAGGCTACTAATATTTATGAGATGACTTTAAACGACCTAAGTGTGTGTTGGGAAATGTTTTTTTTTACCATGTTCCTGAACGTAACATAACTCTGACATCTTACGCAGCAAAGGCAGGGGTGAGAGAGGAGCCCACTTTGAGTAGTGAGCTTAAAAATGGCTCTTTTTGGACAAAGACAACTCCAGTTGTCACCTATGTCTCATAGCTGTATTATATAAATCTAAGAATTACTCCATACCTAACAGCAAGTGACAGAAGTATGTCATTTAATCCTACCTTTAAAAAAAATAAATTAATTACAACTTCGGCTTCAGTCTGCAACAGACTTGAAATGACTGGAATAATTATCTTGGGGCCACACATTTATTATGTCATGGCCATGCAATAACTATCTTATGGTCCCAAGTTATTATATCATGGCCATGCATGTACTATCTCATGGTCACGAGTTATTATCTCGTGATTACGCATTAACTATCACATGGTCATGAGTTACTATCTCATGACCATGCATTAAGTCACTTGTGGCCACGAGTTACTATCTTGTGGACACGCAATAACTATCACATGGTCACGAGTTATTATCTCATGGCCACACATGAACTGTCATGTGGCCATGAGTTATTATCTTGTGGTCACAAAAGAACTATCTCATGGCCATGAATTAACTAACTCGTGGTTACAAGCTATTATCTTGTGGGTGCATTAATTTATTTTTATCTAATGTCACTGGATGAGCTCTGTACATTTTCCATGAAGCACGTTAAAATAAAAACGTCTGCAGGATGAGCCGTAACATTATCTACTGCCATTGTCTTTAAGTGAGGCCATTACGAGAATCTCCAAAGGCACGTGCATGGGTGAATGAATGTGTTTAGATTGCTAAACTAAGTGTGAAAATGAAAAAGTAAAATTCAGAAGCACAAAAACACTCCTTTCATCGAGACCCTCCGCAAGGTACACCGAGTCCTCAATCAAAACAAACTGCAATGAACTGAATGTGCAGAAGAGTATGTTGCTATCTTTGTCATAACAAGAGGAAGGCTGAAACTACTTTGGCACATGAATGGAAGTAAGGCATCTGTTATCATTCTAGAGTGAAAGGAAAAAAGAAAAAGTTGTAATAGAGTATTGTTACCATCTGGCAAAAATGTCAGACCCACTTCTAAAAACAAGCATTTATTCCATGTCTGACTGTGGAGGAGCAAAACTGACATAATTAAAAATAGACTGAAATATATAAATGGCCCAATAAATAAATAAATTCAGTTAAATGCACGAATTAATTTAAAAAATGAGAACTTTATCTCATGTTTTATAATTTAATTGACCATCATATTTATTTTTCTAGCAATAGTTCTAACAAATTATGTGTTTTAGCACATAGTTAAAGGAAAAACAATATTTATGTAATTTGTTGGAACTAAGCTGGAAAAAAAAAATATAAAGGTAAATTAAATTATAAAACATGAGGTAAAGTTTTTCTTTATTAAATTAATTGGTGCAATTTAAGTGTATTTATACATTTTTTGGGGCATTTTTTTGTATTTCTGCTTTTATTTTTATTTATGTCAGTTTGAGTCTTCCATATATCAGCTCACTCCATTCTTACGCTGCCTCATACTTTTACAAAAACGTCTTAGAAAAAAAGAAGAAAAAAAAAAACGAAAGAAACATGGCCATTTTCAGAAATTCTTAAAAAAAATATCAGTAGTAAATGTTGGAAACCAGAGCAAAGTTATGTCACAACGTTGACCTGAATGTAGATATTGCAATGGCGAAGAATATGGAGAGCGGAGAAACGTCCACACTCCAGGCTTTGGAGCCACGGGCACTCATACCTGCAACACAAACACACACAAAATAAAAATATCATCAGTTAGACAAGATGACAGCTGACATTAATACAATACACTATTTGTTTTTTTTAATATTTAATTCATTGGCAATTCAGCTGTATATTCACTGCTGTTCAAAAGTCTTGAATCATTTTAATACTTTCCTTTCGAGGAGCCAGACTGTGGGTGTTTTTTCCACTCGTTTTTTTGTCCAGTATCTGACCGTTTTTAGGTGGGGGGCTAAGTTTTGCCTGTTAAGCCTCTTAAAGGGATAGTCCAATCAACTTTGAAGTGATGTTCGGTATAATAATTGTCAATGGTATATTGGTCATGACATGAGTCATGCAACATGCAGTTTTGAGAAAGACAGTGTGGTTTTTTCTTAAATTTCAAACTATTTCATCTGCTGTAGACAGTTTTTAGGTCTCTATTGTCGACTTTTTAAAATTTTATACAAGAACATCAAAAGTAAACAAAAAACTAAAGAATCGTGTTCCAAAGTTTTGCTAAAAACATGCAAAACCTCATATGTTACCTATAAATCTAAATCTAAATAAAGTATGTCTTAAAGATTCAAAAAGACAAAAAACCTTGTTGCAGTTTGACTTTTTAACATTCAAACTGCATCATGTGAGTGAGTGAGTTCACTCTTGTATTGATGAACCTTACCCTATAATTAGTACAATATTTACAGAAAAAGTTATAACTGATACTTAAGACATATTCCAAACCACGTTAGAGACCACTTTCTGCCTTATGTTTTACCTGCTAATGTGTTTTGCCCACATATTTCACTTTCTGTCCAAGTACCTTAAGGGAAAATAAGTAGTTTTTTATTTGCAAAAGAAAAGCCAGCGCAGAACTCTAATTCTCCTTAAACTGCTGTTTTCAGGGATTCCAAACAGAAATCCAACATTGCAAAGTAACATTTAACAGCAAAAACGAGTCCCACAGGATAGTAATAACGTCTAATAAATAGAGAGTTGGCGACAGAGATGGATTGCGCTGTGCATTTCAGCAAAACAAAAACCCAGATGAGCCCAATGAGGGAGGCAAGGGGCATTAGTAATGTTGAGACGAGTGAGGATAAATTGTTCCTGTCAGAATTAAAAAGTGCTGAATGATTTCATTTTTAAAAATCAGTAAAAAGTAAAAAATAAAAGTAAAAGGTAGAAGGTAGATTTTCTTATTCTCTTAGAATCTACAATCAAACCCGGATAAAACACAAACAACAAGCTTACTGAGTTTGTGGATTCGAATGGGATCCGAGGCTGGACCCAGTCCTCCTTCACTCAGCGTCTGAACCCGAATGATAAAGTCGTTGTCGTTGTCGGGGAGGGTCAGCTCCGCTGTTGAATTGGCTGTTGTGAACGTGTTTACCTCTTTGTGTCTCTGTCTCCAGTATGAAATCTGAATGAAGAAAGGAAACAAGGCAGGAGGCACAATGTAAATATGCATTCGTGGAGCCTGAGCATTCTCGCAGTCTAATCCGGAACATTAATAAACTTGTTATCACAAAGGAACTCACTTGATAGCCTGTGACTTCTGACTCTGAATCCATCGCCACCACAGGCTCCCAGTAAAGAGACAGCTGAGAGCCAATTAGGGTCCATTCAATATTCAGCGGTGGCTGGGCTGGCGCTGCACAATATAAAAATTATTTATTTCTCCGTGTCAACACAGAAACAAATTACAGTCTCATTGGTAAACCAGAATTATCATAACGCCATATCAGACTGCTTCCAGGAATGATAATAGAGGATGAAAACATTTATCAACACACATCAGTGCTCTTCTGCACAACTAAAACAGCTTTTAAAAAAAAAAGTCATTATTGCGGCTGCCTTTGCTAACAATTAGTTGTGCTGCAACTCACGTGGCTTTTTTGTGGTGACGTTGATTGCAGGAAGGAAGGGGCCAGTGCCCGCTGTGTTGAAGGCGCTGACTGTCAGAAAATACTGCGTGCTCGCTGCCAAGCTGTTTATTGTGACCGAGGTTTGGTTCCATGGCACTCTGACCTTCCCCATAGTCTCTGGCTTGGTGTCATCCTCCCAGTAAACCACCTTTCAGAAACAGAAAGTCACTTAGCATAGAAATGAAAGTGATATCTCTGGATTGGAGCAGAGTGTGTTGATGAGTATCACGCAGCCCGAGACGATGTTTGAAGTTGTTCCCAATGGCCTGAGAGAAACATGATGCTTTTGTTTTTACTGCTGGGTGCATTGTGTAAAGAGAGGTCAACTTTCCTGATGTGACATCTGAAGCTTTTGCACTTTAACTCCCAGGAGTCCCCGTTATGGTGAAATGTCAGTAAAACAACAGCTTTGTCATTTAGGCACGAAAGGAATCATTTCCTGCTAACTTACTTACAGATTCACTTGATGAATTAATCATTTAAAAAATGTCCAAAATAATGGGTGGTGTACAGCTCAAGATGATGACATCAATAACCCCCCACCCCTCCACCCAAACCAAACAACACTCAAAACCAGAAATTCAGCTGAAGAGACGCAAGCACCGGTAAATCATTTCTGATCAATGAATGAAACAAATAAGCAATTTCAGACAGGAACAATAAAGCTCTTTTCTTTCTTGTCGCTCAAGTCGCTCATGGATTTATTGCATCATTATTCAACCCAACAATACATCAGAATTATGCAAATGGTAAGAAGTATTAATCATTCCCCTTAATTGAAAGCTGACTGATTAAAATATGCTTTTCAATAGTTTATTATGGATCAAATTTCAACTAAAGTTTTGAATAAAACAATATTAATATCATGCCTAACCAAGAGCCTGAAAAGGAACAGTCCTAGATGACACCCTTTGTGCACTTCATTACTACCTGTAGAAGTGAAATCTGGGCGATGATGTAATTGCTTCTCTATGTGTCTGTTTGCTGTTAATAAAATATCTTGTGCACCAATAGAAGAATTTTAATAAAACTTGCAGAAAGTAATCACTGGATATACAGTACAAGACAGCTGATACACGTAATCAACTTTAACAAACGCAAAAATTACTATAACTAATAATAATTTTATAGATACTGACCTAAAGTTGGTGTGTTAGCAGCTGAGCGTCATCCCCAACACATACCCGAGTTCAAACAGATCATCCAAATTATTTATTTTAAACTTTGGCATTAACTGTTGGAGTCACCATGTCTACCTTGTAAACCACTAAAACAGATTTTAAATCTAAAACTCTGAAACTCTCAGAAAGAATGTCCTGATGCATCTCAGTAATCCAGGTAAAAAATTCAAAAGGAAAAAATAAGTAGGTCCTCTGGACAGGTTCTT
>JARVJO010000140.1:12895646-12920324 GCA_031762555.1 Cynodonichthys magdalenae | reverse complement strand
ACTTTAATCTCGTAATATTACGACTTTATTCTCGTAATAATAATAAAAAAAATCTTGTTGTGTGGCCCTAATACTCCGTCGTACATTATAGCGAACCTGTGGCTCAATATTTTTTTAAACCAAAGTTGCTGTTTTGTGTCACTTTTAATATTCCCTCTGTACTAAATCTGTTTGTTGGTTAGATCCTGTGGTTGCTCACTGCTGTCATCAGCTCATTATCATTTTCTGAGCACGGATCAGCGGGTTGCTTTTTCACAAGTGGGTCTGCCGAGCTCAGGCCCGGCTCTGATGCTACCTCTGCTCGCGGATCAGGGGCATATCAGAGGCGGGCTAATTTTACTCGCCTCTCCGTCTTTGTGTTTTTTCTGAATGCTCGGGGGAGGACAGAACACGCATCAGACCTGGACTGAGCTGTCTTATGAAAGGAGCTTTAGATATAAAGGTGTTTAATTTAACTTTTTACATTTGAAGGATATGCATGTCACAGGCACTTAAACTATAAGTGACTAAAATGAGCTTCCTCTGCAGAATGACTAAACTCACTATTAAAGATAAGTTTAGGAGATTTGCATTGAAAGGAGGTAAGAATGACTTCTGTTTGCCTTTCAGGGGAGGTGTTTCAGACATGTCCCACTGGAAGGCAACTTAGTGGCAGCAAACTATTTACCTTTTAACTGCTAACATTTTCAAGTGCAGCTAATTCCTTCCACTGCAAACTAGTTTGATCTGGATAGAATGATGCAGTCCGCTGCCATGAAATCTTTATTAAACACCAAGTTTACATTCAACAAAAAATAAAGTAGGTTCTTCTGCAACTAATGTTTAAACTGGAAAACATAATAGACAGCTCTGCCTATTTTAGCCCCAATTAAACCCTTCCACTATGAGCCATTTGCCACAAATTGGCCTTGGCTTGGATTTGCTTCTATAGTTAAATGTGGTGAGGCACACAGCCAGTGTGGCTGAGTGCCCATAGGTACACCAGCAATCAGCCCACCAGACTGCCTGTCTAGCCAGGATCAATACAGGATTATGAACAAATCTCCACAATCAAACTTTGTTTTGAAGAGTTTTCCCTCCTGAAGTTGAGGGATTCAAGATTTTTAAATACGGACTATTAGGCAGGCAAATGCATAAACTCTCCTCTTACAGGTTATCACATTTAACTTTAACTGAATTCCAGAAAGCAAAAACATTTTATTTTATTTCAACACTCTCAAAGTGTTGAAGACTGACATGCATTAGGTGGGGGTTTGTGTTGTGTGTGTGTGATTTGAACACATACAACAACTCCCATCACCAGGTGTGTCCATGGAGGGAGTGGAAAAGAAAAACATAAGAACAGATGGAAGCTGGCTTCCACTACTTGACATCACAGTGGAGGAGGTTAACTCTACAGGCTTTTATGAAACAACTAAATCAGATGATTGACAGAGTGACTGAGACAAAAGGTAAACAGAGACCATGGTTTGTGCTGCTTGGGGAAAAAGGCAGAAAGCCAACCAACAACAGATTACATAATGGTAACAATTAAAATATTAGTCATTTTAAATTAATTTCCCCCAACACTAACAAATGAACAATAGGTGAATAAAGATTTGACTGACTGGTTTCAATGTTGCTAAAGGTTTTACATCACATTTTTGTAATGGTTGGCTTTTGCTCCGCATATGTCTGCAGAAGGCTAGAGGGCTTTTAATGTGGCTTTTAAAACAAAAACACAGCAAATGAGAACCAAACTTGCAATAATACATACAGTGTGACATCTGTTTTCTAAAAAGAAGCTGCAGGCCTCTCTATATACTGCACATTCCCATAAACAGAAACAAACTCAGGACAGTGATGGACATAAGACAATTTTCTAATTGACAGAGCTGTTAATAACCTAAACTAACAAGAAGTCAAATTATTTTATTTGTTCAATTCGTTTCAAGAGCTTTGTAACTTACAAAGCACCACTGACAATCTGTCTACAAATGGGAAACACATCTGCCTCGTCTGTCAGCACATCCTAACCGAGCCAATAACAAACTCTAAGCTCCGAGTGGGGTGGTAGGGAGGTCAGTCGTCTGTGCATGTGCGCGTCGAAGCAGAAGGGCAGAGAATGGATGTCTATTCCCAGCACGGATCTGTTCACCAGCTCCTCAACCCTTTGGGAACCAAAGCCACAGCGGGCAACCTAAAACCCATGATGTCATCCTTAGAAACCATGCGCTATCAAAAATCAGTGAAAGTGCAAAAAAAACAGAGGTCAACATTGTGAAATGGATGAGGTAAACCATTGAGTTGAGCAGCTGAAGTGGATTATTGAGTTTCTTAATTATGTCTGGAACATCTGTAAAAACATGCAATCTGTACTTTAAACTAATCATTTGAACTTTTGTTTGTTATGTTCCGACAGCTCTGATGCTTTTAATTAAATATGACAGCTCCTGTATGTCTCTGCATTGATCTTGCTGTTTCTGTCAGAAGAAAATAATCAATAAATGTCTCAGATCCTGTTTGCAACCACATGCAGCACTATGATATAACCATGTTAGACACATTGGGGTTAAGACAGGTTTTATTTTTGCATGTACTCTTTCCATCATTTTGATTAAGGTTTATTTTTGTTATTTATTTCTGAGATATATTTAGTAAAATAAAAGAAAAAAAAAGGTTTCTTAAAATCTGACTAAAATGAATCTTTAACACTTGGATGACATGATATAAAAATAAAAATAAAAAAAATCAATGGAACTTACTATAAAACATGGACATCAGATTTTTAAAAGAGAGGTATTTTGCGTTTGTGTAAAAGAAAAAGGAAATAAAGTTAAACATGTCATCACCCACTGTCCATGATGGATGGCCATTTCCTGCCTCTCCTCAAAGTCTTACAGCAGACGTCTGGTTTTCTTCACTTGACTGAATACAAGACTAAGAGATCACTGTCCACCTGCAATAACTGTCTAACAGACTGTTGAGGTGTGAAGTTTAATACATTCATTCTTTTTTTAATAGTCACTTTACTTCTGCATACTGGGGTAAACTTTAAGTTTTAGTTTAAAAGATGTGCATGCAGTGAGAGGTCACTTCTTTCTTTTTTAGTTATCCATAATTAGATATAGATAATCAGTCTGAATATGTTAAAGACTAAATCATCACTTTAACCTCCTAAGACCTGAACTCTTGCATTGCAATTCATTTTTGTCCACATACAGTATGTGGTGTCAGGTCTTAGGAGGTTAAATTTAGAAACAATACAACAACCAGAAGCTGTTTTGGGACTGAGGTAATGCTTAAAAATAGATTTTCACTCTTGGACTGCGTCATAAAGATGCAAAAGGCTTTAACAAAATAATAGCTTGTTGTAATGTTAACAGTCTGCAAAGGTAGATCAATAAAGTCTGATGCCCTACAAACATCAACAATTCAATACTTTTATTTTTAAATACATAATGGCTCAACTACTCAAACTGAAAGCAACTTTTTAAAGCTTTTAAAAGTCATTATGGTTTTTACTTCTGGATATGTTCAACTTATCTGAGAGTGGACAAACTTTATTACTTTTATGACTCACAAAGTTTTGAGTTTTTAATATGAAGTTCTACATCTTGATTAATTAATGTTTCACATCTAAAAAAAGTGTATGTTATTGCATTAACTTAAAAAAAATAAAACCGTAGACCTTCAACAGACAGCTAACCTTTGCATTTTATTCTTGCATTAAAACCTGCCTAGGGCCACTCTCTGATCCTGAACCTAACAGAGGTTAAAGCACAAAGTCAGCACCTAAAACGAGCCAAGTAATATTAATTTGTCTAGCCAGATCGACTGCAAGAGGAGCTGGCACAGATGGACCAAGACACTGCACAAAAACAGATGTCCTGTCACCGTGTGTCTAATGCGGACAGACAGTGGGTGAAGAAACGATTAGATGCAGCGAGCCATCCGTTTGACTCAAAGGGCACAGAGAACACCAAGACGATGATGAACTCTGTTCACACTGAGCTCACAGTTCAAACTTGTGTCTCTGGACAGTAGAAATATGGCCAGCTTCGGTTTCTGCAGTAATGTATCAAGTCAGACAGCGGACCCAGAAACTAAAGCTTCATCTTCAAAGCTGAACTGCGAGTCTAATTTATGTTTTCAAGAGAGACTATGGATGGATTTCTCTTCTATAAATTAAATTATGACATGATTTAAGAAATACTTCAACCATTTTGAACAGAGCTAAGACAGATTTAAGCTGAGGGTGAGACAATGAACTGGAAGCTGAGTGGGGGGACGGTGGGGCTACATCAGCTCTGTCCAGGAAGGTGGCTGTGTAGCAAAGCAAACATACTTGCAGAGCCCAACATTTTAGGTTCCTAATTTGTGTATATTACTGGTGTTTTTCAGCACTTTATGATGCCTCTGTAAACTGAAAACTAGTCATCTAAAGGCAACAAAATTATCAAAACAAGCAACTCATGCGATCATTAGCCTGCAGAACCTCAAATCTCACAGGGGATGAAAATATTTAGTTTGTCAATCTAAAAAAAAAAAAACAGGAAACATGCATGAATGATAAAAGAGAGAGAAAAACTTAACCCCTAACTCCCAGTAGTGTCTTGACCCCCCCGGTTGGGAATTATTTAAAAAAAAAAAAAGAAAAACACTAGTTTTCCAACTAAACCTATTATTTTTTCATACATTTGGAAGGTTTCACAGCACATATAGTTAATACAATGAAAACACACACCAACACACAAAATAAGTGTGCCATTCCAGACTTGTTTATATAGACGCAGTCAAATTTCCAAGTACACACCCTCGGGTTTATTGCTTTGCCAAAGGATCACCTACCCCCCAGTTTTAGGGACTAAACTTGAGCTTGACTTTTCAAGACTGCCAGTTTCGTTTTGCTCTGTCTTGCTTTTGTTTAATGTCTGCAGTCATGTTCTTCGTGAGAATACAACTACAACACACACACATTGACAGTTAGTGCAGCATTGAGCAAATTGAGCAAATGAGTAGCAATAGGAGCACAACCAACAGACCTTATCGACAAGTAAAGAGCCTTAGCTTTACAATGTTGTTGACATTAGTTTGACTGATGCCTCATCGCCAGTTGTGAGCTTTAATACAGTGAATATGTCCAAATTAAAGTGGATTTAAAAGGCCATCATCAGGTCTGGAAACCAGCCCGTCCACTCAGACAGGACACCCAATAAACTCCACTCAATCTGACATTGTCAGCAGGACTGAGCCCCTCCTGTCTGCGACTGGTAAACATGCCTATGTGGATTTCTGCATTTGACACGTGTTGGCTCTGTTGTCACCTCTGTTCTATTCAGTTTACATTATTCTTATTATTTCTCTGACCAACCCAACTTCTGAGTTCATGTATAGGAGGGTTTTTCCATGCTCTCAGCTGTTCAGGTATGTGTAATGAAATCTTGAGCTCTGTTTTTGGAAACCCTGGGTGTTCCAGTCATTTTCACATTTGAGGTTTTCCCCCCTCACTGCTCCCTTCTTCTCCAACACTTGTACTCCCATGTATGGAACTGTCCACCCAAGGTTACATTGCAGCTCTTTCAAAAATATATTATAAACACAAGTTTGAAAAAAAAAAAAGTGGGGAACACCCAGCACTTTGACTATGTTATGCAAAACAGAGAAGACTGCTCACAATAAGGCAGGTTGGTTATAAAGTGGACAAGCGGGGAAACTGAGCTGGTCACCAACCCAAACGAAAGCCCACCCTTAAAAAATAAAATAAAAACACATGTAATGTTCCCAAAGTACAGTACACACAAACAAAGAAGTGCTAGACAAATGGGTGTTTTAAAACACTGACACAGACATTTGTTTTGAAACATAAAAGTTCCATTTTGGTCACCAGTAAAACAACGCGTCACTCACAGCCTCTCACTGAGATTTTTAAGGAAAGATGAAAATAATTGCCCTTCTTGATATTTTAGTGGATCAAGTGCTGTGTGTTGACAAAGGAAGGACAGAACTGCACAAGAACCAAGACTAACAGAAATAGATCAACAAGGCCTTTGTCTCCATCCATTTTCTTTACCCACTTTCACTTTCTGAGTTGCAGGGGTAGCTGGTGCCTACAATATCTCCAGCGGTCTCGGTCTCTTTGGATAAAATCGAAGTCTACTCTGAAGCTAATGTGATGTCTGATCTTTTTTTTTAAGATAAAGGAAATGAGAAACGTTTTGAGTGACAGATTTAAAATAGTTCTGATTGCAAATTTCAGCTACACTTAACATTTAACACACAAAATTACTTGTTGGTGGGAACATTCACCTAATGACCATCCTTTCATTTGATAATCATGAGCAAAGTTTCAGAAAAGTTTCACATTTGTTGATGTCAATTATCTGAATTCAAATAGTTTTAAAGTAGACATATCGTGCTTCTAAATCCTTTTGTTTCACTTTTTAAATCATTCAGTTGAGGTCTATATTTAGTGGAATTGCAATGGTTTGGTCTGAATTCCTCCTTTTTTTTTTTTTTTACTTTTACAGCCCCTATTTCACCCTTTTTCTGAGTGAGAGGGGAATGAAGATGACAAAAATTGTATTTGGTAAGCCCATACCTTATTTGGCAGTTCCATTGCAAATAATTTTAACTAAGAGTTCAGAGAATGTCAAGGAGAATCTGAATGGGTTGAAAAAAAAAAGAATAAAAAGATATCCTTGCAGCATTGGGAGAGACTAAATTCAACTTTTCTGCACTACTAAAATCTTCAAGTACATAACAAAATGCATTTAATGGCTAAGAAATTGTATTTTGCATGATATGTCCCCTTAAAAAGAAGCTAACAAATTCACAACTGTAACCAGAGCTGAAAAGTCAAATAATTTTGACATGAAGGAAACTATCTTTGGTGAACATGGGTTCTCGTTCATAATCATCTCTTGCAGATCACATATGGTTTTATTCATTTAAAATTAATTAAGATTAAATTCACTTATTATAAATAGTGTGTGATTTCTACCAGACAATTCTGCTTCTTTTGGACCACAAATAAAACCTGATCAAATTACTACAACAGGCTGCTTAGGCAAATACCTTGAAAGTCATTGGCAAAATTGGAAAGACATTTTGGAAATCTACATTTATAATTTGAATAATATTTTAATCAAATAAACAGTTGACTGTGGCTGACTACAGCTGAGAGCAGGAATGGTGCTAAGTCTTTCCCAAATAACATGTGGCAGAGAAAAAAGTTTAAACACCAGAATTAACTTTCTTTTCCTTAAATAAAACACGCCTTTCATCCCCTTGAACTATCTTCCAGACATTAAATGTAAATCTGCAAATTGTGGCTTGCTAGCAAGCACTTGTGCATGACTATTCATGAGTGACTGCAGCTCCACATGTGTCACTACTCAGAGTAAATTACCAGCTGTAACTGCTCTCAAACACCTGCAACAACAATCCATGGTGCAGCAGGTTTTCTGGCAGTTACGCTTTTTTTTTTTTTTGTCTTTTTATTGTAATCTGATCTAGCCTCTTCTCTAAACTCTCAGAGCTGGCAGCAAAGGTCTGGATAAACAAGGAGAGAAGCTGGTCTCTTTCTGGGTTGGATAAAAACCGTAACTAAAGGTGTAGAGCAAATGAGTGATGTAGTTGACTCATTTTCCCCTTGGAAGTTCATTTGAAAAGCTGAAAAATCTCAAGAAGTCTGTTAAGGTAGTTGTTTCAATTGTAATTCAATACATCTATTCTGAAAGAGGCCACAGGGGCTGGTTGATAGGGCTAAAATCAATGCTACACTATTAATGAGTTTAAAATATGGATGCAAAATTGTGTATCAAACAACATAAGGCTCATTGTAAGTCCATAAAAGCAGACAGCGGAGTCGTTTCCCTTCACATATTGAGATGAGATTTGTGCAACCCTGACCAATTTCTTTAAGAAAGCATGTAACTTTTCTTTCAGTGATGTCATCAGTACTCTTTGCCACTCACAAAGAGAAACAAGAAACCTAATCACCAATGCAAACAGGGCTACCAAGGATTACATTAGGCTGAATGCCAGACTACTATATACAGCTGCATTCGCTTTAACAGTAGTGCTTCTAAAATTTCAAAGTAACATGAGATGTCTAGAAAAAAAACTATTGTCTTCACTCAGTTTTGACCACTTCAGTGTAAACCAAACTTTCCTGGAAAACTGGAAAAACATTAATTATGTCAATGGGGTGGGGGAAAAAAACCTCAAAATGTAAAAACAGGTGGCTAAACTTGTCACCCTGCCACCTGTTTTGGCTGGCTCCCAGCAATGCAATCGAGTGCAATCCATTCTGCAACACTTGTTTCAGAATGTGAGTTCACATAATAGCATCGATATGACGTGACACTCTGAGAGCACACTCACCTGATATGATCTATGAAAAAGCAGCTTCTCCAAATCCCTGTAGCCACCCGCCCTTCTTCTTCTATCTCCAGCGATCAAAATGCAAAGCTTTGAGAACGGAGCATTTCCTTCCCGGCCGTCTGTCTCTGGGTCGCAGGTAGAACTCCGAATGCACTCTGTCGAATCTAGGAGAAGAAAAAAGGGACACATGCAAAACCCATTTTACAGTCTGTCAACAAGGGCCGAGAAGCAGGAAAAACACGAACAAGGCAGAAATTGATTTCATCTGTTTTCCCTTCTTCTCTCACAGTCCGAGTGGCACTCAGCGTCACTTGTGATTTGGTGGACAAGCGTGAGGTTCCTCTGCACAGTCAGTCGCAGAGCAAAAACATGATCTGTAGAACTGACATGCTGAAGAACTCAGAACAAAGGAGGGTTTTTTGTTTGTTTCGGAACTGTTAAAGAAGATCATGGTAACTTGTTTTGAAAAAGATGAAACAGAGTGCCATCTTCAAAGAATCAAGAATTATGACTATTTTATAATCACAGAGAAGAAAATATGTTACAGGATTCTGGCCACAATTGGCTAGAATGCTGAAATAAAGCACTGGGATGTGTTAAATCGTTCACTTTACTTTCCAAGTGAAAAAGTCGATGACCTGAGCTGTGATTCTAGGTGGTCCTACAAACCTGTTTTTTTATACAAACATTTTAAAAAGCCTAATTACAGGCTTAGATTCTGCCTGAACCATAAACCTGTATGTGAAACAGTTAGAACAGACTGCTAACACTGTTAAAATCTTCTTAAAGTACATTGACCCACTCTTGACAAAATGGAACTTTTTTTCATATTTAAAAGACACTCTCCCACACTGATGCACAGCTGCCTTTTATTTGCCAGGATCCAGACACAGATGGCGATACAGTGTGAACTTTAACACACAGATTCTTAACATTCTTTCTGGGTGTGAGTTACTCTCCAACACAAACTGATGCTTGGCTCGGTCTCTCTACTTTTTGGCCAGCAGGTCACTGTCGCAGAAGGAGTCTGGGGCGAGCCTCTCTCACAGGCCGCTATTGTCCTCTCCCGGTACATCAGTGCTTTTCTTTAACAGCACTGCGTTTCTTCAGAACCTGGACAGAACCTTGGCCACAGTGTGCTGTGTTTTGCATGAACTGTAAACTATGCAAAGCACAGGCTCCTTAATGGAGCAGTGTCAGCGTATTGAGCTGTTTATGATGGTTCCTGTAGTGGCAAGTTCATTGGTTAATGTAAAAGGAATTCTAATTAAACAGCGCACTGTGGCAGATATCTACTGAAACCCAGGGGGAAAAATATGAAATACCTGAAAAAAAACCTTTCTAGAAAAGAAATTGTACAAAATAAGCCCAGCACAAGAAGCATGTCTTCACAGAGATGTTGTTTGATGGGGTTCAAACCCTGAATGTAGACAAATGATGTCCGTATGCATTTTGTAAGCATTTAAATGAGCAACTGTGCAGAAAAGATGACGGATTCATCAGAAATCAAACAGCTTTCTAGTGTTTAGTGTGTTTTTAAATGTACTCACTGCAATATCACGAAGACTGTTGAACATTGTTGGACTCCAAATGATATCATTTGTCAGGCCTATTGCTGGATAAAAATCTTTCACTTCTCAAAAACATGGACACCATCTTTCAGGATGTGTTTTTCTGTAAACAGAGGTTGTGTTTTGCCAAATTATTGAAAGGAGAAATAAAATTACTAATATAGTCAATAAGGTTTACTTTTTACAAAGTCTGTGAAGAAGGTCAAAGTCACTTAGCGCATCACTTTGGAGACAAATTGTTACATTTTGATCTGAAGATAAACACAAAAATGCTGCTTCTCAAAACCATCCACACTGCTGGAGAAACAACTCATAATCAGGTTTCAGACTTTTCACAATATTACTGGTGT
Source organism: Cynodonichthys magdalenae (assembly GCA_031762555.1). Taxonomy (NCBI): domain Eukaryota; kingdom Metazoa; phylum Chordata; class Actinopteri; order Cyprinodontiformes; family Rivulidae; genus Cynodonichthys; species Cynodonichthys magdalenae. Next base: position 12,910,036 of record JARVJO010000140.1, on the reverse strand, counting down.
GAAAGAAATCGAAATAAACTGCACTACATTACAACAACGTCTATCAATATATCTTTAAAATCAAGCATGTTTATATAAATAGACCACGTGTTGTAAGCCACTGAAGTCGTAATAATTGATTTCGGATATTTGAGGGCTGCATGAGAGTTTCTGTTACTGTGAAAGCAAAATGAATAGAAAACATAGATCATTGCAAACAGCCACAGCATCAAGACGTGGCTTTTTCCTAAAAAAAAAATCATAAAAAACTACCTGGAGCTCATGTGTCTGATATCTTTATCTGAAAAGACAGTGTAAATTTCAGTCTCAGATCCTTTCTTCCCACTTTAACTTGAAGCCAATCATGCAAAGTACACCTTCTCTTCGATCTTCAGTCAACCCCCTGCTCATCCTGTAAGATTTTCTCTGTTTTTTTAATGCCCTTTTCTTTCTCTAATAACAGGATGTCTGTGTTTTCTCTCGTGGTCGCTGACCTCCATGGAAAAGAAGATAGCGGCTTGCAGCTTTAAGTGATTCCTGGTGCCTGCACTTGTCTCTCATCAGCAACCGTGGATGAAACAATAACTGGGGTCTCTGTACCTCCATCTGCGCTCGTTTTGGATTAAAGGAGAGCAGAAGTTTACTCGGAAGTGGAACAAGATCAGGTGTTTTGCCCCTGCACAGTGCACATATTGGCTGTACATAAACAACTGATTTACTGATTAACTTTTGGAGTCAGTCCAATTTAAAAAGAGCCTCACAGCATCATTAACATTAGCATAACACACTTTTCTATAGCTGTGTCCAAATTTAGGGGCTACGTCCTTCAAATGCCAAATTTAAAGGTTGATGACATCACAGGCTGTCCAAATTCAAAAGCTTGTGGCCCACAAATGTGTCCTCCTTTTCCCCTTGATTTGAGAGGCAGCTCCAGTGTATCTTTCTCATCCCACCCTATCCCAAGATCTATTGCCGGGCGTTCAGGAGATTTTTTTTCCTTGTAATGACGTGTGAAGTGAGAGATGGGAGTACAGTTTTAAATGAAAATCTGGAGGTACAAAAATTAAAAGTTTAAAGTGGTTGTGTTAGGCTGTTGCCATTTGTATAGACAAGTTTTTTCAATATTATTCTGGTTAGAAATCAATGTAAATGAGCTCGTCTCTTAGTTCTTCATGTATTGCCTCTAAGGTTATTTTGTTAATTTGACGGGAATAAAGCTGAAGGCTAGATCATCCAAATTCACAACCACTTTCTTCTGGTCTTCACAGTCAAAAAGGACCCGGTCTACGGGTCCTTTGAAGGACACAGCCTGAATTTTGACACATCCTATAACTTGGTCAGTTTTACAGATCTTGAGGTAAGGTTTAATGTGTTGGTAGCTGAAAGTCATTTTTAAATCATACTCTGAGCGTGATGTTGCATGTAATCTATCATTATTTTCAAAGTTTGACCAAAATGGCTATAACTAATTTCTCAATATGCTGTATGATGATCTTAGTTTAAAACTCTGGCAATTAAAGGCGGCAAACAATATCCATTCCTTTGAAGAACTCTGAATCTTTAGAGAAAAATAGTTCTGGCAGCTGTGAAAGACATTGAAAAAAGTGGGTCTGTGGTAGAATCCCTGTCAGTTTGTCTCCATCATTCCTCACCATGCTCACATTACACAAGCGTGAGGCAACATCACCAAGTTGTCTCCCTCTCCAGTCTCAGTCTGACAACATTTAGTTTCACTTGCAACAAAACTCTTGTGAGTTTTATCACTACATGTTAAATCCTCAAATACTGCTCCCTTTTTGCTTTGTTAATTTGAAGCAAATGATTTCCGCTTGGATTGGCTGGATGCGCTTCCTGTAGTTATAAGGGAGGAAACTGAGGTCAGAGGTCACATCTTGCTAAGTTTAGCCCTGAGGAGAAGCTCAAACTCAAACCAGTATCTGCTGCAATAACAAATGTGTTTTATGCATTTATATGCTTTAGAAAGTTTGACAGGTTCTGTGTGTGAGTTTATAAAAGCAGTCACCTCAACTGACAATTCAGTTCACTTATTTTTGTCCATGTCTGTGCTGTTAGCAAAATATTTCATGAACCACTTAACACATTTATATGAACTTTTCATAACATAATCAATGAATGACCAGCTACAATTGATTTTTTTTTTTGAGTTGATTCAAAAATGTAAGAATATCTAAAACTCTTTAAATGTGGAGCTAAACTTTGGTGTGGTAGTAATTCAGCATTGACCCCAACAGCTTCGCTTAAACCCTTGGAATTAGCCCTGTTGGTCTGTTAGCAAAATATCTCATAGAACCACTGGATGGAATTCAGTGAAGCTCTCTAATTACTGTCTGTACAAGTGACTAACAACTACACATGTGCACTGAGCATGTATCTTTATCAGACTGAGTCTTTTCTGAGTAACTTTAGCCAAAAATGCACAACATAGTTTTTAAGATTTTCCATCAAATTCAACTGCCTTCAAGCTACCACCCTGACTGGCCAAACAAGAACACACACACACACACACTGCATTAACCATCAGTGCCAGAGAGGCCAACACACTGAAACATTTGAGGCAGGAGTCTGTGGTAGACCACAAAGAGCTTCCTTGCCAGGCATCCTTCACTTGACATGCCTTCCCAATAGTGTGAGCTGAGGGATGGGCGTTACCCCTGCCAGTGGCAGCGCCGGGGCAAGGACTGGGTGGTGGAGTATTTGCTCTCTCGGTGTTTAATATTGGCCAATAAATCCTCACTAAGCTGTGTGTCAATAAGCTGCTCTGTTCTTTGTGTGTGTTGCAGGATTGCTGAGGCTTTCAGTCTTCACCAACAGACCTGCAAGTGAAATGCAGCAGGTTGTGTGTGCATGTGTGTGTGTGGCCTCTTCTGGGATCTGAGACGTAAACACCAGTGACTCCAGGTTAGTGATCACCTGCAGAAAACAGAAGTTTATGTCATGAATTGAACAAATTAGTGCCCCAACACACTTAACTGGGTTGAAACTTAAATGCAACCAAAACATTTTAAAGCCAGCAATCCTCCGGAAGCAGGAAAGTGAGAGTGATTTGTACGTGAGTTCATCTTGCATAAAGAGATCAGCTCAATGCAGCTTGTTTTGTAAGCTTGGTTATTCAAGTAGGTTTAGTTTAGAGCCAAGCTTAAAGGGAGGCCCGAACATCTTTTTCCACAAAAAAAAGTCTTCCAGAAGGACACCAAAGCGTTCCCAGGCCAGCCTAGTCTCTCCAGAGTGTCCTGGGTCTTCCCTGAGGTCTCCACCTGGATAGTCATGCCTGGAAAGCCTCCCTAGGGAGGTGTCTAAGGGACATCCTGTCCATATGAAAAAGGTTATCCTGAATTAAATAAAAAAGTGCAGTTAAAAAAAAGCTTACTCCAGCAGTTTTTATTATTATATCAGATTTGTTCATAAAAATGCAGCAAGGTACTTACATATAAACTAAACACTCAACTGAATCATCCATAAAAGGAATGCATGAAGTTTATCTACATCCGAGCATAAAGGCACAAAAAAATCAAGTGTCAGACTTCTAGACGTCCCCCAATAAGTTGACCTATTTTCAGTCACTTCAGCAATATTATTAGTAAACAAAAACATATGTAGTTGACATTCGTTAAAATTGTGCTCACATGTTTTTTTATTTATGCAATTAACATAAATGAAAAAAGGTTTTCTTAATGACAATGGGTACATTTAAATTGTAAATGGTTGATTCCAGATTTTCTTTTAGCATCACCAGTAGTAGCCTACTTGTACCAGTTTAAGAACAATGGGTGTAGACTAGGTCCTAAATGTCATAAATAACATGTTAGTTTATATTTGATTCATTAGCTATATGCAAGTAGCCTAAACACCATTGTGATTTTTTATTTATTTATTTTTTGTCTCTACAACTCAAAGATCAAAAAACGGTCTGATAATCATGTTAAACTCATGTTACTGATTTGATTAAAGCGCTCTGGTATCAGACCCAATAATCATCCTGCTGATTACAGACTAACAGCACCGGCCTGAGACCCGCTGATCAGCCGCAGCTGCTCTCAGCTGAATCCTGATGAGCCGCGCAGAAAAACAAACTCCGGAGCTTTCTTGCTTTTCACAACTTCAACCTGAGCTCGCGCCTCCTTACCGTCTTTTCCCCGTTTTCCAGTTCGCCTCGACTTGTCTCCGGTTTGTTGTTTTTTTTAATTTGTCAGCGTCTCCTCGGTTTTGTGGCGAGTTTCCCCAAGTGTGGACCACTACTACGGTTTAGAATCTCATGTGCCTAGCGCACGCGCGTATAGCTCCCACCTACGTCGTCTTGAAGAAGTGCGGCACGTGAAGGTTTAGTAATAAATTGACTATCTCCTGCTCTAACCAGAGTATAGCTGCTAAAATAAATCTATATGAGATTGAATGTAGGGGTTATATTGCATAAAAGTTTAAACCTACCACTTTTAGTTTTTTTCCTATATTATTACTGGAAACAGCTGTTCAGAACCAGCTGCTTCTCAAAATGCATGGACACATAATTAAAGGAGCTTTATTTTAAAGAGGTATTCATTGCAAACTGTAAAATTAAATCATTACAAAGGTTATCCTAACACACATTGAATGGTGCAGTTTGAAATAGTTTACTAAGTTTTCCACACATTGACATGCAGTTCTGAAATGTGGGTATGCACTCAGCATAAATAAGACACTCCGCTTTAGTTTAAAACCATATAGAAGCTGAGTGGACAAGTTCATTCAGGTTTGATTTATGGAGATGCATGGTGTTTCTTTTTATCGTCAATTCAAAGCATCACAGTTAGACTATTACATATTTCAACTGAGTTTTTAAGAAGGGAAGATTGCAATTTTTATTTTATTTTTTTTAATATTGACACTTTGATAAAGGGGAAACAAAACACTCAACCTCTGAAGATGTATATTAAAATTTATTTATCTTTGAGGAAATTCTATTAAAATCATCACAAAAGCCCCAATGGGTTAGAACATGTCAGAATGGAAAATTTGTTTGTCCTCCGTTTATATTTCTTTATGCATATTAACACAAGACGTTAACAGTTTTACCTGCTCATTGATTGTTTAAGCTGTGGACAGAACCAAACTAAACCAGATACTAATACTTTGTGTTCCATCATTACTGAGCTTTTTCAAACATTTCTCAATGCATTGACAATATAACAAAACGAACATGTATAAACTGCACACTTCTAAAAATTACTTAGTCTAATTGGAATGATTCCAAATCAAACAACAAAAAACCAATACTCTGACAATCATTCTTATTGTCTTATTGTTGTAATCTTGAATTTAAAACCTTGCATTTTTATTTATTAAGACAAGGCAAATCTTTCCACACTAAAATATTTTCTAATATAGGACCCCCTGAGAGGGTTCAGTAGGATACTGCAGTCAGCTCTTCCATTTTGTACTGAAAACAATTTGTGACCTTAACACAGCTCTGGCAGGAAGAAAAGCCCCAATCCCAAATATGTATTAAAATCTGTTTGCACAAATACTAACAGTGAATGGAGATGTACTCAAATTAGCACATTTAGCTAAATAACAGAGTTAGAAATGACAAGGGCAAACCAACAAAGTACTTAGAAAAAAAAAAAAAACTTACAGCAGCTCTGTTTAAATCAACTGTCATTCTACTAAAATCTATTTGCTTTGCTGTGGAAATCTAATACATCCAATACAATTCTGCAAACTGATGATGTTCCAATTTATTTTCATTTTCATAAGGCGAGATCAGATGTTGACAGAGTGGGCGTGTTTCTTGCACAAAGGCTTGTCTTTTTTGGAGAAGAAAGGCTGGCCTTCCAGGCTAGTGGAGCAGACCTGTGGAGAGAGGTGGACAGATGAAGTGTTTTCTTTTAGTCAAGCAGCACAAGTAGTATTTACACATGTGTTACTGGAATAAACCGTGTCCAGGACCTACCACACACACAAAACAGGTGTCATGCCAGGTGAATCCCAGAGCCTCCAGGAACTTGTCTCCCGCCTCAATGGGGAAGTCGCAACCATGGCAGTTGGTCCCAAACATGGTGTAGTAGTCTGTTTGAATGGCGCATGAATAAAATGTTGTTCTGTTTACAAAAATAAACAGTTTTGCATTAGCTACTTTTCTCTGTACCTCTTTCACAGTATGGCTGCCCATCCTCCATGTGAAATGTGCTGCCCCTGATTGGCTGTTGGCAAGCAGTGCAGACAAAACAAGACACGTGCCAGGTCTGTTTCAGGGCATTCATGATTTCCTGCAAGGAAAAATGGACAGAAAAATAAACACTATTATACATACACACACTACTCAAAAAGTTAGGGATATTTGGCTTTCAGGTGAAATTTATGGAAAATGTAAAAAGTTACATTGATATATCATGAAAGTAGGACATTTAAGTAGAAGAATGCACTGGTGATTTCCTCATCTCAAACAATTTATTCAAACAAAAGTTAATGGTGGGTACACCACAACAAAAAATTTCAATGTCTCAATAACTCGTGCCCTTGAGCACCAATTACAGCTTGACAACGACGTCTCATGCTGTTCACAAGTCGACTTATTGTCTGCTGAGGCATTGCATCCCACTCTTCTTGAAGGGCGGCCCTCACGTCATTCAGGTTCTAGGGTGCAGAGTTTCGAGCCTCTACAAGGCGACTCGGCTGATCCCACAGGTTTTCAATGGGATTCAGGTCTGGAGAAAGTGCAGGCCATTCCATAGGAGGTACACCAGTCTCCAACAGCCGTTCCCTGATGATGTGACCTCGATGAGCTGGAGCATTGTTGTCCATGAAGATGAAATCAGGCCTGTGTTGTTGATGTAGGGGCACAATCACTGGATTAATAATGTTATTCAGGTAGTATGGGCTTGTCACTGTACCATTCACAAAGTGTAGGGGAGTTCTGTACTGACTGGACACACCTGCCCACACTGTAACACCGCCACCACTAAAAGCTTGTCTGGTGACAACAGTGGCTGATGTAGAGCGTTCTCTTGACGTCTCAAACATCGTTGGCGGCTATCATTTCTGCTCAACGTGAATCGACTTTCATCAGAGAACAGCACTGAGGCCCACTGGTCTCGTCCAGCTTGCTCTCTGGCCCATGCACGAGGATGACGCCTGTGCCTGGTGGTGTGGTCAGGTACCCTTGCAGGTCGTCTAGCACGCAGACCACGCTGATGTAAACAGTTTCGAAAGGTCTGACGTGAGACTTGGGGCCTCTCACCTCCCTTAAACGTGCCTGGAATGGAGTGGCATTCTCTTGAGTGGTTTCTCGGGGCATTGTTCACAGTGTAGCGGTCATCAGCATGGGATGTGGCCAAAGGACGTCCACTTCTACGCCTTTCTGCGGCTCTTCCAGTCTCTCTGTATCTCTGTTGCAACCTGCTGATGACACTCTGTGACACTAAGCTCAGTGGCCACTTCCACCTAAGAACGTCCTGTTTGAAGCATCACAATAGCAAGATACTGTTGATCCATTGTTAAGTGTCGTCTTGGTCTCATGATGTCAAAATGTGAACAGCATGATGAGGACGACTGTAAACACCAGCTCTAATTGAACGAGGACATTTATTGGTCGATTCGAGGATCAAACACCTGTTGTGAATTTTGCCGTTAAGCTCCTTGTTAAAGAACAGCAACTTGTGCAAAAAGCACTGAAACATTTAACAGTTGGACATGTGCATTCAAAAGCTTAGAGAAGGTCATTTTAAGTTTACCTATAAAGGTTTGAATGCAATTTAGGCCCGTCCTGAAATTTCACCAAAAAGCCGAATATCCCTAACTTTTTGTGAGTAGTGCATCTTGAGTAAGAAGTGTGGGTTTATTTTGCTGGACTTTGCTGACCCCCGACTGCACTTTAGTGATGCACATCAGCAAACAATCCAATCTAATTCTACATATAAGATTAAATGAAAAGATACATGCACATAAACAAGTTTTCCCTCTCTTAAATGCAAATTAATAAAATATTGCGGACACAAATACAGTAAACACAATTCTAGGATTTTTAACCCACCCCAAGAATCTTTTGGTGGCAGCTGGCGCAGGTTGGAGCAAAGAACTGTTCGTAGCAGCGCACACAATACACCTGGTTCTTCTCTTCCACAAATCCACGTTCTCCCAAGGAGGAGTGGCAGCGAGCGCAGTTGAATTCCTCAGGGTGCCACGACATGCCCATGGCCACAAGGAACGGGCCTCTAGTAGAAACATGTGAGCAACAGATTCTGATCACACTGTCTGACTCCCGTCATCAGTCATAAGCATTGCTTCAGATCATTTATACTAATGTGGTTCCCTCTTGACTTACCTGATGACTTTGTTGCACTTGCAGCACATCGGGGTGCGGGTACCAGCTGGGATGTGCTCAGCACGCTGCACCAGAGAGTTCAGGTCCTCCGGATGAGGCTGTGGAGTGGGACGGTCTGCTCCTTTTGGAGCAGGAGTGGTAACTTTTCCAAATGAAGGACCTGTACCCAACTTAGGAGCACCTGAGGTAGAAAAATAATGAGCAAATGTTTACATGAAACTTAAACTGGAACAGAGCAGGTAAATAAAGTTAGTGCAAAAAGTAAGGAAATTTGTGTTTGGTAGATTATTTCTTTGTTTTAAGAATGCTTCTTGGTAAATGGACAGAACCTATATAGTGCATTATCAAGCCCCATCAAGACCCCAAAGTGCTTACACTACGGTCACTCACCCATTCACAGGCTAATTGTGGTAAGCTACATTGTAGCCACAGCTGCCCTGGGGCACACTGACAGAGGCTTCTTGGCAATAAATCCCCTACTGTTGGAAAACCTGTTAATTTCCTTTTTAAATGGTGCCACATTTGTAAGGAACATGAATTTGTGGGACGAGCAGTAGAGCCGAGTATGTGGGTTGTGCGCGTTAAAAATTTGCCAAATCTTCTCTGCTAAACAGCTTATTTAGCCGTCACTATTGACATGTTTTGAGTTTCTGATACCCCCAGGTGCTGCCAATTAGGTGCCCACTAAGATTTTTTGCCAAGAAGCATTGTTACAACAAAGATATAATTGACTAGGCAGTAAGTTCCTTACATTTTGTGCTTGGATTACACTATATATTTCAGTTCAAAGTAAAGGTTGCACAAAGCAAGTGTGTCTTAAATGTTTGCCTAAAATACCAATAAAGCCTAATATATTTATGGTGAAAAATATAAAACAAATGATGTTTTTGTTGCATAAGTGTGAATGTACAGTATTAAACATCAAATGTGACAGAATGAAATCAATGCAATCATTTTCTTTAGAACACATGTTTGAACAAAAGTTTGGAATCCAAAGTAAAATTTGAAAATTTTTAAAGTGTCTAAAGAAGCTTCAGTATGTGCTAAAACATTCAGCTGTTTATAGTCTCCACGACTCAGTAACTCCAAACACACAAGTCCTCTTACATTTAGTGATTTACTGCTCAGCTGCATCTTTAAATGGGTACTTATGGTAAAATTCCCTAAATTTACTGCATTTTTGAATGAATAAATGAATGCCCTGTACATTCCACCTAATCAGCCCCCTCCATCATGAAATCTGTGCTTGTTTACTTGAACTCAAGTGAGTGTTAATCTGATAAATCAGCAAACAGAGAGCTACTGTGGCCTCCACAGCACTCGGTGGCATTTCTTGAGAGAAATATGTCAGGGTACATAGAGCGTCTGTTCTTGTGTGTGTGGGCAAACTTTTTTCTTAGAAGTATTGCTAATAATGACTGATGCCTTCTGGCAAATCTTTACACTGACCAGCCTGAGGTCTCATGGGGGGGAACAGCTGCGTTTCATGAGTGGCTTTCACACAAAATAAAATCTATATTCCTTTCATTAACAATCTATTTGACTAAAGGAAGCCTAGGGCAAAACCAATAACCTGAGCTAATTAAGTGAATACCTTTAGGTTTTAAAGAGTCTATAATCCTGAATGGTTCAGAGTCAGGTATTAAAGCTATTATAAAAAGTAATAGCTGAGCTTTAGTAATTTAAAGTCGAGTTGAGCTGCCCTCTGTAGGCTGAAACAAGAAACAACATGTACAGAAGACCACAACCATTTAGGAGAGTGTAAAACCTAAAGTAGAAACAAGACAGGTGAGGATGGATAGGAGCCTACCTGATGGAGCTCCAGGCTGGAAGGAGGGTTTATTCTGGGCTGCAGGACTCTTGTATGTAGAAGCAGGGACAACGTTACCATTCTTTGGTGCCACCGCAGATTTGGAAAACATTTTTGCTGCAGGCGATGTGTGCACAGCGGGAGTGGTTTTATCAACTGCCTCACTGGGAAACAAACACACTTGGTATAAATTATATCACAGATACACACACACCCTTTCAAATATAGTTGCACCGTCTCTGACTAGTATTTTTACTATTAGGCTACATAAATGAAGTCCTGACAGTTTTCATGAAAATAAACATATATTGTATAATGCAATGATTGTTCCGCACTTACTAGAAAACATTACAGTCAACCATCAAATACTTTATTTTATAGTATGAAGTTATTCAAATTCTACGATTTGGTTGAGTATATTTTACACACAAAGCTCACAAAAACATTACCTTTAAATATTAAATTAAATTTTGTTAAGAGAGAGTTATAACCTTGAAGGAATGGAGATTTTTGTAAAACCTAATTTTTTGAACTAGTTTGAAGGAGCAGAGTACTTCAGGTCTGTGGAATAATTCTGAGATTGATGTTAAAACTGCCAGATCAATTTGTATGTTTAAGAGAGCGATAAAGGCTTGTTTGTTGAAGAAAGCGATACAGTATAGTGTGTGTTGTTGTTCGAGAACAATTTGATATTGTTTTTTGTATAATATTGTTTGAATTTATTTCGTGGGGGGGGGGTGGCAGATATTTTTTTTGTTCTTCGTTCTGCTTTATTTAATTTATGATGTATGTTTATCGTATACCGATTTTTCTTTTTTAATGAATAAATGAACAAATAAAAATTTGTAAACAAAAAATTTGCATTTCCTGTGAAAGTGCAGTGTGAGTGCTTATTGCTGACAGATTTTTGCTGAAAACAGCTGAACAAGCTGAAAATGTTTAATAACTAAACTGTTAATTTAAGTTCACTATGAACAGATGATGTTTGCTGAAAGTAGAGGGAAACAGGTGAAAAACCAGTAGGAAATAAAAAAGCAAAAATGTGTCAAACAAGCTGAGCAGAACAGAAATAGCTTAAACAGTTGAATCAAGTTGGATTTAGCAGACAGATGAAAAAAGGACAGTGAAAAAAGCTTACATTAGTAGAAGAACAAAAATGTTGCATTTTGTCATAAATTAGCTAAAATAGCTGAAATGAGCTGAAAATGTCTTAAAAAGAAATTTACATTAAAGCAGAAAGAGCAAATGTTTGCCAGTTTTAACAGTAAGAAGCTGAAATAATTGCAAAAAGGTAACATTAGTAGAAAAACAATAAAATTAGCTGAAATGGTGAATGGCTTGAACTTAATCAAGTCCACATGGACTCCAAAGAGATTAAATCTAGGGCTGCAAAATATATCCAAGATTTATCGTCATTGCGATAACCTGTGCAACATGTATATCACAACCACTGCATAAACTGCAATAAATGATTGGCTCAAAAGTTTGCATTTATGAGTTTTATCACTCAGACGGAAGCTTGAGGTATTTCACCAATCAAATTGAGCCCTTTTTCTGACCAACTGGATGGATCTCTTCTAATGATTAGTTTTGTTGTTTTTTTGCTCTGAACATGGAGCAGAAATACATCAACACTACATACCTATGTATTTGTTTATTTATCCCAAGTCATATCGTCATCACAATATTATGCAGTGTTATCGCACATCGCAGGTTTTCTTAACATCGTGCAGCCCTACTTAAATCATTCACACCCTGATGGTGGCAAACTACACTGTAGCTATAGCTGCCCCGGGCCACATTGACAGAGGCGGGGCTGCCATGCACCGGCACCATCAGACCGTCTGACCACCATCTGTAGGCAAGGTAGATGAAGTACTGCATCTTGCCCAAGGACAAAATGACTGAGATGGCTGGAGCGGGGGATCGAACCAGCAACCTACCGGTTAGAGGACCCCTAACCACTCCACCACACCCACAAAAGCAACTAAGAAGAGGCTTAAAAAAAAAAAAAAAGGTATGAAAAAGCAGAAAGAGGCACAAAAAATTTTAATTAGCAGAAATGAACCGAAAGTTAACTGAAATAGCACAAAAAGCTAAAATTAGAAACAAACAAAAACAAAAGAAGCCAAGGAAGGCTGAAATGGGCACAAATAAGCACATCAGAAAAAGTTGTAAGGTAAAGTAAAGATTTCTAAACATTTTTGAAGGGTTTTAACAATGAAGACATTTCATTTATTTTCACTAGAAAAAAAAAAAAAAAAAAAAAAAAAAAAAAAAAAGAAGTGGCCAAAAAGGAGACCACAGTTGCTGCTGTACATTCAAGTCCACCTCCTCCTTCAGCTTCAACATTTAGTAGCACTCAAACACCAAATAATAAATTGTAAGATATCTTATTTTTTGTTATCCTGACTCAAAACAGGATCTCACACACACACACAATACTGCCTTGTTTTCTTAAAAATATAAATTAGTCTTTAAAAAGTCACTGTCATTTAGGAAAAACTGAGCAGCATGAGTCTCTTTATTGCATCTTTACTTGAAAGATTTAACAGTGTTTCCTTTACAACTTCAGCAAGTATTTGAATCAAATTTTTATTATTTTTTCTTGTTGAGATTTCCTTTTTCTGCTTTTGTTCATATTTTCGTTAAATTAAAGCTAAACCCCACTGCATAGTTGTAATGGTTGAAATGTATGTTAAGTGCATAAAACATTACAACCTTTCATTTAATTTTGTCTGATAGTGATCTTTTCTTCCACTAAAGAAATTTTAAAACTATCAAGTTAAGACTACAAGAAGAAATAAAAGATGAGGAGTGAGGTAAAAACAGTAAAGAAAAATTGGTTTATTGAGATAAAACCATCTAAAGATGACACACAGATTAGTTAGTTTAGAAAAAAAGAAAAAGAGACCCAGTGAGAAAAACAGAGTACAGAGGAAAGTGGAGGCTCAGAGTTACACAATGTGTTTCAAAAGCAGCAAACATGTATTAGTACACAAGCATAAATCCAAGATTACTAGATAAAATACAATTTACATGACCATCAGTTTGCCGTCTTGTTTTGGAAATGGACATTCAACAAAAAGTCTTAGGTTGGCCAAATTGCAGAAATGCTGGTAGTAAAAGTTAGTAACTACTGTACGTTCAAAATCCAAATAAGAAGACAAAACAAGCGGTTTACTATTGCACATTTAACACTCGAGCTGAAACATCATGGTGCCAGTCTCTCAGCTTGTTGTACTTGTGTCCTATAACTTCTCGGTCCAACTTGCTCACTCTGATGTGCCCGATAAGATAGGAGGAGGAAAGATGAAGAAAAAGAAGGTAGTTAAGACAGTAGAAAACAAAGTGAAAGAAAGCACAGATGTAAACAGAGAAATAAATGAAGGATTTAAAAAAAAAACTGCTTTGAAAGTTACACTAATAAACATCATGGTATAGGCACACGGTTTTCATTCATTTTAAGAAAGGTTCTCCAGTAGATGACTTGCTGATTAGTTGGTAATAGTTTATGAAGGGCAGACTGTGTTTTACTATAGGTTATATTAATTTGACTCTGAGAAAAGGAAGTGACAAGCTTTAGAACACGAGAGCCAAACATTATTTCTAAAGCCCAGTAGCCAGCCCAGCTCCTGCCCCACAAAGCCTCCCTCCCCTGAAGCATTGTTGGGAAAACATGCTGAAGTGGGAGTGTCAGAAACGGTAGGAGGTTCTCAAAGAGACAGTGCGTTCCATTTACATCGTATTACAGGACTGGGAAGTGGTAGTGACGTAATTCCCCAACAAACCTTGTGAAACCGCATTGCAGTTAGCCGACAGGTGATTGTATTGCTGCCTCTAACCTAGCTACAACACTGCTACAATATAAACAATGACAAAAAGAGCTCTACTACGTACGTCGTGCAAATAAACATTGAATTTAATATGTACAGTATGCACAAAGAAACGCACTACTCAAACGAGTGATTAAACACAAAACAAAAACATTAAGAACAATATGGAGTTAACTTTCTAAGCTGTGAGTAGCTGCCATCTTGAAACTGGGTGTAGTCACAGTCCCACTATAGGAATGGGATTTACCACTGGAGGGGGCGTTCCAGTTTAAATTTATGAATGGGTACAAGGATATTTCCATTTCCCAATGCTACTGGAACACACCAAGAGGCCAGTTTCAAGGCTTTTAGCAAAGTCAAATTTACTTTTGATTAGTGCTGGGCATAGATTAAAATTTTTAATCGCGATTAATCTCAAGATATTTTTGCGATTAATCTAGATTAATCT
>JARVJO010000140.1:12787149-12875443 GCA_031762555.1 Cynodonichthys magdalenae | reverse complement strand
GCACTAATGACCTATTGTTTGGCTGATGGTCCTCTTTTGCATGTGACCAACCTGTTTGTCCACCATGTGGAGGCAGTATTTATAAGGCTGAGTTCACCTGAAACTCCTCAGACTGAAGAAGTCTCTTGGAGAGACGAACCGTTTCATTAAAGAAGAACCCGTCCAGAGGACCTACTTAATTTTTCCTTTTGTCTTTACTTAATACTATTTCCTGCAATTATTTTTGATGTCATCTTTTAATAAAATTACAAAAACATTACTTCACAAAAAATTATTTATTATGTCAGCATAGGTATGAGCTGAATGTTGTAAAACTTAAAATTTAAGTAAAATGAAAGAAAACAAAAATTTTCCACTGAACATCTAAAATACACCTGTGAACATTTCTTTTATCAGTTATCTACAATCTGTTTTCTTTAGTCCCAAACAGCTGAGTGAAGCTAAAACTAAAACAGACAAAAAAAAAAAAAAACGATATCCTTTTCTCATTGCTAAAGAATGCATTCAGGTTAGGGAATGCTTAAGTGCAGCCATTGTCTCCTTGTGTTTACCTTCATCACAGTCAAATAAAGGAAAAGAATGGAACCGAGAAAGAGGAAGAATGAGGAAGTGACTGCATCTGTGGCAGTGTTTGCCACATTTTTCTGGAGTCGGGCTTCCCTTCTCTCATTTACAACTGGATGAGTGGCAGGAAGTGCAGAGCGCAAAGCAGAGACTGATGTATGCATACCAACGTCTAGAGCGTCTATAGTGCAGCCACAAGCCAAGTACCACTCACAAAAGACCGAGTACTCGCTGCACACAGACATGAGCTGCAACTGAATCACTCATTAAATTATGTGACATACCGAACAGCATTTACTCAGTCTGACTAGTGTACTTTTATTAAAGTAATTAAATGTTATTTAGTGCTACAAAGTGGTGTTCGGAGCACTAAAATAATCATCTGCTTCTACTCACACTAAACAGCTTCATTGAGCAACAGAAGAGAAAAGCTGTTTCAAGTTTTTTATGCAGATGTTGGTAAATGTGTTGGTCCCTCTACAGCTTAATGAAACAATACTTCAGGTAAAATCAATTGTCTAATGTATATTTGCTGTTAGTATGTGAGGACAAATGTAAAAAGTGATTTGTTGATTATTTTTCCAAAATTTGCTAATCTAGTCTGAACAGATACCTTTAAAAAAAAGATTAAAACAAGAAATTCTGGGGAAAGTTTATGGATATGTTCACAATAAAGTTTTAATGGTCACTTCCAATTTTATTTTTTGCAAAAAATTTGATTTATTTGCGGACAGTCACGTTATATTTAAATGTACTAAACTGAACACGAGTCAGATTAGAAGAAAAAAAATTGATTTGTCATGTTCAGACTGTCAGGAAAAAAAAAACTGATATGGGTTGCACTGAGGAAAAAAAAAAAAAAAAGAATCGTATTTGGGTTACATTTTCCTGCAGTATGAACTAATTAAACAACTAATTGACACTATCTTTTTTGGTCATTTACAAGGATACCAACAAATTTATCTGTACACACACAAACACACACACACTTATGAAGAGTGTTTTTAAACAGTAAAAGATCTTGTTTTGGCTGTTCCCCCCCTTTAGGGGTCTTTACAGCGAGTCATCCTCCATCTCACTCTATCCTCTGTGTCCTCACACCAACTTCCTCAATGTCCTCTAACTGCATCCATATATGTCCTCTTTGTCTAACATCCTTCTACCAATAAACCCAGAGTCCCTCCTCTTGACATGTCCAAACCATCTCATTCTGGCTTCTCTAACTTTATCTCCCAGTCATTCAACCTGTGCTATACCTCAAATGAGCTCATTCCTAATCTTATCAACCACTGTCACTCCCAAGTAGAAACTCAACAATTGCCACTTCCAGTTCTGCCTTCTGCTGAATAGTGAAAATAAGAGCTGAAACCATGTTCTTGTAGAGACCAGGCAATCCTATTTAGCTCTACATGACAATTCCATCAACAGTAGCATTTCAAGACGTGAAAAAAATTAAAGGAACTTCTGTAAAAGTAAAAAAATTGAATGTGGTTCAGAGTGTTTGATGCTTAAGTCTGCAGTGAACAAAGAGGACTTTGTAAATCCCAGTTCCTCACATTCAAACACAGTCTTCCTCGTGAGGATACAACACAAATAGTTGAGTAAGAATCCTTGGAATGTGCAATCTATAAATGCAAATCAAGAGAAGTCTGAGACACTCGTGACAAACAGCCCACAAGTAATAAACAGCAACCTTAGCTTGTTCTGTCCAGAGAGGAAGACTGTTTAACTTTTGGTTTACTGAATTATTTAGCTGAATCATATTATTTAATATAAATCATGCAGAGTAGTGAAACTGCAGTTTTGTAGGATTTTTTTCTTACCCCGCTGGTGATTTTACTGCTGTGGAGAAACTAATAATGACTGGTTCTTTGGGTGTAACACTGTGAATGTAGTTATTATTAGAAACAGAACTTAAAAGATTTACGGCATCATAAGAAAAAAAAAAAGTTCAGAATGGTCTCAAACTAAAGATCATTCAGATTTAGTCAGTGTAATATTTTAAAGTCATACTGCTTTATTATAGGGATACTAACAAACTCTTGCTGGTCAATGTGTAACTTCCTGCCTTTAGTAAAAGTATGAAGAAAGAAAAAGGGGCTGTCATTTCACGTCTCAGAAACCCTGTTACAGGAAGTGTCTCATGGTAAGAGCTGGAAAGTCAGAAAGATGCATGCCATGTCAGCAATGAATAGGAGGAGACCTTATAAGGAGAAGTCTTGGGCTTGATGTTATATCCTCACAAACATGCAGGGCAAAAAAGACCCACTCTCACCACATCATTATATTGTTGCCTGATATTAAAATATTAATATACAGCTCAGTTTGTAACACAGTGGGTTTTATAAAACTAAAGTAAAATTGTGGATCCCAAAGAATACAGACATTCTGAAGCTTCTTAAATTCCTAAAGTTACACACCCCTGCTGTTAGATATTCCCTGATAAAAGCTGCCGTCTACATTTGCACATTTAAAAATTCCTTAGTCACCATATTGATAGTCATGTATATCTTTTACCTCAACCAGTGACATCCAGGAACCTCTAATTAGCCCATTTTAAAGGACTTAAAGAAATCAAGCATCTATTTGAGGACATTTAAGCTATACTGCATGTTTTAGAGTTTATTTCTGTTCCAACACACCTGATTTGAATAAATGGGTGATTAGCAGGCTTCTTCAGAACTTAATGGAGGTTATTCAGTCACTGAATCGGGTTTGTTGGATAAGGGAAACAAGTAAAAGGTCTCCACATACTCCATCCGAAGTCAAACAGTCGACGCAAGGTCACGTGTTTGTTTGGTGTTCATTTTCGCACAATCGCCCCTGAGACACGCCACCAAAGTAGATTTTAGTCCTAACAGTGGTACAGACTATTTTTCATGACTGACTGAAAAAGAAAAATATAACTAGTGTTTTATTGTCTTAAATTATTATTTTTTAAAATGTTTGCTTCCATCCACTCTTGCTTTTGTCACTCATTTTGTCAAAGGTTGATGGAGGGCTGAAACCTGTAATAGAAGCCACAGGGTAAGAGGCTGTCCAAGAGAAATCCACTACAAGCTGAAAAATATCTATAAAGTGCAAAATATGATACCAGTGGCTCCTGATCAATAGTTTTCATGTGACAAGCTAACAAGCAAAAATGTGTTGAACAGTAGCAGCACAGGGTGGTTGGAAGGGAACCCAAATAGCTCTGCTTTTTCTTCTCGCAGCCAAACCTCTCAATTAAGAACATGAACAGAGGTGGATGAATGGTTGTCATGGTTTGACCCCCCTCTCTTTTACAACATCAGTCTGGACGCTAGATTCGATGCCAATTGAGATGCCAGGGAAATCTTTAAAGGAGCTTTTAGTCAATTTGCCATGACAACGCAAACAAATACACTAAATAGAAATACAGACCCCGCGCTGAATACTAAATGCTCTTCAGTCGGGTCAGGAACCGAGCCAGCTGGTTCAGCCTGCTGAGCCAAGAGATAGGAAAAGGGTTTTAGACCTGTGGGGCTTGAGCTCCCAGTGACGTATGCTGCAACGAGAGGGGTTCCACAGGAGCTTGACACGGTGCGTCTCCCGAACTATGAAAGGTATGTGCAAAAAACGAACGCAGAACAACCACGTGACCACGCATCAACTGTTTGGCTTCGGAATGAGTATGTTCCAGGCTTTAGAGATAGGGTGAGAAGCTCAGTCATCTGGGAGGGACTCAGTAGAGCTGCTGCTCCTCCACGTCAAGAGGAGCCAGTTGAGGTGGCTCGGGCATCTGGTTAGGATGTCTCCTGGTGAGGTGTTCTGGGCATGTCCCACTGGGAGGAAACCCAGAGGAAGACTATGTTGCTCAGCTGGCCTGGGAATGCCTTGGATTCCCCCAGATGAGCTGGCCCAAGTGGCTGGGAAGAGGGAAGTCTGGGTTTCTCTGGTTAGGCTGCTGCCCCCGCGACCCGACCCCGGATAAGTGGAAAAAAATGGACAAATGGAGGGATGGATTTTATAGAGCCCTACAAGGTTATAGTAATGTTTCTGTTACTTCTTCAATAACTGGATCTTGCTACAGTGTGTGTATATGAATACTTTGGAATTTTACTACATGGAACAAATTAAAGTAAAATTTTCCGCTTGTAAATGTTCCATCCTGAAATTTGGGAGTGTCTCAAATCAAAATTAAGTGACAGTACTTACACTTTAATGCTCTGCTATATTACAAACAGACTGAAAACAAGTGCCTTAATACAACCTGAGACAAACAGTCAAAAACCAACCAAACTGGGATCAAACACATGCAGA
Organism: Cynodonichthys magdalenae; assembly: GCA_031762555.1. NCBI lineage: Eukaryota > Metazoa > Chordata > Actinopteri > Cyprinodontiformes > Rivulidae > Cynodonichthys > Cynodonichthys magdalenae. The sequence continues at coordinate 12,870,598 of JARVJO010000140.1, read as the reverse complement.
TAGCAGCCTCTATTAGATTCATACGCAACCTGAACGCATCTCAGGAAACCACTTTCATGCAAATGTATTATCAACGGTATCTATGTCAACTTTAAATCATTTTATGTAATCACTCAAGAAAAGCCTCAATGAAACGAGTAACTGAAACAGAAGGCATTTGAAAAAAAATGTTGATCTATTTATCCATTTCTCAGCCAAGCAGCACAGACTACAAGCTGTGTGGTTTCCTAAAATGCAGGCTATGTTTTTTTTTTTTACAGCTTGCTTTGATTTTTGTCTGCACCCAAACTCAACCAGTAGTTATACTCGGTGCCAGACAGGAGGAGTGATTTTCATTCAAGGACATGAATTTATTTAAAATGGTAACATAAAATAATGCATCAAGCAGATTTTTCCCTAACAATCCAGCAACAATATTCATGTAATTTTCTTCTTCTTTAATTGACTGTTCACTTTTTAGGGGTTATCACGGTGAGATATCATCCTCCATCTGCACTCACTCCAACTACCTCCATGTTTTCTTTAACTGCATCCATACATGTCCTTTTTGCCTTTTTCCTGGCAGATGCATCTGTAACATCCTTCCACCAATATAACCACCATCTCCTCTGCACATGTTCAAACCATCTCAGTCTGGCCTCATTAAACTTTATCTCCCAGTTGTTCAACCTGTACTGTACCTCTGATGATTTAATTTCTAATCTTAACCATTCTTGTCACTACCAAGATGAACCTTAACATCTTCAGCTCTGCCACTTCCAGTTCTATCTTGTCTTTTGTTTTTTGTTTGTTTAAATCCATGTAAATTTAGTGATCCAGCAATGTCTCCTTCAAACGGTTTGTATTTTGGTTCAAAGCCATACTTTGTTATGAATAAAAAGCACTTCAAGCAGCTCCAGCTCTCTAAAGGTCGCAGCTATTTTAAAGTGGTTTATACAAGTCTGTCAAGTCTGCAGAGAGGAAATTAAACTGCGCTTCTGGCCAGCCTCTCGACTTCTGGATTTAAAGGGTTTCAGAAAAATGTCTGGGAAGAATAACGGGTGGTGAGTGAAGAGCATGTGTAAAACTAGATCAAAGAGTGCAGGGAAGGGGTGTTTCAAACAAAATTACAAATCACAATGCGGACAAAAAAACAACTGGACACCATTAAAAATAAATACTTAGAGAACACAATTTACCTCTGGCTTTACCTACATGATCACATACCCCTTTTGACACGGACAACTTAATTTTAACCATAAAAGAGCACATCTGGAGCTATATGCAAACAGAAGCTAAATTTAGCTTCTGCTATGTTTTTTAAGCTAATCTCCTTAGAACAACAAATGAAAAGCACACAAAAGAAATGAATTAGAAAAAAAAAAACTAATGTAGACCTCTACAAGTTTAGTGTGACTTTGTTAACTTAACAGTAGCTATATTTTGAGTGTGTTTTCCAGCTGTGGAAGCCTTTTAAAAAGAAATGGAATAACCACAGACTAATACTCATGAAACGATCTAAAATAAAAACCCCTTACAACTACATATTTAGACCTACTTCCATAAATCATTCATAAGGTGGTAGTCTCAGTTTAAACCATCAACCACACTGCGTCAAGTTCTTAAAATGTATGCTAACTTTCATTTGACCTTATATGTTTAACATAATTTCAAACGTCAGGCTGTAACTTTCATTGTAAAGATTATCCATTACTTAAATCATATTTCTGTTTTTACACACTGAACTTTGTATCTCGACTCAAAATGAGTTGGAATGGGTCTCAGACTTTCATTAGGTGTTATAATAAAAAAATAAAGAAATCGGATTATTTTCTATGGTTTTCCTGAAACCAGTCGTATATTTAGTGCTTTAGTCGTCGGCTCAGTTCCACGTGGTCAGCATATGTAAAGTCATTACATCATTATTCCATGGCAACACCATTCATCTGAGCGAAATAAAGACTAACCTGAATGTGTTGTCAGCTGATGCATTTTCTTCACAGCAGAAGTAGCAGGTTTCTAATGAACCTGAAAATTAGCCTGAGGTCAACCCAATTTTCTCCTCACTTAATGAAGGAACTGAAGCAACGGCTAAACTGTTGGCAGATGTTTCAAAAGTTGTAGAATCTACTCATTTAAAAAAAAAAAAAAAAACAAACACCACTACCAAAATTGAATTGTAACAAACTAATTTAATGTACATAGTGTGAACTAATTAGTAATCAAGACGTGCTTTTTAGTTTTACATTTAGTACCTCCTACCAGCTTCCATGATTGGCTGTTGATTTTGAGACTTTAGGATTTCAGCTAAGATAAATTAACGAAAGGATAAGGCTTCCTCTTAGTGCCTAAAGAAGAAGAACAAGAACATTGAGCTGTTCATCAAGATGGAGTTCACCTAGATTTAAAATAGTTATGCTTTTGTAAAAAATGGCATAGCACATCAGAGATCTGTTCAATCAAGAGATCGATTCGGAAGTACTATAAGAATGTAACCCCCCCCTAAAAAAAAAATAAAAAATTGGGGCTTCACTCTATACTAATTTTTCTGTTTTAGTTTCATAATGTGGTTTATACAAACTGAAAAAAATTACTGTCACTTATTTCAGTGCAGATTCATTTCTATTCTATTTCAATATAAAATTAGCCAGAGTAGTTCTGAGTTTGTTGATCTTTAGATGAATTTTACGAAGATTGTGTTCAGTAAAAACACCATAGATAATAATAGCAATATTATTATTATTATCATCATCATCATCAATAGCCAACTTTGTATAAAACATACTACTAGAGAAATTTAAAATACTTTGTTTTAGTTTATATATTTAATATTAGTTTTTAGACTGAAAATGTTCACTTGGAACTGCATTTATAAGAAGATTTTAATACTGTAACACATGAATCAGTTATTGTCTGTCCTAAGTTCTAAAGATTTACATCAACAATGGCTGACAAAAAACCTTAATTGACTGACCTATAACTAGTATCATATCTTGAACTATGGTGCATTTAATTTATACTGAATTAAAATAACATTTTCTGTAATAGACTGAAGGCCAGTTTATTATGCAAATTTTCAAAAAAACCTTGAAATGAATAAGTAAATGTGCAAAATAGTGTTGACATATAAAAACTCAGGTAGTAAAGCATCTAATCTGTTTAGGAGACAAAAATTGCTTCATGCTTCATTCATCAGCCGTTTTCACAGTGACAACAGAGCGACTGACAACATAATGTCCTGCATGCCACCATTATCACAACAGCAGGATTTAAAAATAGTCTGGAAAGCTATGTTGGCCTTTCAGTACTCTTTGTGTAACTATGTTCCAACACAGATCATGTTACCAAATAGAAAAGACGTGACTTCTTTCTGCACATGATGCACACAGTTCTGTAAGTGATCCTGCCAACAACAAATAAGAAGAGGAACTGACCTTGGCCATGACACAGAGATTAGCTTTTCACAACAGGAAGCGGCAAGAAGTGAATGACACGGTTCATTCCGCAGAGGCCTTTAGAGCACAGTTTATACTGGTGGAGGACAAGCTGCCTACTTTTAATTGTGTTTTTGACTTGTATAACCGAAAAACTTCAGTCAAATTTGAAAACCGACCTCTACAAGACAAAGAGTTAAGAAGTCATAAGAGGCATAAGAAGGAAGGAAAAACTTAAGGTTTTCTTTGTTTTTTCTTCAGCAACCACAGTCCTTCAGTAAAGTTCTCCTAAAGTATGTAAATAAATAAATAATGGGACGGTGTATACACGGAGGCCAAGACTACTATTTCTTGGAGACAATAAGTCATCCAGTGGGCCAATCATGGCTTGAAAGATCCTGGTTAGTCCACTCTGAATTTATGAAGCAGAAAGTCCCAAATAGTTATTACAGAACCACTGTAGCTCTCTAGAGTTACATTCAACTGCTTTCACAGAAACGCTTGGTCTCCTGTGTCTCTAATCAGGACAAATACCAGGGAAGAGGACAGGATGCTCAGCTCTCATCTGGATGACTAAAATGACAGGAACAGCCGTTAACATCAATCTTTTTCATCCACCAAATTCGCTCTTCATTTTTCAAATGGACAGATAATGCAATCAAAACATTATGTAATGGTGTTTTGACAACAATACGTGACAGAAGGCAAGCAAAATCCTTCTATTAAAAGATCACGAGCTGTTAAATAAAGTGTCTAAATCCAGAAACAAGCGTCCCACAGAAAGCAAAGGGAACTTTTGTCACCGATGAGGCAAACGGCAAAATGTACGTGACAGAATTCCTTTGAGGTGACCGTCATGAAGTGAAGAGTATGTAAGAGTGTGTGTGTTCCATTCACCCGTGAGATGGTGAGGGGCAAACAGAAGTCCTTCCCTCCTTGAAGTCTGAAGCCCCAGGGGGCGGGGCCAGCCAGACAGACGCTGTAGCTGCTGCTCATGATGCACCTGGAAACAAAAACAGAAGACACCTTTCATGGGATGCAAACTCGCATCAGCAAAGACATAATCAGGCCAGGGGGAACAAAGATGTTTCATACAAAACAAATACAATTATAGCAGAAACACTGCATGTGTCTGAGTATGGTGGGGGCTCAGTTTTAAATATTATACCTGGTTCACATGGCAAGACAATTATGCAGATTTGTGGTCCAATTTTGGCCTAACGATAATCTTAGGGATGCCTCGATTGTCGCGATGGCTCTAGAGATTATCTTAGGGGATATTCCTGCTGTGTGTGGTGTGTTAAGAGTGATGGGACCACTCTAATGTGTTTTATTTCCTATGTTGGGCCCCAGGAAGAATAGAATATAAAGAAATGAGGATATTCAAGATGTTGGATCTTCTTGGCCTGATATCCCAGCATGTGTGGTGTTCTGAGGACAAACAAGCTTGCAGCCTGTTGAATGGGATGTGTAGCCAATCAGAAAGCGAGGTGTCAGAAACACGGAGGGGAATTCAGAATACAGAAGAGAAAACTGCTATGAAGCACCAGAAATTCTGGTGGACACTGGATACGTTTTTTGTTCTGTTTTTTTTACTTTGAACTTGTGTTTGATTGAGATGTTTTGCAAGATTTCCCATCTGACATCTGAATGTTCATGAGTGGCGAGTTGTCTATTGATGTATGGCTGTAAACCACACACTGTAGGACCAAAGCTGTTATTTCTAGGGTTTTTTTATTGTCATGTGTGGCATCTCCAAGTCTGTGAAAATCAGACAGTTTTAAAATCTTGTCATGTGAACAGGAATTAGACTTGTGGCTTTATCAATTCTCTCACAATAAAGCAATCTAAATGTAACATTTAATAAAAATATATACATTACTGGTCAGCAATTAGAAGCTTTAGGTTAAACATTTCAGCAATTTCTCCCAAAAACCTAGTGCACAAGACAAATTATGTGTCTGTATGGGAACAAAAAGATGTGATAATGATGGGCTTGCATATGACTGTCTATTATAAGCAAAAAAGTAACAAAATGTTAAACATATGGGAGTCAAATTAAGCATAAGTATACTGGTATTATACTTAGAAAGTTCAACAAGCAAAACTGAGGCAAGTAAAGAATTTTTAAAATTATGCATTGCAAGATAAATGCATCATTACGTCTTTCTGGGCAAGTTGTCTTTATTCATCTTTCCAGTAACAGATTTCCCACTGAACTCAGTGAGGTTTAGAGCTTGAGAGATAGTGAGAAATGTCTCGCATGCATTAATTTAGCGAACCCCTCTGTTAATCACAACATGGAACAGAGAGAGAAGAACTGCTGTGCTGCTGGACTTGCATGAAGACAAGACACACCCTGGGTTGCAAGGGACTTGTTGGAGCAAAGCTTTATCTCACTGGCAACTCCAAGTTTCTTAGAAAGCTTCTCTTTCATCATAATCAGTTCAAACAATTTAGCAGTTAAATGCACAAATGCAAATATGAAATCCAGATTACATGCTCGTGTGTGAAAGTTAAAGGGACAGCAAGACATTACGACAGAGCTGAGATTTGTAAAAACAAAAACATTTCATGCACTATTAAGTTTCACTGATTTATCCTCGCCTGGTATGCATTCCTTTACCCTTGAAAGATTAAAGCTGAAAGCGATTTACTGGAAGCAAGACTTGGGTTGTAAAATTTATTAGACCAATTTTTGAGGAAATTAGAAAACCATAAATGCAGAATCTAGTTTTGTGTAAAGAAGACGGTGTAAATACATGTTTCAGAAACCCATCAACCATATGACGTCTGACCAAACACGAAAAGGGGAGGCCAACGTAAAAACTCAGCTTCAAAATTACCATATAGGCATTATCCAAAATGTTTTACTACATGGAAAAAGGGACATAGAAAATCAGCTAAATCAGATGTTGAGAGAAAAAAATGGACATTTATATTAACTTTACTCCAAAACACTTCTGCAGACCAATTTGTAAAAGAATCCAGAGGAGAAAACCTCCTTTTTCCCCTCATTTTTATTATCTTTAGAGTTTAAACTATTTAGACCTGACATATCTAATCTTTTTTTAATGGCTTTGGTGAAAAAGATAAGTTTCCAATGTCTAGAAAAATAAATTAATGTTACTTCTTATTTAGAAAAATCTATATATTAAACCCCTCTGAAAAACAGCTCCAAATTCCATTTGGTAAAGAAGCACCAAATCAAATATTTTTGCAGTGAGCAGCGATGACGTGTGGTTTTTAAAATGTGTGTTTTAGAAATAAAAAAGGCTGAGTCATCCCTTTCCTTAAAAAAAATTAATCGTGCTTTCAATTGCTTCCCTCAGGGAACAAAGCAGCACCTGCCGTAGCCCGTCACCACAAAGTCTCACATTCAAGCCTGGAGGGGAAAAAGAACATTTAAGTAAAAGGAGCCATAGAAGGTGTGGGGAAGAAAAGAGAATACAAATTACATGTGTGAGTGATCCTGAAGAACACCTGACGAGTAAACACATGGTGCCAACTTTTAGGAATTCAACTATTAAGCTTTTTGAAATGAAATGCCAAGATGTACTGCAACTTAAAGAAACAATACATGATATATAATTTATTACCAGATCTTGAAATAAGAATCATCAAAGAAGAACATGCCTTTGTCTTCTGTTAGTTAACTTTGTTTTCTTCAGTAAATAAATCCTCATGTGACCTGTCCAATGAGGTAACTGCAAGTTAAGTTTTGTTTTTGTTTTTTTAACCTTCTTCCTGAATATGATTTAAAGATAAAACTCTGCACATGTGGAACAGTGAGAGTCACCTTCTTTAAAGAGACTAAAAATGTCAACCATTACATCACTGTGTTTGACTTTTCACTGAGAAGCAGCTGGAGATATTTTAGTTGAATTAATCCTTATGTAGCCTAAAAGCAGAAATTGTTTATTCTAAAGCATGTTTAAGTTCAGTGGAAACCTAAACTGGGAACTAATGTTAATCTTCTATGGTTTATTTTGTTTACAAAAATGGTTTATTTTACGTTTCCTGGTACAAATTTGAAGTGCATCACCAAACTGCTTTATATTGTCTCTGTATCTTCATTTTCATATCCACTTTATATTTGTCAATGTCTTAAAACACTGCATTAAAAACAGATAAACTAAACACAGGTAGATGCATCTCTTGATTTTAAAAAGGGAACTTTCACGCTGTTGCAACTTTAACTTCTCGTTTGAGTTCTGGACCTGTGAACCTGCACTAAATTTAAAGTTCTGAGGCCGCAGAGTACACGTCTCCTTTGTACAACACTTGGGAAAACCACAGCAGTGATTTGCTCAGTTGAATGACTTTACTCCCTTCAGAGTTCAGTTTCAAGTCAACTGGGATATTTGTTGGTAGATGTCAAACTGCTAAAGTCTGGATCACAGCGACTCCAATCATGTCAGACGCTCATATCAACAGTATTCCCTAATATGGAGAGAACAAACACTCAGGACATCTCATGCCTCAGCTTGTTTTGCAATCTCCAATGATATCATGCATAGACATGAGCCGGCACACCTCTCAGTGTTCTCAAACAGAAGAAAAACACTCCAGTTATGCATGAGAATTCATCTGCAACACTTGTCAAGGAGTTGGTTGAAGAATTGTCCTCTCGGGCCGTTTCCGTCAAGCTCTTAATCGTATTGGTAAAAACATGTCAGCATTTTTAACGGTCAACTATCAGCTCAGGCATTTAAAACTTCCAAGAGATGGTACATATATTTTTACTTTAGGTGTAAAATGGTGGGAAAACTAAAAGCTAGTACAGTAATCTTCTCAGATGGAGAGCGAGAAAAATAAAACTAAAGAATTTACAACTCAATGGTTGAAAAGCTTGTCTTTATCAGGAATCAAACACGGGTCAGCTGCCCTGAATGTAAGGACTATTCACCATCCTAACCCCGGCTGCATTGTGTGTCACACCACAGCTGTGTCAAATCAGGTTTCCTCTCTGTGTGATATTGAAAAGGAAAGAATGTTTTAAAGATTTGGGGCAAACGTAGCGTGCAAGATGTGCCTTTTTTTCCAAGTTCAAGTTTCAGATGATTTCACACAGCTTCAGGAGAAGACAGCGTTTGCTTGGAAACAATATTGTAATACATGTTGACCAAAAGGAGCACACACACCTCACTTGTTTGAGCTAGATTTGCAACGCTAACATAACATTTCTAGAAAGATTGCATATCATCCAATGCCTTTCATGCCAGACATTTAAACTAAAATCAATGTATGATGAAAAGGGCAGGAGTTACAGCCGTTTTGGTCAAACCATATAAATGGTGCATAACCTCATGCAATATTGTGAAATTTCACAAAATGTGCTTTTACTTCATGTATGTTTTTAGTATGACTCCCAGCTACAAGAATACCAAATTATTCATGGGCATCTGCAAATTTGGTTGATTATTGACATTTTTGTGTTAGCTGTTGTGGCCATCCTTATAGGTTGACTACAAAGGTTAATGAGTTTTAGATGTTGACCTACTGATTACTTTCTAAGAGATTCAATAAAATCCATCCACTGGTTCATGAGATGTTTTGCTAACAAACATCCAGTTTGGGGAAAGCATTAAAAACAGATCTTGTGCAACCAGTTAGAACTCAGTATGTGTTAGGGTTGGCTCTCAGCTACTACCACATAAACTTTTCACTCGGCATCTGTAAAATTGGGTAGGACTAGGTTTGGGTGGTAAGAAGGCACTTTGTTTTTGGTCTGTGGGAGGAAGCCGAAGTACCAGGAGAGAACCCACGCATGCACGGAGTGAACATGCAAACTCTACCCAGAAAGGTCCGTGGGCTGGGGTTTGATCATTGATCATTTTGTTATACCACGGTATCAAAATATGGTGATGGTATATAAAAATTACAACAGTAATAGTCAAGTGAGGTGAAGCACCAAATTTCCACAAGGCTGCTATGAAAACATTCTCTTTAAGAAGACGTCCCATACTGATGCGTGTTCGGACCACCTACACCCCATCTGTCACACACCGTACAACCCTTGCCATGTTTGTCCTAGTTCAAGTCGCTCAGCTGTGGCAGCAGCTATCTTGAACAGGGCTGACTCCAAAAGTTAAAGTGTTTTAGATGTGCATCCAGTGATTACTTAATAGGAGTTTAATTAAAATCTGCCCAAAAGTTCATGAGATATTTTACTAAAAGACATACAAACAAACATTTCATCAGCATTTAACCCCAAATGCTCTTGTCACGAATAGTCCCTTTTCAAAATAGCTTCAAATTTTTACCAGTTTAAGGTTAAGTTGATAAGATTTCCTATCAGACGCAGCTTGAACCCACTCAGAGGCATGAGTGAGAGTTCCGTTAAACACAAATAAAGGCATGTTTAACTTATTTACAAAAAGTGTGTGCATGAATAACTCAGTTTAAATGAGGCAAACAATTTATTTCTTTAGAAAGTTATAATACTTCTTTATTGCTTGCTTTCTTTCTTTCTTTCTTCTACTTCTTTCTAAAACGCATCGCGAAGTCATGAAATAATTGCGGAAACAGGAGCTGAACGCTCCGAGTCGTTGTGACGCAGATGAAATGCACGCGACTCACCTTGCCTCGTGAAGCCGGGTTGGGTTTGAGTGAGTGAGAGGAGTAGTAGCAGTGCGGAACCTGACTGACTTCTGCCGGTTCTGTTGAGCTCTACTGAGCGGAACTCAAACTTCCGCATTTAAGACAACCCATCCCGCGGCGGTAGGAGGGTTTTACCGCCGTCAACCGCATGAAGACAGGCCGACGCTTGTTTTCAGAGGGTGGGTGGAGCAAAATGGAGGTGTGTCGACCCTACCTGAAAAAAAAAATACGAATTTATGACTAAAATCTTCGAAAAAGACCGAATTCATTTCATTTGTTTAGTCACCAGTAAGACAATCACGGGTAAAAGATTTTTTAATTATTATTATTTTAAGGATGCACAAAAATCAAACATCAAATTTGTAGCCTAATTAGACAAAAAAAATAAAAATAATGGCCCATCTACATTCATGTCATGTGGGACTTGCGTGAGAAACGCTAAAGCTGCCAGTGGTGGTTTATCAAAGGTTACCATGGTAACGCCACACCTGTACCTGGCTGCTACATTAATGACAAGCAGATAAAACAGGCAGCCTGAAAAGTATGCGTCAAACATGCAGTCGTTCTACAAAAACTAAATATCAGATATTGTGCCGAGGGTTGATGGTCACAAGTGTAATTTTTTTTTCATGTTTCTGCAGTGTTTTATGCAAGAGATATGTCAAGATGAAAAGATCTGTCACTTTCAGTTTTAAAGAGTTTGGGGGAGCTTGGGTGTGCATTCTTTGCATTCTGGCGCAACTTGAGAGAAAACTGTAAATCCCATTGAGACACATGGGTACAAATATTTATCAGATTTTTTTTCAAACATTTTTTACATAGTCTAAAAATATCAAAGGAACATATTTTTATATATCTGCACCCACAATTTGTAATATTTGGATAATGAGTAATATTAATACCTTAATTCTCTCCTCTATGTTTAAAAATCCTAAGGACACATGCACATTAGCACATTTAAAGTAAAAAAAAACCTACTAAAGTTACTTTTGTTGGTTTTGGTGCACTGTTAAAACTTAGAACACTCTCTTTTTATAAATAAAAAAAACTCACTTTAAAAAAAATTCATTGACTATCTAAAATTTTTTGTTATGCATTCTTACTAAACATTTTCTACTTGGGTTACCTTGATGCTTCTCTTGAATTAATGACTTGTTTAGTTTTCTTGATATTTGTCTTCAACTAGTTTTGATCCTGTAAAGTAAATGCAAATTTAAAAAAAAACAGCTGGCTGACAATTTCAAGCAGTGAAAGCTAGAATGTTTGCAAGGTGCATACCTGTATGTAATGTTATGACAGGAATATTTAAACACCTGACAGGGTGCCAGCTTGCCATTACACAGTGAAGTCCTGTTTTCCAGTGAACGCCTCAGAGTGCAGATCAAACAAGTCATATGTCATCTTGTTAGGTTGCGTTTTAAACTATAGGCAGGCTGCAGTGTTTGATGAAGTAAAGCAATATAACTAACTAATGTTGGAGTATTTCCTTCACTTCATTGCAGTTTCACATTGCATTTACAATTTATAACCTTTTTCATTTAATCACAACACATAAACAGATTGTTAAAATATTACTTTCCTTTTATAGTCACTGTAATGTTGCCTTGATTGTGGAGATTACTGTGATGTAATGTTAGCACGCCCTCTAGTGGTTAGAAGTTTAAAATGTTTGTGACGTGATCTGCAGACTCAAGGTTTGGCCTTGAGTCAAGAAGTTGAACCCTAGTTTTCAACATTATTTCTGCTTATTTTTAGTTTTTTGTTTACTTGGGTGTGGATTCTGGTTGGAGATGATAATAAATTTATATTTTAGGTGATTAACTGCATTGATGCTGACATTAGGAAACAAAACGTTGCTTCATTCTGTTTTCTATTAGCGTTCTTTTTCGTTTGTTTTTAACAATGAGGGGATTCTTGTAAATTTTGGTTTGTCCCTTTTAGTTTTGCAGGGGTTTGCTTAGAAGATAAATCTCATGATTTGCTTGACCTGTTCTGTGGATTGTTCGTGGCCCTTGAAGTCAGATGCTTTCAAATGTTGCCATGTTACTGTGTTGGACTGCAAAGCTCTCTTTGTTTCATGTCAGTATATGGATACAAAATTCCCAGAAACCCAGCAGCTAAATACTCCTGTATGATGTTACTGAGTCATAGGACTCATGTGAGGCTGCATTACATGCCTTTACATTATTTATACTGCTTGAGAAATTGAATGTTGAAAGAGGATGTGTTCATATTTTTGGATACAGAACCACGCATGTGTGTTATGATGATCAAAGCAATTGTTTTTCAGTTTATTGAAAAGCAGCATCAGGCTCAGATGGACAGTTTCTTGTTCTTAAAAATCTGTAGGATAAGTTTTCTCTTTCAGATCAAATCTGGGCAATTTTTTTCAATATATATAAAGAGTAATGTAGAGTTTTTGGAGTCTTATTGAAAAGCTGCATTTCTCTACAAAAGTACAGTCGATGCAGTCAAAGAATAAATAAAAAATTATACAAAAAAGCAGGTTGTCACAAATTATTTGATGAAGAATAATCCAAATGCACTTTAATATTTATTAATTTATAAACTTTATTCTCACAGTGAAAAATAACCAACAGAAAATAATTGTGTAGCAGTTGCTGCCAAGACAGTTTTGTTCCTGAGAACTCCAAAAATCGAACCATTAGAATAAATAGTTCTGATATTAGTATATATCATAACAGAAGAAAATACATCAGTGTGCTGAGTGTGTTTAAGTTAGAGCTGGAAAACACTGTTTACACACATTTAGCTTTCTTTTTAAAAATGTAAAATAGGAAAGTCCTCAGTTGCAGAAAAACAAAACATAATAATAAAAATATAAACTAAGCTATCATTAGGAGTACAGTTTTTCTTGTCACTTGGATTTTTCAGATCTACATAAATGAGAACACAAACCATGTCAATATATTCTAGGACATAATGTTAGTAAATCCCAAAAAATGACAAACATTAATACAATTGCTCAAAACCCTTATAAACATAAAGTATATATATATATATATAGTTTTACACAGGACTTCTGCATGAAATTGTGACTTTTGATTTAAAATGAACTAATAGTAACCCACCCCCTATTCTAATGAAAAGTTACTTTTCTTAGTATTTTCTCAGTAAATTTATAATATATTATATTTCAATATTTTATAAATTTATACTAATAGTATAGTGAATTCGTGGCTTTAGCCTGTATTATTTTAAACCATTAAAAGTCAAATTATAAATTTGTGTTTCTGAAAACAGTTTATAATGAGCTTAATTGGTTTATTAATTATGTGTTTTGTAACATTTTTGTTCAATGAACTAAACATGAAATGTGACTAAAAGTTAAAGTTTGAACACTACTAATTCAGTATTTAGTATTTTGAACAAAAAAAGGACTTGTAGGTCAAACTTATAACACAAGGTATATTTTACATCAACAAACATATTCAACAGTTACAGGCTTCAGTGTTGCAGAGATTGTCGAACAGTTTTTGTTGTGAAATCCAGGTGATGTAAGAAAAGACTGTCCTTTTCCTGTCTGCTTTGTGACCCTTCTTCACACTGAACCCTCAGACTGGGGGGCTTCTTCGTCGTTGGGTTTGGCCACTCCAGTGGAATAAACACTTAAAATAGTTTCCAGAGTTTCTGACAAAATATAAACCTGCGACTTTTTATCATTTTTTTTTTCTGGTCTTGCTCTGTCTTTGTTTCTTCACGATTAAACTCTTTTTCATCTCCCAGTTCGTCATTTTTGCTGCCAAGATTCTCCTCCTCCAAGCCGAGCGCATCACTTTGTGGAAAACCTGCACTGACATTCATCAAAATGTTTATTTAACAACTTCTGCTCAGGGGTGGTAGTTTAAACTAAGAACCTTATCAAACCTTTAAAGTGATAAAATATGCATTCAAGTGAATTAAAATTGGATAAATAAACTAAGCACTTACCTTTCCTGTTCCTCGCTTTGACTCCCTTTTACCTTTGTCGTTTCAGGTAATGAAAAATTCTTTGTTTCCTTTAAAGCTTCAAGAGAGTAACTCAGGTTTAGACAGGGGTTCTGATCGATGGGATCCAGCTCCACATCGCTGCAAACCTGTTGGAAAAGGTAAAACAAACACTATCAACAAGTTTTTATTCCTCATCTGAACACAAGAGCTTTACTGACATATATTTCAAAGCTGCAGCCTTGTGAAATAAAAAGAATCAGAGGAGATGTGACTCAGTGTTTGATTTCTCACCGTGTCCGCTGTGGACATGGAGGAAATTCTGTGAAACTCAGTTTTGGACACGGACGACTGCCTGCTCAGTGTGGAGACCCTGATGGAGAACTTGCTGTGTGACACGGATAAGCAGTCCCTCCTGGGGGGGTGAACCAGGAAGTGAAGACAAGGGACCTTTTCTGCCAGGGTGTCCCTGTTAAAGTGTTGTACTAATTCAACCAACATTTAAAAAAATATCCTTGTAAAGCTTAAATTGACAGTTGGTTCCACACACCTGTACTTGGAGTGAATGATAGCGTAGATAAAAGGGTTGTAGATGGCTGACGCCTTTGCTATCACAGCAGGTACGGCTTTGGAGTATGGATTGAGAATACTTGCATATCTGGAATAACAAAATGCTTGACAATAATAATAACAATAATAATAATCAAGATGAATATCATGATCAATCCACCAAACTAAATCTTCAAACCTACAAATGCCTGACCATTCGGAAACATGTTTTATGATGAGCGAAGCGGAAAAAAAACCTGGTATATTTACCCAGCCCAGGCGATGAGGGTGACACATGCATAAGGTGACCAGGAAAGTACAAAAACTATGATGACCACAAAGGCGATCTTCGCCAGCTTCCATTCAGTCCTAATAGACTGCTGTTGGATCAGGGTCGACTTCCTCACCTGAGAGCCCAGCTGGTCCACGTCTCTGTTTGGACCGGCGGGAAGATTAAAAGACATTGCTGTGAAAAAGTAGAAAACTACAGATTTAAAATGGCGTACCTGTTTGCTTGACGAATAGCCAGGAACATCCACAAATAACAGTAGGATATGATGCCCAGAGGGACGAAGAAAACAAAGCAGCACAACATCAGAGTGTAGCTTTTATTAGCTGGGGTGGATGTCACGTAGTCCCACGTACACGAGGTCATCAGACCCTCTGGGATATAGGAACCTTCAAAAAATTCAGCAAAAATAATCTGTAAAAAGTATAAAGTTATGCTTGTTTAAAATAGAACTTGTTCAGGGACTTACTCCACCCCAGAAGTGGTGCTAGGCTCCAGGAAAATGAATACAGCCAAACTAGAGCAATAATAAAACAAGTGCGTCTCGCTGAGGTCCACCTTAGGGACTGCAGGGGTTTGGTGATAACAATGTAACGGTCAATAGAGATGGCCAGAAGGTTTATCATTGAGGCGATTCCAAACAAAGCCCCACAGAAAGCGTACATTTTACAGCCTGTGAAGTGCAAACAAGACCAAAAAAAACACTTCATTAATCACATTGGCAGCTTAAACTGTTTCTAATATTCAGACTTCTCAGACATCAGAAATGAGTTGTGCAGTGTGTCAGAACATCGAAAACAATCCATCCATCTTATGAAGTCACATTAAAAGTGAATATAAGAAAAACAAATACCTGTTTCTCCAAAAATCCACCCTTTGTAAAGAGAATTAACAAAGAAGATTGGTGACTGTGTTATCGCCATGAGGAAGTCGCTGACAGCCAAGTTCATGATGAAGAAGTTGGGAGGAGTTCGAAGTTTCTTATTGCTGAAACACATGGAGATCTCAGATCAGACGTTTTTACACAGAATAACTGATTTAGCTCTGACATGTTTTGAGGATGGGTTCAGAGGAAACATTATGAGCATTTAATATCTTACCTGTTGCAGATAGCTCTGAATGATCTTAATTTGGAGAAGTATTTAAATTTTGGTAAGATAGAAAATTTATTGTTGTTCATAAGTTTTTGTGTGTGTGTTTTTATTACAGAACCCCTTTTCAAAAGGTTTGAACAGTCACAAGAAATAGACAATTGTTGTACAGATTTGACAAATTATTGAAAAAGTCATTTAATGTTTACTTGAAATCTCAAAATTGCTCCGAAAAAGCAAAACAACTTCAGATAACAACTTTCTCCAAACCTCTTAGATTCAAACAATGCTGTTATTTTCATCCTGTAAGTCTTTAGTAAAAATAATCACATGGATTAAAGTAGCATGTGTTTACAGAACAAACACTGGCACAACTTATAAGTAATTAGTTTTTTTAAATTATTATTGCTTTTCTTTTTTGTGGCTTGCATTACAATTTAGTCAACGGGAAATAAGAGCTGAGACAAGGACAGCAAATTTTAGATGAATAATGAACAGAAAAGGCAGATGATTTAGCTTGCCATGTCAAAAACAATTCATCTAATTCTTAAAGACCTTTAAACAGTGATGCAGTTTAACATAGAAAACCATTAGCCAAATGTCACCACTATAAAAACTTTTTTTTACCATATTTTACCATATTTCCAGGGAGAAATCATATCTTTCTTATAAAGTTTACAGCTCAGAGCCATGTTTACAGATATTTATAGATTACGTTAAAGCTTTTTTGTGTGTTTATTAAACAAGTGTGACATGAGATGTGATTGAGTGTTGTGCCATTTGAGATGGTTGTGCTGCCTCAGATACACAGACTAATGCAAAAAGCATGTCTGCTGCAGGATTTTACTTCGTCACTGCCTTTAGTTTTACACTTAGGAGTAGCACTGTCGCATGTGTGATCCTTGTTTCTCAAAAACAAAGTTCAGTCACTTTTTGGGAAAATATAAAAAAACATAAACTGAAAGCATTTACCGGTAAACACTTGGCATGAATCTCTAAATAATGAAACGTATTTGCCCTAAAACCTGTTAATTTCCCTTGTAAATGGGGCCACATTTGTAAGGAACATGCATTTGTGGGATGAGCAGTAGAGCTGAGTATTTGGGTTACACACATGAAAACTTTGCCAGATCCTCTCTGTCGTTGTCAAATAGTTTATTTTGCTGATGCTATTGACACTTTGAGTTTCTGGTACCCCAGGTTCTTCCAATAGGGGCCCGGTATAAGATTTATTGTTAAAAAGCATTGTTACAACAAATAAATAATCTACCAAACATATATTTCCTTATTTGTGGTAAGTTCATCAATCTATGTCTTAGCTTCAGATCTCATTTTATTTCATCTTAATGCAAAAAAACAACAGAGCTTAGCAATGCTGCTTGATCTACTGATTAAGTTCTTATTAAATATTGTTGTTGGAAGGACAAACTCTGATTTCTTATAAGATAAAAACAAAAAGAAACTCATGCTAAAATAAAATTACAACATAAAATGTTTTATTCGGTTTTCATTAACCCAATCAGTTATGTAAGAACATCAACAGAAGCTGGATTATGAATAAACCCACATTTGATTTTACAGTTCTACAACAAAGTTACAAAAAAGTCTTAGTTCTTACGAAGTTAATGTGATTTTCTTCCTCTTGGTTGTCATTTTGTTTAGTCATTAAAGTGTTTTAATTCTATTTATCTCAAAGAGGACTGTGGAAGTGGCAGAATGAATTCCCCCTGATAAAGTCAAACAAATCAGAGGTTGTTTACTTTATTAACCGTATTGGAGTTTAAAAATAAGTTGGCTATGAGAAGAGTTGCTTACCATGAAAAGGCATACATGACCAAGGCGTTCCCAACTACCCCCACTGCTCCAATCACCAAGACGAAGAAGGCAACGATGTAGTGAACATGGTCCGGGACGTCAATGTGTCGGTATGATCCATGTTCAACGTCCATGTCTGGAACTGCACACAGAGGCTGATGTCAAGGTTTTAGTTTTTATCATGTTTATTCTCTCCCTGTTCCTCCTGGTTTTTGCTACATACAACACTTTTATTTATTTAATTGTTTGTTCTCTTTGCACAAGTGATCAGTGGTTAGCGCTGATGTCTCACAGCAAGAAGGTAAGGTGTTTGAGCCCCGGTTCAGACCCGGGGTCTTTCTGTGCAGAGTTTATATGTTCTTGTTGTGCTTGTGTGGGTTTTTTTCCCCACAGACAGAAAAACAAACATGCGTGTTAAGCTGCCTTCAGGCTCAGGCCTCCTGTGCAAAAGAGATCTGTGATCTCAGTCAGGTTTTCCTGAATATGAATAAAGAAATACGTTTTATGTTAGAAAATGCATCAATCACAGTGGAATCAAATTGAAATTTTTATTTCAGTTAAATATTCTTTTATTTATTTAACCAGGAAAAACCTTTTTCTATGAAGTTCTGGGCCTGAAGGCCTAAACATGCATGTTTTTATCTGTTTACTTCGCCTGTTTTCTTTCCAACCACTAAACTGTTTTGGATCACTTGGGGAACTTTTGAAGTGCGAAGCATCAGTCGAGTCTTTGTGCTTTTAGACCTTAGTGTTCACACGAAGTCCCTTTCTGACCTAATCTCAAAGTGTTGTTAACTCTGCTTTAAACAAGTAGTCTCATGTTTACAGCAGAGGTATGTTAAAACTCTATTAAGTTTTCCAGCCAAAGCAAGTTTAATCTCGCCCATTAGATTTTATTTTGTTTGGGGTTTTTTTGTTTGTTTTTTTTTGAGTGTCCTGATCTGATCCATATCCAAGCCTTTCAGCTGTTCTTTGCAACTTCTGTCTTTGCTCCAACATCAGAAGAAATTATGCTCTCAAAACAAAATCTCCCTTACTCGCAAAGTTTTGAGTACGGATCAAATTGGATTAAATTCTTTCAGAGAAATTTTAAAGTTGAAAATTCCTTTGTAATTCATGATATATATTATTGATTTAAATGCTTTCCCCAAAAGATTTGTTCTCTGACGTGGTATTCTAGCTTGAATATTTCTCCTTTTTTACACCTGTGTGTGTATATGTGCTCATGCCTGCGTTTGAACGTGGGAGTAATTAAAAACAAGTGTTACATCTTATATAATCAAAGGCAGTCAGAACATTTTAATGTCAATCAATTAAGCTTGTGGACTGCAAAACTGTGTGGCTCAATATTAATCACAATATGGGGTTAAAGAGCTGTAGAGCTGGTCAGAGAGGAGACCCTCACTCTATATTATTGATGGACTTCAGGAGTTTAATGGGGAGTCCTTCTTTTTACTGTGGGGCAATATGTAAAACCTCCTTTTAATGTGATACAAATAACATCTCGGCATCTGTTATTAAAGTCAAGGAATGTATGATAATGAGTAGAAACCCGTGACAGGGATTAATGAAGATGAATATGTTAATGCGATGAAAGGAAAAGTACCTGTTTTAACCCATGTAAACACACTTCCTGTCTGCTTCTCATCAGAGTTATTGAGGTTTGTGAAACAGTATCTGCTGCAAAGCAGAGCTGCAAAATATCATATATCACATTATTCATTGTATTTGTTTACAAAGATATGATTCCTGCTGCTTCTCACAGACACATAACTGAGTGGTACCTCTTCATTTTTGAGGTTCTAAAAATATATATATAATTAAATTTTGTTGCACGTATAATTAATCCATTTAAGCTTATTTGTAAATGTTTAGAGCTGTAATTTCAGCTGTTATGTAAAAACTAAAGCTTGCTAAGTAAAGACAGATGTGTTGCAGTGCAGGGTGAGCTGCAGAGTGTCCGATCAAGTTCTTGCTGTGCTCAGTGAACGTTTGTGAATCAAAGCAGCTCTGGGTCTCCTCGCAGGTCCTCACGACTCCAAGCACATCACGTGTGACCCCCATAAAGACAAACCTTATCTCTCCCTGCCATCTTTTGTAAACATTCGTCTACTTAGGTGCTTATTGTATCTTCTGCAATTAGATTATTGGAACTGAAAAAGGCGTCACATGCTAAGAAATTCTACTCGTTTTAATTTGTGTACAACACTAACATACACTAAAACATTTTTTTTAACGTTTCATTCATAGAAGAATTTTGATTACAGTTTTTAACTGAGGTTGCCTGCTAGAAATAAGAATAATTGAATGCATTTGCATGTAATACACCAATAATATTCACATTTCTATGTTTGCAGCAGGGTTTACTAGTTGGGATTTTTTACATTTTAATAAAAAGCTGAGTTTAAAAAGTGTTTTCTTAAAGTTTGCAAGAACTGGTTTTGAAAGTAACCCCTCTAAAACATTTTACAACCTGCTTACAAGAGGTAAAATGTAGAAGTTGTTCTGTCAGCCATATTAATGAGTTCTTTAAAAAGCATTACTCTACCTTAATGTCTTATTTGCGCAGGTGGAGCAGGTGGGTGAAGGATGCAAAGCTGCACAGCAGGTGAAAAGTCCAACAGCTCAAATCTTAATCCCAGATTTTCGAATTCCTGAAATATAAAATGGAGTTTCATGTGCCGCAAAGAAAAAAAACAATAATAAGCTGATGCTGCTGTCAGTGCTAAATGGAGGACAAGAACACAGACTGAAAGGGAGCTCTCTGGCCCATCCCCCTGGTAACGACTCATCACACACGTCTCATACGGACAATGAACTGATCTATCCCGAGTGTGTGGCGTGTGTGAGGAAGTCTCTGCTACTGCGTCTGTGGAGAAGCAGGTAAAACTGTGAACATGAAGAACATCTGTTGTGATCATCTCCCACCGCCACGAGGTGGGCGATCATGTAACCACCTGAAGCTGTGTGCTTGTTAGCAAAGTATTTCCTGAACCATTGGGGCACATTTTAATGAAACTCTCAGTCAGTGTTGCAGACACTGAAGAAATATTCTGTGTGGTAGTAACTGAGAGTCATTCCCATCCGGTGATGTGAGCGCAAACAGATCACAAAAGATCTTTGTTGAAAACTCTGGCAAACAAAGTGATGGGCGATTCCTTCAAAGAATTCTGTTTTCATTTTTAAAAACGTGGGTTGAACAAATCTGATCAATACTTTTCTCTAAGTAGCACAATTTTATTTGAGCTGTGACAGAGTTGTCCTAATATCACAGAGTGCTTTGAGAATTGTAGTCAGAAGTCTTGTAGTGTTTTTTTTTTTTTCAAACACACCAAACCTTTTTACAAAGTCTCCTACTTGTTCGCTGCTCATCCTTGTGCGAGGAGATTTCTGAGAAAAGCCCTGAGATAAAAGCCGACCAATGACTGTCATGTCATGCACAAGCGAGCACCCAGATGTAGCACCTCCTCTCGTCCTCCATTTTTCCTCTTTTCTGCACTGAATCTTTAGGGAGAAGGTTCAGTGTCGATACCATCTAGCAGGAGGAGGATAAGGCTTTACGATTCTGGGTCACTTCACTTCCAAGGGAAACAGACCTATCACTGGTTTCAACCAGTAAGCTTGCAAAATTAATCCTATCTGAGGGGGGGGGGGAGGGGGTTTGTTGTTCTGTTTTGTTTTTGTCCTTTTAGCTTTAACCTCACTGAGTCAAAGGATACAGTTGTGACGACCAGCTGATCCATTAGCAGGGGTTTTTACTATCGTGTACAAAGCTTGACTGTTGTCTGCATTGAGCTGGGACAAAGACAGCTTTCAGAAACGTTTGCATATCTTGTAGAAGGTTATAATGTTCTCAAAGTGAATCAAATACAGTTTAGGGGCTACACATTCACTTCAGTTTCAACAAACATGACCTCATTCCAGCTGCTCAGTCTTTGTTAGCACCTTCCAAGAGGTGTGAATTTGAAGGTAATTATGTGTGTCGATAAAAACTGAGAGAGCAAACTGTCAAATTAGTGTTTAAATACTGTTTGTTAGTTAAATGAAACCGGTTGCAAATCTAAGATCATCGTATTACAAGATTTTTAAAATAGGTGTCCATGAAATGTTTATGAACAGGTGCTACCTGTTGTAGACAAAATCATATTTCTGCTGGAATAACTGCAAAACTGACAGAAATGTAAATATTTACAAGACTTCATCACAAGCTTTCCACAGAACCCCACTTTAAAATATTCTTATAATCTTTTTACTGATTTAAAGAGGCTCAAATGCCGCCTTTCAACAAGTCGATTTCATCTCCAAAAGTGCTAATGGAATATCTGTGACATCAAATCATACCACCAGAACCCTCAAAATAAAAATATATAAAATATTCTCATTCCAGCTCCTGTTAGAGAGCGTAGTCTCACACTTTACTCAACCCTTTGCAGCATGGGTGGTTTTGGAGATGTAGGTTTTGCAACCATCACTTGGTGAAACTATTAACTAATGGCACAGAGGATCAACCCCTCATTTATTTTGAAGAGCTTCTGCAGACATGTTTGTATGGATTACTACAGATTTGGTCCTAGCTTGTATCGACGGAGAGAGAGAGAAAATATTATTAAACGCTTCTAATAATCAGCAGTCGAGACACAGCTTTATAAAAAAAACATTCATGAATAAAAGCTACTGGTGCTGTCACTCAGTGGCTTTTATACTGCAGCTCATTACAAAACCGCCTGGTGTTTATGTGTGTTTTATATATATGCAAGTCATTCATTGTGTACAAACTGAAAGCAACAATAACTAGAAATGGAAGCACTTGAATAATATGTATGGAGAATGTCGAACTCTGGTCACTTTAATTCAACGGATCTGTTAAAGACTCATACCTCATCAAACTCAGACAAGGTGTGAGGCAGAGCTGGAAGAGGTGACGACAGCACATCAGACTGTAGAGTAATGAGTCAGGACACGAGACACTAAAGCTTCCTGCACCTCACACATCTACAGGTCAGCCTTTGTTGGCTGGTTTATGGGTCGGCACAGCTAACTGCTTCCTCTGTTGCATTTTTCCCTCCTGTGATGTTTAATGCAGTGTATTTTTTTACTATGGTTCATAAAATGTACAGCAGGACTAGTCACAGTTCAAATACGACAAGTGTACCATTTATCTCTCACCAGTTTGTCGCCACACATTAATTTCTGTACCTGGAGGCAAGGTGGTTGTTTTTCAGGACTAAAGGAGAGTTTGTCCAACAGACCAAGTGTTACAGTTAAAAGTGCATTTTAATCTAGTAAACAAGATTCAGGTATTTAAATATTTACCCCACCAAAGTTATTGCTACACGTTTAAAAAATATGATCAAATATGTTGCATCATCCAGCTCTTAATGTGGAAATAAAAATGTTCTTTGCGGGAGAAAGTGGACAGTAAATAGTGATGGTAAGAGCAGAGTAAATACACTAAAAAATGAATGAGCAAAAACTAAAATAAAAATAAAAAATAACAGGACGTCAATCAGTATGGAGTGTCATGTCTGTGTCAACCAATGCATAATGTCAAATTTCTATTAAAACATAGGCTCTAAAGTACAACAAACATGCTGAGAAAAACAATACATTTTCTTTTAATTAACTACTGCTTATTAGAAAATACATTAAGGTGGACAGAAATATCTCCACCATTTTCATTGTTCGTTTTAATGAAAACAGAATAATTAATTAATTTACATTTTTGTTTGTGTAAATTACCACTAATAATAATATTTTACAAAAATAAAGAAAAGCGTTGTCAAGAAACACCTTGTCCTGTGATGCTTACTTGTAACCACTAGAGGGCGACATTTTAAGTTTTTCAGGTTTTGGTCCAAAGAGGAGAGAACAGTAAAGTTCCATATTTTTTAAAGCTAAATATATACAAAATATTTAATTAATTTTTTAAATAAATAAATAGAGTACTTTTGGTTAATTATCATTGCAAAGGATAAAAAAGGTTTAATCAAAGCAATAAACACAGACACAAACTGTGATGAGGTTGATAAAGAAAAAGTAAGTCAACAAGACAGACAGGTGGAAGAAGTGTGACTATTTTTATTTTATATGCATAATGTTTCCAGTACCGTTTTTAAATGATAAAATATTTTTTTCACATGTATAAGTCATTGGAGTTTCACACATGTCAAATTTAAACCGAACATAAGTGAAAAATACATCTGATCTGGGCTGTTTTGTCTTTACTGGAATAAAAAATAAAGACAGATGTCATCTGTCTCACATTTGCCTGCAGCTTTTTATTTAATTCAAAGCATGGATTTTCTCTGAACTTGGAAGTGGCACACTTAAAGGAGCATAATTGTGTATGATCACTGGTTACAGATCAAAAGATATTCATAGCGTTGCAATGGGGTGGATGATGCTCTCATGTTGCATATGGAGTTTTAAATATTTGAGTTACAAACTTAGTAAGTATGTCTCGTTGGCTGAAGCCAGCATGCATTCCGATAACATTAGGCACACACTCTTTAGGTGACCTTCGTTACGGCCTGAAGGATGGGTAAGGAGGTTCGTTTTTGGGGATGTAAAAACAGTCATGTTTCTGTCTGTAGCTGAAGTTTTATCCAGCTCAACTTTACATCATTGTCTGCATTCCTGTTTTGATTAAAGACAATCAAGGCTGTCAGTCGAGGATGTCAGGTTAAGAAGATGCTGTTCATGGGTTTTTACTCCCACCTAGTGGGTCCTGAGAAACACAACTCCCTGCTTGTTCAGTCCTGGAGTGAAGCAGCACTTGTAGGTGGTCTGAGGTGGGCCACTGCAGTTGTAAATATTCCAATGTCTGTAACTGCTCTCCCCTGAAAGCTTAGCTTTACTACCTGCCGTTAGAGTCAGCACTCTCCTGTCTCCTCCTCTGTGTACTCAAGTACAAACACCTCCAGGTATAAGTGTGGAAAATGGCTCCATTACAAATGTATTTACATGGAAAATTTTGAAGCTGTGTTACAAATTTGAGCCCCAAGTGCTTCATGTTTGCAAGACTATAATATTTTTGTTTGTTCCAGAGTTTAAGTTACAAATATCTCAGAGCACAGCCTGATTCAAAGCTGAAACATGTGCTGGCCCTTTGTAGATTCCATCTGTTGCGGTTTCTATTAGTTTTATTTATTTTGTGGTGTGTTATGATCAGCTGTCTCGTGTTTTACCTTTTTTGTTGTTTGATCTGTTTAAATCTGTGGATGAAAATTTTCAACAGTGCAAGTGAAGGCCTGTCTTAGACCTGTGTAGATAGGAATGAAATTGGTGAAACCGGCATTAGCTTTTGCTTATTTTGGGCTTTGGAATCATCTCGAGTGTGTTATGAATGAGCCAGCCTTCTAAACATCATGTCTTCACTTTTTTCCTTCCTTGTTTTAACTGTGACAGATGGTGACACATCATACAAATATATATTTTTTTAATTTTTAAGTGAAGACTTCTGCAGTTGAGTTATTGCAAATGTAGGGGTTACTGATGCTTCATGAACATTTTTAGTATAGATAATTGTGTCATCTGCATACATTGGTAGATCAATAATCAATGGCAGCACGACAGATCAGTGGTTAGCACTGATGTCTCACAGCAAGAAGTCATGGGTTTGATCCCTGGTTTGGACATGGGGTCTTTCTGTGTGGAGTTTGCATGTTCTCATATTTGTGTGGACCTCCCAGGCCTCCCTTGCAAAAGAGATCTGTGATCTCAGTGGGATTTGCCTGGTTAAATAGATAAAGGTAAATAAATTTAAAATGTAAACAAAACTAGACTAAGAATAGAGCCTTGTGGGACTCCGTCAGAACAGTCAAGGTAAGATTCAGGTGATAAACATCAGGTGATCTTAAGTGTAATGTCCACTGAGCTGTCCTACTTTAGATGATGTTGCACTAAGAACACTTTATACCCTTTACACGTTGCCTCAGACTCACCACTGTAAGTATATTTCTAACTCAAAACCCAACAAAGCAATCATATACACCTCTTTGATCAGATTCATCCCTCACTTTAGCTGTGCTAAAAAGAATTACAACAGTAACAATAGACTAAAATGTGTCTCACTCGCACTGCCAAGCCTATTCTCTTTTCCACTATCCATTCTCTTTTATTCTGCTGTCCGAACAATGCGGCGCAGGCGGACAGGGTGGAGGCTCATGACACGGCCCGTAACATGATGACACTCCAAAGGCTAGGTGAGTAAAAATCCCCCTCCACAGAGGGACATGTGTCACTGTCCAGCCATGTCTCCAACCTTTCTTGTGGTCTGTCTTCTCCTCTTCCCCCTGCGGCCACAACGATAAAGCTCCCATCTGCTGCGAGTATGTGTGTGTCCGTGTGTGTGTTTGTGGGGGGGCGGGCTGGGATCTTCTTTTCTTCTAACTGATCCCTCACAGCAGTTTCTCCTTTTGTCACATCTATGCCGGTCGTGTTTCAGTTTTGACACCTCTCTGTTTTACATGCGACAGGTAGCAAAGTTCTTCTGTTCTTTGGGGAAACATATTGGAAACATGATCTCTGTCCAAAATCTTTTCCCTTTGCACCTGTGATGAAACAGTATTTTTAAAGCAGAAAGCAGCTCTAAAAGAATGTGTTCTTCTCACTCAGAGCTGGATAATTGACCCAATAACTGACTTATACAAGACTACAACCCCAAATTTTATTGCATTTTTTGCATTTAACAACCTTTTCCTTTCTCTAAACGTCCTTACTTTTTAAACATTTAACAACCTGCAACTTTGCAGAATTGAATTTAGAACCATATAGACAAACTTGCCTTCTATTTGTCTTTCTTTCACAACTGTTGAGCGTAAATGAGTATATTGGTTTATGTTTCTGCCTCATTCATTCACAAGGTTGTATTCTCAGCTGTCTCACTGTGTCAGCAGTGTTGCTCCTTCTCTTAAACGTACACATGCCAAACGTAAGTAACACGAACCGACGCAGCATCCTAACCTACAGCAAGTTACCCGTCACAGGTCAAACAGACAGCTGGAGTGCTTGAAGCTTAAACTCATAAAGTGTCTCTGATTGGCAGCGATGTGTGATACGAAGCCTGATTATCTATTTACAGTCATGATAAAGTTAACACGCTGTCATGTTGTCTCAGGAACTTCCAACAACATTGATCTCTTGTCTGAACCCTGAGAGGGAACATTTTTAACAAATTATGTTGCTTTTTAATTATATTTAACTGGTTTTACAAATGTTATGTTTTAGCACTGGATTTTTTTTCTCGTGTAAAAGAGAGAAACATATATGTCACAGTCATTCACCCATCTGATTTCTGAACTTTGACCTATGAACCCAAACACATGTTTGCAGCTCCTTTTGCTATCAGCAGAGCTGAACTAATGAGAGGAGAGGAGGCCAACATGATTCACTGACCTTAGAGGTCAAAAACCTTTTTCAGCCTTGAAGAAACCAAACTACCAACTAAACCTGACTTTTATCTGTTGGTGATGATGGTAACATGTGATTCTTTACAGCATTTTCTCTTTTAAAAATCAGTATTTCACACACTGCAGTCATTTTTAATCCATAAGATCAAAAGGATGTCTAATTATTTTTTAAAAAGTGCTAAATTTTAAATATGATTCATTTGATCTTCAATATGCTTTCTTGTTTTAGGTATTAGCTTTTAGGGTCAAAGTACAAATTTGCACATTTTCATGAAAGTCCCTGTGATTTTTATAAAACAAAGTTTATTACTTGATCAGTGTTCTAGATGATTCCTGGATCTCTTCATAAAAACAGTAGCTATCAAAACCAATTTGACCTTGGAACCAAATTCACATGTAGAGTTTATTTTCCCACCACCTCTATTATCACATGAACTGATTAGATTAAAGGCTCCCTGGCGTATCCAGATGTTTGTTTTTTTAAAATCTGTTGTTTGTTGTTGTAGTTACATGTTAGGCGCTAACAGTGAGACAAAGTTCAAGGCAGCTGCTTCAGTTGACTCACTTTTTTATTGCAAAGAATAACTGAATGTGTTTTTCAGCTCGGTGTTTACCAATATTAAGTGTTAACAGCAGAAAATTAATGACATGCTATAATAAATTGTTTTGTTGTATTATAATTCGAAGGGGTCACATGTTTCACCTCTTCCCATTTTAAAAAATAAGAAAGCATTTACTCGTTTTTTCTTTGTTTTTTCCTTTGATGTTTTAAAGTTTGATGAAGTTAAAATCTTATTTTTGTTATGTGCAAAAATACTGATTAACTTAATTAAATTAAGAAAAACACGATTGTTTAAAAGGAGCAATTTAACAACCAATTATTCAGCATTTTGCAAATATATTCAAATCCTAAACCTACGCAGAATAAATTCAAAATAAGCCAATGATTATTATCTCGGGAAAATATGTTTTTTAAAACCAATATGAGGAAGAGGAGTGCATGATTCACGTATATATTTATTCTTTCAAACAAACAAATGCACGTCATAAATGAAATGAAGGGAATCAGAAAGAAAAATGTTATGAATTATTATGTAATATGTGTAAAACAGCAAACTGCAACAAAATATCAAAGATGGAGAGAAACCCTGAAAACCTCTGAGGTCATTTAAAATAAAAATGTTAAATGAAAGATTGAATCTGTGGAAGCAAATTATATAGAAATTTGAGGTGATTCAAAACGTTTGCACAGAACAATAAACTATTTTCTACATAACTAATTGCAACATGATTAAAAGCATTAATGAGAAATCTTAAAAAAATATATTTTTCTCTCATGTGTGACAGTTTAAGCTTTTAAGGATTTTTTAAAGATGTTTTGGCTTTAATGATGTAATGTATCTGGCTGTTTCTGTTTTAATTTGGCTTTTTTAGGTTTGATTGTGCTTTCGTGGTTTAAAAGTTGATTCTAACGTGTGATTTAGAGACTTTTCAAGGTGACTGCACTACGTGATTTACATCAAAGTGACCGTGTGGTCGAGTTGCTGTGATCAACTGTCCGCTCTGCTGAGAGAGACATAATATCCTGGTGGGTATTACTGACAGGGAGCATGATACGTGTGTGTGTGCCTCAGTGTGTGTGTGTGTTAGGGAGTCTGCACTCACACACACTGGCTCTTGTGTACGAGTGTGTACAAGTGGTACAGTGTTTATGACATAAATACATCAAGAGAAACACACAGCTGTAGAATACCGTGTCCTCTAAGGTCAGAACCTGACATGGCCGGTGAGACTTTCTGCAGGGTTGCTTCACTTTAAGCTTCTTTTGACAAACTTTGCTTCCAGAGCACGATTGTGCCGGCCTGACCTCTGGTGCTTTTCACACTTAATATGCGGCAGAAGAAGAACTACAGACTTAGCAAGTTCCAGTTCAGAGCCACCGGATGGCTGCAGTGAAAGGGACCTGCTCTGATCTCAACACATACCAGGCTGGATTAGAACAGGGGAGCAGAACAGAAACTGGATCTGACCCACTCTGCTGTCACTCTGAGACCCCACCGCTCCTTCCCGAAGACGTCCTCGACACTTCCTTCTCCAATTATTGTGACCTTGTTACGCTTCAGTCGGACCCTGCGGGTCCTGTGAATCCAGCTTCATGCAACTTCATGTGGTCGAGCGCTCAAAGCGAGCGGGCATGACAGCTTGAGGTTTCTAAACAAAACAGCCCAGTTCTGTAAACAGATCCAGATACATTAAATAAATGGACAACAAGGGGTGCAGTAGTAACCCTTCCCAGGAGAGCTTTTCATCTTTGTGCACTGCTTGTGATCAGGACTTAGCCCGTCCTGTTTATTTAGTAACATAGAAGGAGGAGGCCCTGGCGGATTCTCTTTGAATGCTAGAAACCGTAAAGCTACTTTGTGCCACTTTGGCGTGGGGCATCAGTACCCCACATGTCTCCCCTCCTTATTGAAAATGGGCACTACTGACAGCTGCCGAAAGTCAGGGTTCAAAGTCAGGTAGGTCTCAGTGGTTTGTGGGATTACTGGCTGCTGGTAGAGAAGGATGATAGAAGGGTTGAGCAACTCGGTTGTGCTCAGACAGACAGCTGAGCGCAACTCTCCTGCAGGGTTTCATAGTTTGGGCGGTAGCCAAGAAGCAGATCTTAGAGAGTTCGTTTATGTTTTTCATCTGGCCAGCTTTTCTTCTCAGAGGAAAAACTTAATCAGGGGTGAGAAATTTGCAGCATGCGGGGCTGTAAACGAATACACATCAACAACTGTAACTGCTTACTATTGGACTCTGGATTTTTACTTTTTATTTTAATGGAAAGAAGCTTACTGGCTTCTCATTAGAAACCAGTACTGATAATAATCTACTCACACGCCATGCAGCTATAGCAGCTATAGTGTCTCCAGTAAACACTTACAGGTAGCATTCACCTCGAGGGTGAAACTGTACCCACTTTACTACCTGACTGTGTAGTTGTACAAAAACAAAAACTCCCTTTCATGATGTATTTGGAGCATCTTAGAGGAATATCTATGATGAAATTGGTCAAAATAGACATATGGTGTATTAAATGCCCCCCCCCCTTACTCATTTAGTATCAGAGATTTACCCTTGCTTACTTCCTGTCTTCTATTTATAACCGTGTCATAGTCCTGCTTGCACTTCGATAGTACCAAGTGCTCTTATTTACACACTTTCACACATACAGTCACACACTCTTCCTCGTGCTAGCACAGATTTTTGCTCACATGCCTTCGAAGCACAAATAATGCCG
This sequence comes from Cynodonichthys magdalenae, assembly GCA_031762555.1. Taxonomy (NCBI): domain Eukaryota; kingdom Metazoa; phylum Chordata; class Actinopteri; order Cyprinodontiformes; family Rivulidae; genus Cynodonichthys; species Cynodonichthys magdalenae. The sequence goes on along the minus strand of JARVJO010000140.1, from coordinate 12,840,194 downwards.
ACAAACACCCCCAAAATGTTTGAGCTGTGGCTGAAATGGATGCAGATACTGCGGTACAATGGCTGGCTCTTTGGGCAGCGAGCCATATCTGCGCTGTAGCATGTCCTAATGGATCAGCTGAAAGCTTTATGAATCTTTTTTGTATCTGTGCTGACTACCTGCTCTCTGTCTCTGTGCCAGGACTGATCCGAGGCTCTGAGCTGGATGACAGCTGAGCTTTCTCATGCAGACAACTGGCACGTCTGCAAACCGCATGCATAATACGGAATGAACTATGCATGAGGTAGACACATTGAGCAGAAAATAAAAGGCAATGTTTTGGACCATCAGTGTACTTTATTTACTTGCCTCCACTTTTTGTAATGACTGTTAAAGCTAGTCAGTATACTAGTTTTGCTTGGAGTAGATAATGTGAAATTTGTTGGCAGTAAAGATTAGAAACATTATTTGAATTTTAATACCAGGAATCCTTGCCTTGTGGTGACACGCTCTGTCTGTTCCAATAAATTCTCATGGTTTCCTATTGTAATTCTTCACCATTTCCAGCAGTAATGTAAAAATAAATGCGTAACAGAACTGATCATTTTAAGAGAAGAAAGCTATGTGTGGCATGTGTTTAGTATGAAATATTTGCAGTCTCCTGAGAGCTGGTGGTATTAACGACACTGGAGAAGAAACAAGAGAAAAGGAGCAACGTGCTGCTCCGCTGCCTGCCCAAAAACAATACAAGCATCCCATTGAAGGTACTTTTGCATGCCTTTTGTAGTAGTGACGAGTGTCAGACATTGTTGCAAATAATTTTTGGTATTTACAATAAAGTTGACAGAAAGTGTGTAATATCCTTTAGTTCTACTGTTTTAGATTCCACTTTTTTAATATTGTCATTGTATTTGTTTGAAATGTGATCACTGTTAACCTGCAGTGAAAAATTGAGTTTGACACCCCTGATCTAAATTTAGTACTTTTGCTTTTTGGATCCAGTAGCAAACAGAGCAATGGTTTTCAAAATTTGGAACTAAATGCAGACACAGAGCATTTTTAGTGAATTGGACTCAGACTATTTTTTATATTCAGTAGCTACTATAATATTTTGAGCCTGTGTCTTTATTCTTTTATAAATAAAACAGCTAACACTAGCATGAACTAAAGCTATCGTCAAGTTTCATGAGAGGAAAATTAAGACAAGTTTTCTTTTTAACTACAGAGATGTTTGAGAATCAGCATGTCAACTGTTTGTCTTCATTTAGTCTCTGGTTGATTTTGTTTATACAGTGAAATTTATTGCTCACAGCCACACATTGTGTGTTATGACAATTTATCCTCCTAAGAAGACATTTAAAGACTAAATGTTCCACTTTTGTTGTACGTAATGTGCGGCAGAGCTCGTTAAAATAAACGACAGTGGTTTCTTACATGATTTTCTATCATTAAGTGCAATAATTTTTAGAAAAGATGATCAGTATGGATAGGCATATCCCACCCAAAGAGGCAGGATTACGTTTTAGAAAAACAAAAACACTTTGCCATGTGGGACATGTGTTTCACATTATTTATTTTTTTCACAGTTTGAAGTTAAATTGAACCAGATGCTTTGATCTGGGTTGTTTGTGGGAGAAGTGTATTTTCACATAAACTTTGTGATGATTCTGTCAGTGAGCTGGTCAAAAAATTACGGTGCTTGCCCCGATGATAGCACAAATAATAAAAGAAAGCCTTTCAGCATGAATGATACGTCTCCTCGTCACCCCGTGTGGTGGTGATTCGTTCAACTTACTCATGCTTCTCCTCCTGACAATTTAATATTTACTATAATCCCTCAAGTGTTCAGCTCGTGGGACTTATGGCACCCGCAGAGCTCGCACATAAAGGAACTGTCTGAGATGGATCTATTTTCGCTCCCCATTATCTTCACAGCTCTGTCTGGATGAGGCAGCGGACGGTCACAGAGTGCTTCTTTGGTGACCAGTTTAAAGATATCCAGGAACAATACGGCCTTCTGTCTGCCATGAGAAGATTGTCTCAAACACCAGCTTCTATGCGCTGACGTGTAAGAATATCTGAAACATCTACAGTTACACTCCTGGGCTTAATGGAATACATTTTAGGAAGTCAAATATTTGGTGACCAAATTACCAGGGAGTTTTCCCACACGAATCTTTTGTGTGTGTTTTGTTTATGTTGTTTCATATCACATATCATGCAAAATCCAGTTTTTTAGCCGTTAAATACATTTTGTTGTGTACTTAAGGTCTTGTACTCTTTCCGAAGCTGACCAGTCGATGCACGGTCATGTGGTTGTTCGGCGTTTGTTTTTGCACACACCTTTCATAGTCCCTGAGACACACTGTGCCAAGCTCCTGGGAAACCCCTCCCGCTGCAGCATACATCTGCATAGGGTTTCTTTCCACTGAAGGCTACAATGCAGAAATTAAAACCGAGATCCGTCACCCGACGTTATTTGTGCACAAATCTGTCTCGGTTAAAGCTCCACAGGTTTTATCAGACAGATTCCTCCGTGCACGTCATCTGTTTTATCTTCATCCATAAGTTTCTGGCCATTTGACTATCTTTACTAAACATCTGATTCCTGGTAGCTTACAACAGTCGGCTTTTGGGAGCGAGTCTGTTTTTGGGGGGTTTTCTTGGAAGCGAGTGGTTGAAGCAAAATGAATCGTCTGAGTGCTTTCAGCATGAACACTCATGAACTGCTGGCCAATCACACAATAAGTTCTTAAATGTGGAGGAGAGTAAAAAGTTTTGCCGGTGGGTTGTGCCAAAAGGGACGGCATAATTTTTGCCATGAAACTGCAAAAATCCAAGCTGATTCTGATTTTGGCAGTTCGAAGAAAGAGTGAAGTAGGCTATAGAGTCTCTAGGATTGCAAAAAGTTTGACTTTAGTCTCCCGGTGCTGCAAAGGTATCTTTATATTCTGTTTGGGTCATATTTTTAAACTTACTCAGTTTTCTCTATTTTCTGAACACATCAAAGTATTTGTGAGGGAACTTCTAAATAAGGTCTGAACTTACCAATTACAATTTGGTGGTCTTCATTCTCCTCTGGCTCTAAGTCAGACTCTGGCTCCAACATGTGAGGCTGGATGAACAAGACTTCCCTTGTTGATATCTTTTAATTTTTTTGTAAATAAAAAGTTTCTGCACAGCTAGATAATCGTAAACCCCTCTATCAAACTAGAATGAACCACTCTGGTAGCTGGAGGGTGTGTGTGTGTTGGGGGGGGGGGTGAAGCGACTTGTTTGGATTTAAAGAGACAGCCTCAAAACGAGTTGATTTGAGCCACACCTCAGAAAAGGGGTGAAAGAGGGGCTTGTAAAGTAACAGTAAGGGAGAATTCAGACCAAAGCATTGCAGTTCCACTTTATATACCCCAATGCGATTTAAATGTGAAAAAGTCAGATTTAAAAGAACATGTATCCTTAAGTCATTTTTATGTCTCTTTTACCACAATGAGGTATATAGAATAGAGGCGTCAGGCACACTTCAGAAGATTGACCGCTGTTGTACAAGCGCAATACCATATTGGAAGGGGCGTGCTGTCAATATAAACAATTTAGATGTCTGCATAGTACATAGAGTTCAATAAAAATATTAGTTTTTCAATGGTTAGCTTCTGCCTGTTAGAAACATCCTTCATTACAGACATGTGCACCTTGACATGTTTTTTTTACCTGATTTGATATGTGCTGACAAGCATTTCTATCTAATCAAAATTATGTTTTTCAATAGCAAACTGAGTTTTATTGATGTGCTGACCTAAATGTAACATGTTATACCAGATTCAGCTTCACCAGCAAACATTACTCTGTTGAGTTGTCCTCGCCCAGAACAATATGAATAACAAAATAAAAACTTTGTTGTGTAAATTTTCATCTTGTGTGAAATGCCCATCAGTGTCCAAGATGACATCACTAAATTTGTTTGAGTAGCTGTCCAGCAAATCTGCTCAATTAGAAGACTATGGGAAAAAAATAATAATGTAGAGAACCATTAGCTTGAACACTGTAAGAGTGCAGTACTAATGAAACAAATCATGTTATAAGTTTCAGATGGATCCGTACTGGAAGAATGATCGTCAGTTTGAATAACCCTGGGCTTCCACCTAAATGAAACATCAAATGCAAAAATGATGGGGTTTACATGTTTATTTGCTGAAATCATATTGGAATTGTTGAGAGTGAAGAAGTTTTAAGATAGCAGACATTTGCTTTGGACTTGGCTCTGCTCAAATTAGCATCATATATCAAAGGATGTATGTATTTCTATTCCAAGCTGACAATGTTGTGAGCAATTTCTGCTGCAGGTAAGATATTGATTATTGATAATACAGGAAAAAAATTTCAAAATATATAACATGTTTCTTTAAAGCTAACAAATCTGGTCATGCATCTGGTTCAAGTCATGAAACACTTTTTTCCCCACATTTTTCACAGGCTCAAATCATGTGATTAAACAATATTTTGTGTCATTAACTGTGTTATATAGGTTCAGCTGAATCTTGTTGATCAGGTTGTTTAGTAACTTTGGATTTTTTTTCTTCTTCTACTTTGAAGCAACACAAAAAAACATACCATCCTGAAAACTCTTCCTCTGCTGTCAGTCTTTTATTCTCGTCTTCTGAATGGCACCTGGCTTCACATTGATGGGTTTGTTTATACAGTGGAAAAGATTACTTTCTTTCATTCCGTTCTTTACCTGCGTGTTCCTGTTTCTGGTGGTGCAGCCTCTCCCACCATGCACTGGCAGGGCAACAACAAAACTGTGTAATAATCCCATTCTTTTTTTCTTTTTCTCCTTTTCATATTAATACAACTGAAGTGTTGAGTGAAAGCGTCATAACGCAGCAAAAGGCGTTTCCTTTTAGGCATTTAAAACTTGACCATGAGCTGTTTTTGTACATCTGTTATATCGTTTGAAGGACCGTTCATGACTGTATTTATCGCCTGAAAGGCAAATGCATTGTTTCTGTTTGTGTCTGTGTGTGTTAGCAAAATATCTCCAGAACGACTGGGCAGATTGTAATGAAACTTGCAGAGAGTAATCATTAGATGCACAACTACAACTCATTAACTAATGGAGTCAGTCCAGTTCAAGGTGGCCATCACATCTAAACAATATTAACTAAAACATAAACGGTTGCAACTTTACAGATATGGAGCTAAAATGTGGTGTGGTAGTTGAGAGTCGTGACATCTCGCGATATCATGAGGTTGACTCCAGCATTTCTCAATATTAGATGATCTCTGTCTAAAGGGGAAAAAAATCATTTGCGAGTAACTCAACAAAACCATGTGAGGACTTGATCCATATCATGAGGACTTGGCGCAGACGCAGGGACGGGCAGGGCGCAGGGAATGGCCTCAAAAGAAACATGTATTAACAAGACGTTTTTGAGATTGGAAGCAAACAAATGTAAGCTTTTCATGCCACTGAGTCATAGGTAAGTCTGCGTGGATTTAAGGTGTCAGAGCGAGGATTTCCATCCTTTTATTCAACAGCGGCCTGTAAAAAAATTAAAACCAGGGAGCTTCTTAGACAAGTTGTGGTTTCCTGGCGCAGGAACACAAAATGAATTGAATTCTTTTAAAAGAAAAAAGAGAGAGTGAAATTCAGTTTTGCAGAAAGAGATGAAAGGCCGTGCGCAGCTTGTAAATCGTGAAGGGCGCAGATTTCTCCTCCGGTGCGCAACTGCGGGTGCGCCACTTTTACGCGCAAACAGAGTTCCTTAAAAGCTCGTCCATTCGCACACGCGAATAGCAAGCGAAGTTCTGCATTCGAGATGTGTGTTGGCACGAGGAGGAACCCGACACTGAGGCGCACGGCGCGCGGAGATCGGGTTGAGAAGAATGCGCGCCGCAACAGAACATCTCCAAATCGCATTCCGCATTCTGAAACCTAATCCGAGGACATCAGGATGTGTGACATAATCCCCGAGTCATCTGAAAACCGCGCTCCTCCAAACAAGGCTCCAGGGGTGCTTTCGGGGAGATATAGTCTCGGTTTTACTCACTGTTTGCACTCTCTCTCTCTTTCTCTCTCGTGGGGATCTTTAAAAGAGTGGGCGGACACCAACTGCAACCCCCCAAACGTCAGAGCGCACTGAGCTATAAATCTCTCCAAAACAGCCTGTGCGCCCGGCGCGGTGCTGTGCGCAGACATCTGTCCTGCTCTTTATTTCAATATGAGGACAACAGCGTGTGGACAACTAAATAAACACTGACCTGGAGAGAAAAAAATGGAGACGATTTACCCCATTTTTCTTTTAGATTTGTATTGTTTTACCATGACGAGATCAGCGTAAAATATTGGATAATTTAAAGGTTGAATGCATCGTGGATAAAGGAGCGTTTTGGAGAGAGGGAAGGAACACAAGCGTCTTTTTGATCTGTTGAAGACGCCGATGTCTTCATTTGACTCCTCTCAGTTCGAGATGGTGGACCAGTCTCGGATTTCCAACGTGGAAACGTAGCATCCAATTAATCAGCGACTGCAGCTGTGCTCCGTGAGGGCGCAGAGGCGAGTTGTTTTCCAGCACTGAGCCGCCTTGGACTTCAGAGTCCGGACTCGGAGAGACGCACGGTTTGTTTGCTGTGCCTGGAAAATAAAAAAACAAACAAACACACGTCTCAATGTTGCCGTTTTTCCACCCACCTTCCTTATTTGGACTAATTCTGAATTCGTCTTATGGACATTTTTCCGTCATGATTTACGCAGCTTGAGTCAACTGGGGACACTTGATGAGTTTTCTGTTTGGATTTTACCAGCAAGCGATTTCTAGGTCTGCATGGGAAATATGTAAGGTAAGGATATCTCTGTAATCATTTATGGTTTCACATTATAAAATAAAACATAATTAATCGTGGTTATCTGCGCGCGCAAACGCTTCATTTACCAAATGTAAAGAAAATAAGACATATGGGTGGATTTGGACTTTTGCTTATGTTTAAACCCTGTATTTACCCATGCATAGCTGTTTAGGTTTACTGGAGACTCAACATGCCACTAGACTCAGTCACGTAAGCTTTGGGGATCGCCATCTGGCCAACTCACCATTATTTAGGCTATCGTTGCCAAAACGCAACGGCGCGTGCTTTAACCGAGGCATTTTTATGTGAGGCGCACCCTCCGTGCCCCACTGCTTCTCTGATATCAAACAAACGTGATTTTTGACAACTAGGGGAAATAAAATGTGGTTTAAGCACAACTACTGTTTGGATTCTTAAATTTTGGCTATTTTGTGCGCAATTTTACGCGTTCTGGATCCGAATTTTTCCTGCTTATTATATTTCGACTTATATCTAGTGACTCAAGTGTTCAGGTATTTTTGTGTTGACGGCACACACGATAAAATGTGAGGATCAAAGTCTCTAGATATCCTGATTTAGGCTACTGTAGCTTTTCTGACCTCAGTGAAAATTTAGCCAGTTTTTTTGGGAGATTGTAAATTTTATTTTAATCAGTTTGCTTTGCTTCAAAATTTTTAAATAAAGTATTCCTTAACACATAACACTGATGTATCTATTTGATTGTGCAGCTTTCTTCATAGGAACCAAGTCTAAAATGAAGTTATGGGATGTTCTGGCAACATGTTTCTTGCTCCTGAGCTCTGTCGCGACCCGACCTCTCTACCAAAACTCTCAGCCAGCCAAGAGGACTCACTTCCCCAGCAGCTATCGTGATTCTGTGGAAGAGGAAGAGCAATCAATCCAGCGAGAAGACCACAACCTGCAGGAGATCTCAATGGAGGGTCAATGTAAGGCATAAAGCCCATTTTTATTTATTTTTTCCTGTTGATTGGTCTGTAAAAGAGACAATTTAGGCCTGATCAGGGCTTCTCTTGTTGAGAAACATCCAGGTGAAGCGTGGATAGTCCCGGCTTCATCAGGCTCTTACACACTGAGGTTATCAGATAGATCTTAATTTATGTTTTATGGCTTTGAGTTACATCATGTTGCTGTCCAAACAAACCAGGCAACACGAGTAAGAACAGCTCCGGGCTTCCAAGCAGACATCCCTTTTCACATTTCCCTGTCTCCCTCTTGTTTACATTCACCTCTGCCTCTCTCCGCGACTCAGAGACCCGTGACCTTTACCCATCTGCCAAAACTCAGAAATCATGTCATGTTTTTAGAGGAGGCGCACGCTGAAGCGGGTCACAGGCTAAACAACCCAGGAAAGTCTGAGCGAGAGTTCTGTGTTTATATCTGAACACAGACAGTGGGCAGGAATTTATTTTGTTTGGATCCGTGTGACACCGTTTCATCCTCGAGCTAACACGGCCAAGAACTAGATAAGGAATGGAACATTTGGGGCAAGTGTTTGTGCTGCCACTTCATATTGTGTTTGGAGCACGGTGACATCATTGTTCTGCGAGTAAAGACTATTAACTATTCACTAAGAGAAAGCTCAGCGCTGAGAAGGAACGGGTCATTCTGTTTATGCCTAACATCCAAAGAAAAACATTGTTTACTTCTGGATATTAGGAATAAAATCAGTTGAAGAATGTGCACTGCCTGCTGCTTTTCATTTTGTATCTTGTAGCCGTTTTTGGTCAAATCTTTAAAAAGCGTATGCTGTGTGCCGTCACACTTAATGTTGTGCTAAGAGGTAACACTTGAAGTATGTGTTCAGGATGACTCTCAACACCACATCAAATTTTGAAGTATAATCATTTTTGTGTTTAATAAAGCTGATTAGCTGAGGTGGTCATCTTAAATAAGGTTGACTCCAAAAGTTAGTCCTTTTTAAAAACACAGCCAATGATTGCTTGAGAATTTCACTAAAATTTGTCCAACTGGTCAAGAGATATTATGCTAACAAATAGGGTTAATTCCAACATTCACAAAGTTTTCAAATTACAACTTTTTGCTACTAACAAACCAAATTTTAACTCTAAATTTGTGAAACTGACTGAGTTAAAGCCATTTTTCATGTTTGCTAAGGTTGATTAGCTGTGGCGGCCATCTTTAATCTAGTTCCAAAGGTTGTAGATGACCAATTAATAGTTTCATTAAAATCTGTCGGGTGATTCATCAGTTATTTTGTCGACAGGCATAGAAACAAAGACACACGGATGTTTTTACATCATCGCTCACTTTTACAGGAATAACATCATTCGCAATAGACTTTGTTCAACGGTGGCAAGATTTGCACCTCATTTGCTGTGAGCCAAACAGGCTGTCAGCAGGTGTATTGTGCGTAGCCAAGCCTGTCTTTCAGCTGACACACAATAGAAGGTGGCTAAATCAAAGGCTAGGTGTGTCTAAACAGATTGGTCCAGGCTCACCTGATACAGCAGCAGCAGCAGCCCGATCAGCTGTGGCGCTCAGGCAGATCAGATAGCCGAGGTGAAGACGAGGAGATAGGTGACACTGCAGCACAGAGGCCGTGTTAACCGCAACACCACCTGCCAGATATCTTAACCCCCACCCCAACATGTCAACACACACCCCATGCACACTCGCACAGGTCACATCATTCTGACTGACTCACAATAAAAAAAAATAAAAACCTTTTTTGTTTTTTTTGTTTTTTTAATAGTGGAGCTTTTGTTGCCGGACCTGCAGCCGTTTCTAGTAGGAGAGACGTCACTTCTTAACAGAATCAACATGGAGCTCAGGAGGGTCCAAGACTTTCAGTCAGTCCTCGTTTCTCCTTAGAGCAGATGGTGAAGGGCTGTGCTGGTGCATATTTTCAGATTTAGCCGGACTGCATTCTGTTTCATCTAAGTAACTCAAAGCATATGATTTCCTCCTTTTTTTTTTTTTAACTGTTTAGGTCTACATGTACTGAAACGACATCCGCCAAAGATTCCCTTGGTGGTGGGATTAGTTGATGCCCATTGGATCAACTCAGGCGCTTTGTGTGTTAAAGCTTAAGAAGTTTGACTGGAGTGTTACACTTTATTGACTCCAATTTTAGGCAATAGGAATCTGATGCATGTTTTTCTTCTTTTATTGCCTAGAAAAAAGAAACTGATTGCAGTGTCCTAAATAGTTCAGAACAGAAATAAAACAGGACCCCTGCACACGCATAGGAACTCTACAAATCTTGCTTTTTCTGTTTCAGGGTAATCCTTTCTTAGTTTTCATCTGGGTTTTTTGGACAATATTTAAATAAAAAATTACATGTACAAAATTTATTTTGTCAAAGGGTCAACAGGTGATTGATTTTCACAATTCATTAAAATGTTTTTGGGCAAAAAAAATCTAAACTTTAGCAATGTCCTTAATATACTCATTATTGAATAATAAAAAATTGATGTAAACTGGTTTCTGTTATCCTGAACCACCTGCAGTCTCCAAACTTTCAAATTATAGTGTATTTATTGGAATAGAATGGAATAGAATAGAATAGAAAAGTCTTTATTGTCATTGTACAAGCCTGCACAACAAAACCGAACTAGCAGAGGGAATAATTATCTAAAAAAGTGCAATTTTTAACCATAAAAAGAACTAAAGTTTTCAAAGCAATATCTCAAAATGAAAGTAACAGAGCTACTTCATGCTGCCACCTTGAGCGGTCTACAGTTAACGGTTGCTGCTATTTGTTCAACATAGGCCATAGCATTCCAAGCAATTTTATTTACTGATAGATTGATTGGTTTGTAAAAACGTTCATGTACATAACCAGGGTAAAAATAAATATATTTGATTGCCTGTGCGCAGGTAGTAGTCATAATGTTATGGCTGGTCAGTATACATTAACCCATACATATAGTGCTTTATTTTGTTGTTGCTGAATTTTATTGGGGGGAGGGGGGAGGTGTCACAATTACAGACCAAACCAATCAGAGCAGCCAAATTATGATACGTCTCAGATTTGAGGTGCCACCAGTTGAAGCACAATGTGTTTTTATATGATGTTGGACATGATTTAAAAGTATTTTTTTTAAATGGAGTGGGGAGTGTTTTGAGCTACAATACACACAGGAACAATAAACTAATGATGTAGATGAATTAAGACATAAATTTTATGAGCTTTTGTTCCAAAACAAGACACATTTTTAAGTCGCAGTTGGTTGTCTAAAATTGGGGGTGGTGCAGTCTGAGGTTCTGATTCATAGTTTAGAGTTCTCAAACGTTTTAAGGAGAGAAATAATTAGAAACGAGGGAGAGGGAAAAAAGAAAACTGAAGAAAACAAAGTGTGCCTTCTGCAGCGCTGTTCCTCTGACCTTTTAAGTTGTTTTTAATGGTTCATATTATTATAAGAAAAGCCAGTTAACACTCTGACTCATCCAACCACATCCCACCAATCAGCAGCCATGTGCTCCTCGAAGGAGGTGCTGAAAATGAAATGTACAGATGTTACAAAAGAATAATCCACAAAATGATCATAGAAAAGCTTGAAAAAAGACGCAAACCATCAGATCTGGCATCTAAAAACTGGTTTATACTTCAAGTTGCACGTCTTGATCCCCATGCTGAGTGACAAAAACTTAACTTCCGTCTGCTATCCCCGGTGACGGCTGCTTTGTGCATTGCTCCCAGTCAGAACTGTGTCCCGCGGAACTAGCAGCTCACGGCGTGTGATTGGTTCAAACTTTGTGGGCGTGTTTGTTTGTTTATGCAGCGCTGTGAAGCAGTCGTCTTTCTGCACGTTAAATTAGCAAGATGCTGATGTGATCCTATTCATCACTTTCACTCCTTTCCAGCTCAAGAAAAAAAAATCCTCCCCTGACTCCTCACCAACACAACACTGATTCATTGTTGTGTGTAAATAGCTATCACCATTGTTTATATTTTTAGTTGTGCTCTGTGCTACATTGGGAGGGCAGAGGAAGAAATAATGATAATTTATCCCCCTTCAGGCCATTTTTACTAAGTCAGAAAAAGATGTCCAAAATGATGTAATCACTGTAATCCCTGTCTCAGGTTGTATTGAAGTATAAGCCAAGATTAGGAATAACAATACTTTGGGGTTCACACTGTCTTCGCACCCTCATTCTGCTAGTATTACCATAGTAATATTTCCAACCTTCAGCACAAAAGATAAGAAGTTAAAGTGCTTTTGAGGACAAGACAATAGATGTTCTGGAAAACTGCTTATAGCAATTTTGTGTTTTAAATCCATGTGTTCCTTCTGCTTTTTTTCAGATGAGTCTGCGGGTCTCTATCCTGAGCAGTTTGAGGACGTGATGGATTTTATCGAGGCTACCATCGGCCGACTGCGGAGGTCATCGGAACTCAGCGGAAGCCCCAGGGGCCGGAGGGAGCCGAGGCAGAGGGGAGCGGCGAAGACGAGAGGCGAGGGGGAGAAGAAGAGGGGTCGAGGCAGAGGCAGAGGTCGGAGCGGCAAGGAGAGGATATCTGTACAGAGTCGAGGCTGCTTACTGAAGGAGGTCCACCTCAACGTAACAGATTTGGGGCTGGGGTACCAGACTAAAGAGGAGCTGATTTTCCGCTACTGTAGTGGGCCCTGTATCGAGGCAGAGACCAACTACGACAAAATCCTCAACAACCTCACGCACAACAAAAAGCTGGACAAGGACACGCCTTCTCGCACCTGCTGTCGACCGATCGCGTTTGATGACGATTTATCATTTTTAGACGATAACGTGGTGTATCACACGCTGAAGAAGCATTCAGCCAGGAAGTGTGGCTGTGTTTAAATAAGTCACATGGCCAGCGGCAGAGAACTACGGATCCCATTAACATGCCGGTGCTATAAAGGGACGAATTGCTGCTGGACATTTGTATCGGAGGTCAAAGAAAGAGTGTGTTGTTTTGTACTCTGGTCAGCTGTTTTCGAATGGAGTCACAGTGGAGTATGCCGAGTCCTCCTGACAGAAACCTGAATAAACTTATCAGGTGTGCACACACTTCCAGTAGACTTTCAGATTGCTAACTGTGCTGTCAGAAAAAGGTGAGCGTGAAGAAAGGATTTCTGCAGGAGGATTTCATTTCCCAGGAACTCGGTTTTTCCACAGCCGGCTGACTCCAGATGAATCCCGAGATTTGAGGAGCTCTCTCAGATGAATCCTAAATCACTTCCACTCCATAGTCTGGATGTCGACATTTATACATCCAGAGCCAAGGAAATACAGCAGCGCAAAGACTGGTGCAACACATCAACACCAATCAAAACCATATATATAAAAAAATATATATATAAACAAGAAAGTATGTGTTAGAGGTATATTTATTAAGATCGAATTAACTTATTGTTATTTATTTCAAACCATTTAAAAAAAAGAAATAGTCTCTTTTTTTCTTATTTATTTAATAGCTTCGCTTGTCCCAGATTGTGCCAAAGTGGAGCTTTTCTCTCATTCAAACTATTCTAAGCTAAACACTCCCACACATCCTATCCATGCTCTTTCATGGCCATTAGATTCCACTGATTTCCTAGTCAGACATCCAAATGATCGTCATTAGTCATTGATATGTGGCTCAGCGCGAAATGCAAAGGAGGGGACCAATGGAAGATTTCTGCTAGAATAAATTAGTTCTTTTTAGGCATTTTTAGGGGCCTCGGCTCGGTTCTCATTATTTTTCCTCACTCCGAGACAGCTCTCTTCCTCAAAACACCTGACTCAAGCCGTCCATTTATTACACTCTCTGTTTACGAAGATGAAAATTATCCCTTGTTTCGAGGTCATCTTCTCATTATTAATCCAGGACAGATTTATTGTTACTCCAGATTTGTGCATTGTGCGGTGGTCCCACATGGATCCAACGGTGCCTTTGAGGCTCCATCCTTCAAGTCACATGGTACAGAAGGCAGCTAGAATCAGTGAAACCCAACTCTGACCTCACACCAGGTCTGAGCAGGGCTGTTTGGAGCGGTTTCTGTCCCAGTAGTAGGTTCAAAAGACGGCCTTGCTTTTTTTTTTTTGTCTGGGCTCTGATTGACAGGTCTTACTCCCTCAAAGGGGATTTGAAAGTGATCCTCTAACATCAGTCTTAACCAGAAAAATCCCCGCCGGCGTAGACAGTTTAAGGAAGATCTTGCTACTGTAGCGGCTGTCATTGTGCCACTGTTGCAGACAGTTTCCACAAAAGAGTGTGTTTTGGAAAAATCTGAAGCCTGACGTGCTTTTTGCTTGTAACAACTTGTTCACCCAATTTTATTCCCCATATAAAAGAAATGTACAGGAAAGGAAAGCAGAACTTTCTTCTTTTTTTTCTTCTTCTCTCCTGTGAGGGGGTCGTTATAAGTGGAACAAAGAGATCCTTGGTGTAGGTCTCGATGTTAGCACGGATTAGGGACCAAGGTATCTGTGCCCACCCAGCAGCGAGCAAGCAAGCCAGCTTTACTGTGTAATCCCCCTGCACAGAACAAATCCACTGCATCAAGCTGAATTTAGGCCATACACTATATACACACAGAGAAAAAAAAAATACTCCAGCCTTTATCACAGCATACCTCATCAGCTGAATCATCTTCCACTTTTAACAAGTCCAGATGAGAACATGAAGACATCCTACCAGCCTCACATCATCTTCATTGCTTTCTGCTTCACTTCTTTGTTGGACACAAAGGAACCTGCAGTGTTAATATATCAGAAGGAAATGCATTTCTGGCCATTCTGTTAACAGTTTTGTAGGGAAAAAAATAAGAAAAAAAGATGTATTGTCTCACCTGTTTTGTGTTACAGAACCAAAGCTCTCTGCAGACTATTTTTGTACAATATTCATTTTATATCTTTTTACAGAATTAAACTTGTTTCTATTAAATGAACACGTCTTCTGCCAGATGGTGGTCATTCTAACAGGGGTGATGGTATTTACACAAAGCATTGCAATATAAACCGGGAGAGAAAATTTAGTTGAGATGAGCGTTTAGGAGCTGTGGCCTTCCTCGGCGTGGCATCTCCTGCAGTTGGGGATTCTTGAACGAGAGCCCAGGCTCGTCCGATAAACAAAAGCCAGCAGTAAAGTGCCACTGTGTTGTAAATCAAGGCACTGGAGAATCTTTCCACTGAGCAAAAAAAAAAAAGAGATGTGTAAAAGCTGAAATGGCAGACAAAGAGTCTTGAAACAGTCCCCAGGTATTCACACGTCAGGCTGAATTATCACGAGTGTTGGGTCACATAATAACAAACTGCAAATCTAAAGTTTTCTTAGAATACGCTTTCCAGGCATCAACGCAAACCGTTAAAGATAAATCTCATCAATGTCCGGCACCTTTTTTTTTTGTGAGACAATATTATTGTTGACAAACTTCACCAATAAAATTGCCTCCTTTGAATTCTTTTCTGTGAAGTTAAATCCTAATACACTGCTGCTTTTATTTATGAACTTACAAGAACAGATTTTTCATGATTTCATGTTCAAGAATAGATTTTTTTGTTTGCCTTACTATGTGCTGAAACCCTGCCTGAAATGATTATTTCTGATGATCATTTCCTTAAAACAGGCTGTTTTTGCACCTGTTCCTTTAAAACCCTTCTTCAAAAAGAAATAAAATAAGTCAGTTATGATTTCCTGACTAATTGGTCAAAAATGACAAACCAGCAGTTTATTCTTTAGTTGTGCCACAAATGTTTAATTTCTTTGTTGATGCTTTGGCTCATTTTGCCAAAAGGTTAATGTCATAAATTCCATTATCGTTCAAAAGCAAATCCCCTAAATTTGAATTTTTAATTACATTGTGAGGTAACTAACACTGTCAGCTGAGGGAACAGTGATGCTTAATTAATCTATTTTGAACTGATGGAAATGGTCTCAAATTGTCTCAAAAATCATAAGGTTTGCTCAGAATACGACCTGTATATATTCCTCAAAAGTCACAGAATTGATCAAGTCTCTTCTCTAAAGTCTTTATCTACCTTCTGAGAAGTGGATGTAACACAATAGATTGGGGCACGATGGGAAGCTTCTTTGTAAACTGAGCGAACTGAGCCTTTAATAGGTACACATTTAAAAGGTTTCTAGCTTAAGGCAATGTTTTTTTTTCCCCTCCACAGAGTCTCATTTTCATCGACCTGTTGCTTTATCACAAAAAGCTGGAGCCATCCGAACAGAATCCAACTTAAATCTGTCCTTGTTTGATGCTGGATCTCTGAAAGACAAACTGACGTCAAACTGACGCCATCTTCTGTATCGAACCTCTCTTTAAATACTTACATGTTTCAGTCCGTCCTTATTAATGCTGTTGAACCCGTTGTCTCAGTTTTTTATTTTCTGGCCCCGAGTTCTTTCCGAGGACTCAAACATTTTAACGATCCTCTTGCCGTTTCCATTGGCAGGGAAAGATTAGATTTCTGTTTCTTCCCTCATAAGTCACTGAGCAGAAACATCAGCAAAACAACAGACGAGGCATGTAAGTTTCTGTGGATAACACAAACTTTATGTTCTCTCACCAAACAGCAGTGGTGTCCAGGGCCACTATCCTTCATGCTCTAAAGCCTGTCACTCACTCAAACTCAAATTAGGTGTAAAAAGCAGAAAAAACATCTAAAACCGTGAAGCATAGTTCCAGGTTTGGACACCACTTCCATAAAAGAAGGATGTGAGCTACAATTGGAAACCACCACATTTAAAACAAGATGAGTAGAAAACAAGTCCTATACACTTAGGCACAGCTCCAAACCGATGTCTTTACAACCGTGACGCTCATTAGCCTCAATCGAGTAAAGTTTTCTTGCTGTTTGTGTAGTTTTGACCCTGCTTTAGTTGGAAGAACAAATAGCTTTCCCAGTTAAATGTGGTGCGCTGAAGATGCATTCCAGAGAGATGTATAATACACAGAACCCAAACATGGCTTTCATTATCTTTATATTGTGGCTTTGTCATGTCACTTTAAGAATTTCAGACGCTGCACAGGTCATTCAACAAATTCCTCCAGAAATTGTTTTTATTTTTTGCTTTGAAAACAAGATACGAGAAATTGTTTTAAAGACGGGTTGATCCCAGCGCCCGTTTGGTTACAGACGAATCAACGCATTTTTGTTACAAAAAGAAAATTAAAACTCAACCGTGACTCATCAAATCACTCCACTTTTCAGCAGCATTTAATTCAAGTTATGTGTGGTGTGGAAAAGAAAGTGTTTAAAAAGACAGAGAGTAGAAACAGCTTTAAAGACGGTAGCTTCAGGTTGTAGCTTGTGCCTCACAGGAAAGGCATTCCTTTGATCAGCAGGTAAAACCCATTCGACTTCACTTCACTTTAGATTAAATATCACTTTCTGACAAGAAAGATATACATTTCTTTATTTAGGCTTTTGAGCTTGAATACATGATATAGGAACAGGGGAAAAAAGAGGAATAAAGGTTTTGTCAACAACAACTGAAAGGAAAAGTACAGCTTTAAAAATGTCAGGCTTTAAAAATGTTCCCACATAAAACTCACTGAAATTTTATTACATCTTTCGCTGTTTGCGAGCTATTCTTCACGGTGATGAACAGCACCAGACCACAAAATATGGAGCTGATTTATGAAGCATTCGCAAATGCAACCTAATGGAAATTATGAAAAAAAATACAGTCAAGACAATCAAAACAGACATAAAACGTGAAGTGGCTCGTGTGTTGAAGTGAGAGGAACATAAAACTGTACAATTTATGTTTCCTCTTCACACTGAGGGATAAAAATATGGATTGAACAGTTAACTGAAGTGAGCATTTGGGGCAAATTTTGATTTTTGCTTATTTTATATTAAAAGGACAACTGCTGAAGTTTTAGATTTTGCGTTTCTTCCACTCTGGTTCTTTGTCGGCTTCCTCGTCCTCGTCTGATTCCTCTGCAAACATGGGCTCCGGCTGGGTCCTAAAGGGATTCACAGAACAAGTAATGATTTAACAGTTTGTTTGTTTTGTTTTTTTTTTTCCAGACAGCTTCAGAATCCAACAATAACATGTAGAGCAAAAGAATCTATCCAGCTGTGAAGCAATGAATTAAGTGAGATTCTTACAGTTTTAGGGTGTCAGACTAAAGATTTCTTCTTTACAGATCAAATGAAGCTTAATGAAGTTCAGACTGAGCAGAAAACTGAACAGTAATTCAGACTTTTTATGCTTGTTTAGCGCTGTCATAACGAACCAGGCCTGTAAACTGTGTCATATGTGGCATGACTTCATTATCCATACTTACACTTGTGCAAATAAACAATTATATAATTACCAATTTAGAAAAAAACTGTTTACACTGTGCAACATGTGCAGCTCCTGATGGAATGTTTAAAAGCAGGGTTAAGATTTTTAAACTGGTGTTCTGTGGACAGGTTATAAACAATTAACATCTTACCTGTTTTAGATAGCTCTTTGAAGGGCCTCAGTTTGAAAGAACAGACTTTAGTTTGGACTGGATTGTCCCGCTAACAAATAGTCAGAGTAGGGACAAGACCAAAATTTATAGTAAATAGTATCAGCAGCTAGCTGTAGCACTTCCAAGATGAAACTCATCTACTTTGGTTTTAGCCATAAACTTGTCTTGATCAGATCAGAATTAATTTCTATATCTCCAATCTGAAGTAGTTTATAAAGCTAACTGCAACAGGTAAGATACTGATTGCTTGTAACCTTTACACAATCTGATCCTCAATCAGATCTAAACTTTAAGGGAACTCCAAACCAACAAACAAATTTTTAACAGCAACTATTCGTATATCATATGTTATATGACTGTCTTCAGCCTATAAAACACTTTTTAGCTTAGGTCTGAGTTTAATACTAATCTACCATGAAGAAATGGTTTTTATTCTGAGTATCATATTAGAGAGAATAAACTAAAACAAAGACAACTTTAGAGAAAAGAGGCAGAATGAGAGAAAGACAGAAACAGATGTGTCAAATGCCCCCACCTCCACCACCACCACACACACACACACAAATACACTTTTACTGTTTATATGCCGGAGCGATCCAGTAAGGATTCTCTGATGCCTCCTTGGCGTGCCGTAGGATGGCCTCTCGCGGGTTACTGTCATCAGTTATATCTAAAGCGATGTTCTTCACAATGAATGAAGACAAAGTGCCGCCATGAGCTGCTACTCTGCCTCCTCGGCCTGTAAGAGCACACAATTGTACACTGTTAGAAGGAAGGAAGGATGAGCCTTCTGTGCCGTTAACTGGATTTCACTCCACCAGTGAAAGTTTTAGAGGTATTTTCAGAAGTTTTCTTTCAAAAGTAGGACGATACAATTGTTTTTACTGAAAACACAGATGGATTTCTTGCTAAACCTGCTCAGTGTTGTTGTTTGGGGGATGGAGCGGCACGTCTTTCCATTGCTTGTAAGCATCCAGCCAACCATCAAACATTACCTTGCACTTATGCGAAGTGACTTCACACACAAGATAAACATTAGAAGGGCAGTCTGTAATCTGAAAACCACAGCTCTTCTATCAAGAAGTCATGCTCATTTTCATGAACTAAACCAACATTTTAATTTTGTGTCTTTCTCCAAACCTCAACGACAATAGGGATTTAACATTTATATACAGTGCTGTGCAAAGGTTTGTCCTGCAACTCTAAAAGAAACTGAGCTGCCAAATTTCTAATCATCATAAAAAAAAGTGCTTTTGTTGTAGAATTTTATATAACCATTGTAAAAAAATAAAAATTCTTTCAAAAAAGGGCACATTATAAAAACTGATTCCTATGAGTCTTAAATGAGCTAAATGTAATGTTAAACAAACAATACATGAAATTTTGTCTAAGAACGATTAAGCAGTGTGCAAAAAACAAAGTATGACCTTATCAGTGTCTAACATCACGAAGGAATTTTTGCTCCCTCTCCTTCACAATATTGCTTCAGTTAACTGAGGTTTGTAAGCATTTGTTTTTACAATACTCCCAATAAAATCCCACCACTGCATTACAATCATGTTGAGGTTTGTTCTTTTTTATTATTTGGCCATTGGTCGTAGATTTGATTATGTGGTTGGGATAATTGTTCTGTTGCATAACACAGCTTAGGCCATGCTTCAGTTGGCTTTAGATGAATTTGATATAAAGAGTTCATGGTTGATGTAGTGTCCGCAATATGCACTGGTCCTGTGACTACAATACAAACCATCAGACATCCTCCACCGTGCTCAACAGTTGGCTAATCTATGGACTTGTCAGCAATTTAATTTCTTCTAAAGTTACAGTGTGAACCTAAACATTTAAGCTGCTTGAGGCTGCTGAGTCTGAATTGCTGATGAATGACAGACTCCAAATGATTAAAACAATTTTTTTAAACTTTCTAAATTGATAGAAGTCAAGAATGACCAACTGATGCCTTTCTCCCTTGTCATTTTGCCAAAGTAGACATATCCTGCTTTTAAAACTTTCTTTTTCACATTTAAATCATTCAGTTGGGGTCTAAATGACATGGAACTGCAATGCTTTGGTATGAATTCCTCCTTATTGTAACTCCACAAGCTCCTCTTTCACCCTTTTTCTGAGGTGTGTTTCAGATCAACTCGTTTTGATGCTGTCTCTTTAAATGCAAATGAGTTGCTTCACACCACACCCCTCTCCAGCTTCCAGAGCGGTTCATTCTAGTTTGATAGAGGGGTTTATGACTGTATAGTGGTGGAGAAACTTTTTATTTACAAATGTATTAAAATATGTCAATAAGAGAAGACTTTTTCAACCAGCCTTACATGTTGGAGCCAGAGTCTGACCCAGAGCCAGAGGAGAATGAAGACCACCAAATTATAGTTGGTAAGTCTAGACCTTAATGCATCTCTGTTCTGTCCCAAATGCTGTGACGTAATAGAAAATAAAGAAAACTGAACAGGTTGAAAAATATGACCCAAATAAAATATAAAAATATTTGTGCAGCACCGGAAGAAACTAAATGAAACTTTTCTGCACTCCTAGAGACTTCAACACAACAAAATGAATTAATAGCTAAAAAAAGAGGATTTTATCTAATTTGTCCCCTTAAACAAACATGAATGCTCCAAACCACATCAAACTGAAAAAAGCATATTTATAAAAGTGCTTTTGATGACTGCTACGTACCCTGCTAATTTATATGTAATAAGTAAAGATGGAATTTCAGCTAAACTGCTTTTTAATCCAGTTTTCACTAAAACACAATATTAAAATAGCATGGTGTAATATGACTTTTTTTTCTAGATCTAGTACTTATTAATTTTAAAGTCAAGCAATGACAAGATAAATTTTCATTAGGTCTAACATGAATATGTCTAAATTTCTTATTTCTGCATTTTAGTTGGTGTTTAAAAGAAACTCTTTCAAATGTGTGTTTTCATAATCCAAGAAATAATTTTCAATATGGAACATTGTCAAAACCATATAGTTCTGATCCTGTCAGTGAAACAAAAAAATGAAAAAGAAAAAACAAAACTAGGGAAATAAAAACACAAGACATGGGAGCAGTGAGCCAGCTGGATTTCACTGACATGAGAAATGTCGGGCATCTGGGTTTCTTGGAACAAAACTTGAAGTTGTTTTCATGAAGAGGCACAGCCTTACAGTACATTACAGCACAAACATAAAGACAACAACTGTGGGACCAGACAGTTCAGTGTGTCACTGTGTCTCAGGTTAGCAACAGTCTATGATGGATATTTGAGTGAGAGCAGTATTGTTGTAGGTCAGCATCATTTGGATTGCACAACACTGTTTTGCACTAACAACTGTGGACTAACACATCTGTCTAAAAAATCAGTTTGTATTTGTCCAGTTTCACACTTCATAATACATTTTAAACAGCTGCAGAACTGTAGCCATATTTCATTAGTCTTTCTCGGTATTTGTGCTCTTTTCTCCTCATGTTCAGTCCCGGTCATTGTGTTTTTATTTTTACTTTTTAAAATATTTTCTTCTTTAAAGAACATTTTACCTGGTCCGGACACAGGGGGTTCGGGTTTGTGGGATTTCTTCGGGTCAAGTCGGTCTTTCTCCAGCTGTTTTCGTGTACTCCTCTGTCGGGCCTCTCTGAACATGGGTAGGGCATGAGCTAGACAAGCACAAAGTAAACAAGCATATTCAAGTTACTGCGGTAAACAGGATCATATAACACTGCCAAACAAGTGAGCAGTGGAGTACTTAGAAAAAATGTTCAGCTTCCATGAAGTTCTGTTTCTTTCCAAAAACTCATTATTAATGTACACATTATTTCCATGACTGCAAAATAAAATAAAAAAATAAGCTCATCATATAAAACCATATTATGTTGTATTTTTTTCTACTGAAATCTGTTTACATAATTTAATTGTCTAAGTTTAATATTTATTTCTCTGCATTTCCTGTTGTTGATAACACATTACCTTTAATCTGAAACGCTTGGTTTAGGAAAAAAAAAAAAAAACATAAGTCAAAGTGGAACAGGTGCCTAATTTACAAGTTGTAACCATTTGACACGCATGATGCACATGTATGATATGCTAATGCAAACAAATGAGTGCAGAAAAATCCACGTGCAGTGCTTCTTTGTGACAAAGCAGACCCTTTAGGTTGAACTTGAAGTTTTGTAAAACATTTTAATCATACAAAAAGTTAGGTTACACATTGAAATATTGGAAAAAAAATCAAAAAGCTAATGATGATCTTTATATTTTAATACATCCAGACATGCTCATAAGAGATTAACTTTCTGGTATGCCTTTTTTCCCCTCCCTTATTAAGCTCTCAGTTCCTAAAAGAATACAACCTAAAATCAACAGCAGTTTGACCCAGCTGATCTCCAACATCTCACTTCTTTTCTACAATTACTGCCATAAATAACACTATGACATTCAACTGACTCCTGATTTAAACAGTCACACTGCCAATTTTTACACTTTTGTGAACACCATCAAAACAAAGGCTCCCCACACCTAAATCTAAAGAGCGTGTGAGTGAAGGGGGTTTGTGATTAGTTGTGAATGAGTACACCCAAAGTAGTGACAGAGAGACTATCTGTGTGTGTGAGAGAGCATATGGTTTGGGAAGTGTGTATGCTCTGTCCCTATCCTGGGGGGGTGAGGGGCGATAATAATGAGACACTTTAGTAAAGAGCTAGATAAAGTGATTTTCCATGCAGAGGGCTGTGTCGTGGCTCAGTGTTAATTGGTCTCTTCCATGCAACATTAAGCAAAAAGGTTACTGTTAACAGATTCCCTCGCTTTTCTCAATGGGCCGTCACTCGCTTCCTGTCTCTTCTAATTTTCCAATGCCAGGGCATCGAGTGCGTCACTCACCACTAGCAGCAGGGATATGTTCGCCTATTTTACGCCCTGTTGGCATGACAATGAGCGCACATGATGCAACTGAAAATGTTGCAGCGGCCCAAACAGTTAAATGGCATCTGGATTGGGTCTCAGCAGCCAATCAGTGACGAGGAGTCGGCTGTGCTCTTACTGCAGGTTCATGATTTCAATTAAAGAGGGCAAAGGTGAGTGAGGCACGCACCAAAGACATGACGGCCTCCTGAGCTTGAGATATGATGATCGGGTGAAGTGTGTGTGTGTGTGTGTGTGTGTGTGGTTACACCAGCAGGAGATCACGCCGGCAGAGCTGGGAGAGAAGGTCGTCCCATGCGTGATTCCTGCATGACAGGAAGCCACGTGGCTGCCGCGTGGCTCCGCGCCCTGCGGCTATTGATTCCATAATCCAAACCCTACTCCATCAGCTAATGGGACAACGTACACCCCGTCCATGCAATCAGAGTACAAATCCCCCGGCACGAGATGAACTGGGTTGAATATTTATGTGCGTGAAAACAAATATAGAACTAAGAGAAAAGCAGTGTGTAAAGCTGAACCAGAATCACCCATCACATGAAGAGCAGAGGGTTTAGCAAAGAGACGTGTTGTGAGTAAAAGTGCAGATATTGAAGAACGTACGTGTGATGACGTATTCTTGTGTTAGCGCTTCTGCATGTTTCTCTTTCCGTTTGCTCTTCACTACGCACAGTTTAGCCCCCCTTGAAGAAAAACAATATCAGATTGTCAAACAAAAACCTAGCAAGGGCAAAAAGCTTCACAATATCATGCACAGTTTGTTTATATTTAAGTATAAAAAATAAGCTGAGAGCTATTTATTGATGTCAGTTATTTAGTTTACCCTGGCATCAAAGTTTTTATTTTTTAATTCACCAACATTTGATTTACAGCAGGTTGCTTCTGATAAAATTTAAAAGATTAATGCATGTACATAAAATTCTTGTATGCTGTAGTTTGAGACAAATTTTTATTTGCGTCATTTGGAGGTAAGACTTTCATTTAACAAAGTTTGCAACAAAAAACATCTTAAAATATAAATAATTTATAAGTTTGCCTTTTTAATAACAAACATATTTAAATTCTAAATAGATATTTGACTATGTGTCAAAATTGTAATTTTAGAAAAAAAAAAGTTTCATCATTCTAGGTATTCAATATGTGTTTTTACACTTTTATAATATTACATTATTTTCAGTTCATCTTGAAATAGTTTGTTTATTTCTTATTCCAGTTCAGGATTCTCAGAATTTACAGATTATTATTTCCTGTTACAGCTTTGGCTTTGTAAAAACTAGACTTTGATATAGTAAGTTTACTGTATGTTTGAATCTGGTCGTGTGAGACAATAAGAAATATAAATTTCACCAGGAGAAGAAATCAAACTTCAACAAACCTGTGGCTTTTAACTGGATCGTAGTATACCTTGGCCAATCCGTTCCCAGTTCCCACCATTATCTGGTTAAGTTTTGGGTGCCACAGACAGCGGACAACACTCTGAAAAACACAAAGACAAAAAAAATATAGAACAATAAATGTATTTTTCTTCAGTGATCGAAGATGATAAATCTTAAAAAGTCATGTTTTTAAACAGCACACTGCAGGTAGTGAACGTCTTAGTTGTGAATCAAATTGGAAAGTATCCAGCTTCTGTTTTTCAGCTGACAATTGTTTTATTGTCTTATGTACTGTAAAGTGGGTGACTGAGGTCTGTGATGTAGGTACAGTAGAGAAAAGTCCCAGTGTGCTCTGCTGCTCCAGTTGACTATATTTGGTTGGTGGGATGAGGGCTGGATCCCTCGGTCTGTGTGACAGATGGCCTGGTGCCAATAGGCAAATGTGGCCACGTTTATCCAGAGGTGGGTGTGTGAGTTGTGTGAGAGCTAAGCAAAACCAGAGAAAGAAATACAGGCACAGCTGTTAAGACAGTGATGAAGATCCTCTGTTCATTCTGTGATATGCGAGCCGCAGTGGATTTAGAGAAACCCCCTTGAAGCAGCACCTTATTTCTTTAAAAATTCAATATCGCAGCATTTTTGATGGGTTCGTGGGGGGTGAGGGGGGTGGGTAAGACCACGACTGGGGCTTCCAGATTCGGTGTACAGTGAAAGCTGCTTAACGGCCAGCTGTTCAGCTTCTCACCAGGATACCAGGGGAAGGCGCCTCAATCACACACGCACCGAGTTGCACGCACACTCAAAGGAGAACAAAAATGTTTGCATGTAAATGATTGTGCGCAAACAAAATAACATTTATGAAGTGAAGTTGATTTCTTAAATCCCACAAGAAATATTCAACAAGATAAATTCTATACCAACAAAAATAAAGTAGTCTTGAATTAATTTAATTACATGATCAGTTAACTTTATCTCTTCAGGTCACATTTACACCAATGGCCCATAAAATATTACTGACAGCTGAACTAGCAACACTGCTTTTCTTCTTGAAATGCAATTTTCTCCTGGAAAAAATCTGCATTCATACGTTTATATGGTTGTCAGTTTAGTACATGCCACCTACAAACGAATCATTCAACCCACTGAAAGAACAGCAGTAGGCTGAAAAATATATAAAAATAAAAACAAAAGAGATGTTAACTCAACTTTGACACTGAACCCAAACCAAACTAATGGTGTCTGAAGGCTTGTATTTGAACACAGAAGTGCCAGCTCAACTAAAAAACTGACACAAATTTTATCTAATGCTAACATTTGGCTTCAAACACTTGAGGACTCCCACAGGTGTTCGTTCTTTGTCCACAATCAAATTGCTCAGAGCTCTCTATGTTGGGGCAGCACAATACCAGGAAAACCTGTGATGTGTGATAACAGTGCTTAATATTGTGATGACTTGTGATAAATGAACAAATACTTAAGTATATAGTGTTGATGTCTTTCTACTCTGGGTTCAGAGCAAAAAAATAACTAATACATAATTTCCATTCCAGCATGACAGCTTTATTAAAAAAAGTGAAACTAGACACAAATGCTGTATTAGCAGTGAAACAACAAACCGCATGCAACACAGTTTCCTAATGACTTTAAAACACCATCTTTATAAAACATTTTCTGATGCTCTAAACACTGAAAAATGCCTCTTACTATCAGTTTTTTAAATAATAAAAACATCTTAAAATAAGTCAAAGAATTTACAATAAAGTTTAACAAACCTAAATCCAACTGCAAATTCTTTCATTGCAGTTGTCCAACATTTCCTCCACTCACCAAGTGGTGGTGATTTGATGTGGTGTCTCGGGTCCATTTTGTTATCAGACTGATACTGATAAAACACATAAATTCAAACATTTGAGACAGCTTTGTGCAATATGCCTATTGCACAGGCTGTTATTGTGATGACGATAACTTTGCAAAATACTCATTAGACAAATGAGCAGTGCAACTTTAGCCACAAAATAAAGGTTAAACTGCTCAACCAGGGAACTGTAACTGATAAAAATAGAGAAAATGCTTTAAACAAAATGTGCTCGACTATAATGAAGATTTGAGCAGAGGATGACGATTTTCAGTAAAGTGAAATCTACATATAAAAGGATGTGCTTTAATAAAAATGTGCAATGGGTTTATAAAAATGTCTGTTTAGGTTGCCACAATAACAGTGAGAGTCTCCTTATATGAGTAAAGGCAGAGATGAAAGTTTGAGATTCTGCTACTTCCCACAGGTACTGTCAAAACATCCAAGTTAACTTCCATTAATTTTCTGGTAATGACTTCACTTTGTTGGTTGAAAACTTATTATGGTCCTCACTCTGTAGCAGAAACAAGTACACACTAACAAATGCAGTAGCAGTAGCAGCACACACAGAAGTCAAAACATGAGAGTAATTAAAAAGCCTGGTGTGCTAACTGCTGTCCAGCTAAGTTCCCAAAATTGCTTGCACGGACCTAAACAAATCATTCTGTCAACAGTAGAACAAGCTTTGCAAAAAAAAACCAAAACACTGAAACAGCCCAGGCAAAAGGAGCTCACCACAGCTGTTTTCACAGAGAAGTCCACAGCCAAGCACAACTCACTCCAGCTCAATGGTGGGACTCCTTTTCAGATATTCAAAGATACATATTTACACTCTAAAACCCCCAGTTTACACTTTATGTCCACAAAATTGCATCACGAAAGTGGAAACTTGAATCAGTCGGTTCTTCGGCAGCAGGGTTCAGTTTCTACGTCCCACTGGATTAAAATACTAAAGCCTAACCGAAGATAAATAAGTTAACAGTCAGTTGCTCAATCTTTACACTAATTATGTTACAGAATTAGACAAACAGAACGAGACATGGCAGTAAGTTGATCCTCATTTAGCACTTGTGAGTAGATTCGAATTTGAATGACTTCTGACAGAATGAGGTAAATGTATCCACTTCCTACTGCAGGGGGGAAAACAACTTTCTGCATTTCAGCTACATGAAGTGTGCAATTGTCCTAGAAAAACTACTTGATTCAACCAGATCAAGCATTTGGATCAAAGGCTAACTTGAAAAGCACAATGCAGGGAGTACCTCACTGTTAAACAGTCATCAAGTCATTACACAGCAAACTTTACTTTTCTAAACACTTAAACTTATTTACAGCTTACAGTACAATTTCACCTCATATTGAGAACCAATCACAACCAAGTAAAACAGCACTGCTACATATAATATTTTAGGATACAAGAGAATACAGCAGACCAATACCATGTCAATCTGCTGAAGTGAATCAGACCAGTGATTTGAACGAGACAAATGGAGAACTTGGCTACATAAACACACACATAATAAAGTCCACCGGGTTTGTGGGATTCATTAGATCTACATCTGAAATGCATATAAAAGCTCAAAGCTTTTCCAGTGAGCAGGACTTCACCTGGTTCCTGCCTTTTCACAGGAGAATAGACTTAAGCATGTCTGAAATATTTACCAAACAGGCCTGAAGCGGCTTTTTGCTCCCAAGCACACCCCAGAACCCAGGTCTGGGGTTATGTAGACTGTTTAGTTAGAAATGATTGGTGGTCCTTCCTCTCACTCGGCTGCCTGGTACGCCACTTTATAAAAGGTTGCACTTAAATTCTCGGGCCACCTGAGCAGCAGACGGCTGATGTAAACACAGTAAATAGCATTTTCATCCAGTTCGCTGAGTGCATGTCTACCAGAGATTACGAAGCCGCTGCTCCAACAGAACAGGACGTTTTACCTTTAGGTGAAGTCAAGCTTCTGATACAATACGACGTGAAAAAATGTTTTTATTTTGGTAGCATCGCTGCAGAGTGGGTGGGTTTGAAAGATTAAAATGGAGTGAAGAATTTGACAAAAACTGAACCAACCCTAATAACACTTTGTAAAAATAACTTTTTTAATTCATTATGATTTTCTGTTGGGTTGGTGGGTATCAATGAAAATGGTAAAAAAAATAAAATAAAAAAAATAAATAAAAGCTTAAATTGTCCTTGGACTTCAGTTAAACCCTGAAAACCTTCTCGGTGCATAAAATGTTTTTTTGTTACGTTAAATTTGGCCTCCAGGAAAATTGAACATCAAATGCCTAAATACTTTAACGTATTATTTTTATGTGCCTTTTCAGAATAACGTGCACAGAAATAAACCAAGTTCTGCATAAAATAAATAAAACCAAATAAATGTGTGAATACCTTTGAAGAACATTTCTTTAAACATTTTAATAGTTCTTTTGAGAGAGAAAAAAATGCCATCAAAATACTTGAATCGTTACTAAAATTTATCGTCAACCTAACAAAAAGAATATTTCCAAATGGACTTGCAGTTTCTGCGTCGTTTTAATGGCAGCAAGTTGGATTTTGTGGGAAATCTGCAGAATTTTAGCCCACCGCAGATGGCGAGCAGAAGGCAAAAGGTTTTGCTTAGTGAAACTCAGTTGAGGTTTTTTAGAAATTCTCACAACAGCAGACAGTGGAAGAAGTGAAAGGCCAACGGAAAAATCACTTCCAAATGTTTACCCTCTCTTTAGTAGAGTGAAAGAGGAGACAAAATGTCCACAGAGTGATGCAAGACTGTTCGGCTCTAAACAGACTATGACCCAAAGTGACTGAAGTTCGCTTTTTGATGCTTCCTGTACTGAAAGTCCGTTCAAACAAAGACTTTGTCAAGAACATAAATTATCCATGTTAAGTGCTTGGGCTCAACTGATAAACAACCATACGCATGGGGTTGGTGGGATTTTCTGTTCAACTATGCAACTTACTTTTCCTTGAGTGACATAATTACTACCAAGTCTATAAAAGTCAAGTGTACTTTAACTAAAAACTGTACACATCTGTCAGGTTTGTCGACCATTATCTTCCACCAGGGCAGGAGGTTTTGGTTTATAGTGAGCTGAGATCATCAATACACTCTTGCATAAACATTATTTGAAGACAGATTAGTGTTTCAGAAGCGGCACTTCTATTTAGCATCTATGCTGTTGTTTTAAAAATATAGCATTTCTAGGTATTGCAATGTCTGTGAATTACTTTTAGTATCAGATCATCATACAACTGCGCTGACAGTCATGTTCTGTCTCAGTTATGTATGAATACTGTTTCCTCATTTTGACAACAAAGTGTAAGTGTCAGGCTTTAACACTAAAAATCCTTCTTGTCCCTCTTTTTGGTTGAATAAGCTGCCGTGTTTTGTGTGTTTAGTGTGGATGCTGTGTAAAAGTTTTAAACAGCTGACTGACTTGGTAGGAGACACACACAAACCTGTGTTTTCTCTCTTTCACACACTCTCCAACATGTTCGTTTGATTGCTTGTGTCTTAGTTTCGCATCTATGCCAGTGAGACAAAGTTAAACCTGAGTCAAACCTCAGTGTTATGACTTTAGATAGACGCAGCTAAATCTGCTGAAAAGAGCTTCAGAATGAGAGACAAGAGGAGACTAATGTTCATAGCTGACAGTGCCTCTGATGTTCAATTTAACACCTATGGCTGGGTGCCCTCATGAACAGCATTTCGGGGAAATTCGGATTAGTTTGATGCACATCCCTTGCACGGAACATGTTGATTTTAGCAGTAGATAATTTAATTTAAATCCAACTAAAAGGCAGCCCATGTAAGAGTGATGTTACTGTCCTGCCAACAGCTTAAATGAACGACTGAGTAAAAAAAAAAAAAAGGATCACTATTTTTTTCCAGTTTCATCAATGATCGTTTTTTAAATTTTCTATTTACTTCAGGGAGGTCGTTTAGTACGTGCTTTTATAACTTATTTCAACTTTCCTTTCCCCACATGCTGGAATCATTTATTACTGTTTGAAGATAAAGAAAAATCTGTTTTGTTGCTAAAATAATATTAGCTTCAAACATTTTATTTGGAGAAATGTTTAGTCACAGCCAAACGTTTAGGCGAATATGGTAAAAAGTTTTTTTATTTTTCTGTTCTTTATTTAACATCTACTACGCATGTTTACTTTATTAAGGTAAATGTTCAATTTTTAAACTTTTAGTTGAAAAAGAAAGGAATGCTCTTTTCTGTTCTTGAGAGCACATATTTGTGCACCTGAAGTCACATACATACAAACATTTAAAGATTGTAGATCTGTGTGAATTTAAACAATTGACATAATTTCGATATGGGTTCTTGTAAATTCAGACATTTTACTCACATTTGTTTGTAACCAAGCAGACAAATGAAAAAAACTAAATGTAATAAGAGCCTTTGCAAGTACTGCGGCACAACTTACAGCACTGGTGACCTCGATCTCATAGACTTTCTGAAACGAACTTCGGTCAAAGAAAACCAGCTTCCCGTTTCCTTCATCTTTTTTCACCGAGGTTCCTGTGACGACAAGCTTGTCATCTGGGCTGAAACAGCAGTCGGTCCTGGAGGTAAGCATTCCATGCATGTATTTATAATCCTCATGTGAAGCGTTCATAACGATGCCACAGATTGCAAATAGCATGAAAGCTAAAAGTCTTACATAGAGAAGTAGTTGGTCAGTCTGGTAGCTTCATTTACAGGCTTCCTAAAGCTGCGTATATCCCAAATCTTCAGCGTGTCATCCCCTAGAAAGGAAACATTTAATACAAGTGCAAATGGTGAAAAAAGGACTTTAACTCAAGAGGTATTCCTGTTTATCTTTGTGTAAAAACTCCTTGACAAGATTAAATATCAAGAAGGAACTAAGCATTTTTGTTTATATACTTCTTGTACTTTTCTTTGTTTTGTCTGTTTGGAGGAGAGGGAGAGTTACCAGTTTATTTGCACACTCGCTAAAGGACCAGCATCTTGTATATACACTGTTAAAAAGCCCGTATTTTTGATCAGTAATCAGGAACTGGATATAAAACTTAATGAATGCATCTTTAACATGTGCTGGCTATAGTAATCTGGCACATTCTGCATTTTCTTTACCTCCACGTGATGCCAGAGTTGTGCCGTCATAAGAAAAGCAGAGGCAGGAGGTGTCTGATCCTGGAGCGTGGGCTTGCTGACAGTGAAACTTTGTGTGAACCTAAGATAAAAAAAAAAAAAGAAAAGAAAAAATCGTAATGATTAATCAACGCTGGAGTGAACGCTTGTGCTTTGGTTTCAGACATCTGTGAGAAAGGGGAAAAATGTTTTAACATGTCTTGTTATTTGAAACAGCCAGTGCTCTGATTTAATAGTAGACGCCACAGCTGCATTAAAGCACTTTGTGTCTTTAAAACGGCGCTTGGTTTTCATCACCACAAACACCAAATTATATAACTATGAAGGCCACCTCGACTCGTGAAATACTCAGAACTTAACACACTCTAGCAACGCCACAGACATTTACCTTGGCAATGTTTTAGACACCTTACTGACAGATGGTACGTTGCGTACAGTTTACTGACCAGTAATGCACAAACTCCACATCTCTACTGCAACCTCAGATCTGGAGGAAATTGCCCACTTTCAGTCTTTGGTACAATAGGCCATTCTTCTTTCATTTTATGTTGCAAATGTTTTGCCAGAATTTTCAGCCAATGTTGTCAACTAAATAAATAAATCACCACCAGGATCATTTGTAAAAGTTCAGACTATGTGTTTTTTTGTAAGGTAAGACTTGTCCATCCAGCCTTACATGTTGAGTCTGATCCAGAGGAGATTGAAGACAATGAAATTGTAGTTGGTAAGTCCCTACCTTCATTGGCAGTTCCGTTGCAAATAATTTGATGTAATAGTTCAGAAAACTTCATAAAAAATAAAGAAAACTGAACGGGTTGAAAAATATAACCCAAACAGAATATAAAAAGGTTTCTACTCAGCACCGGGAGAGACAAAATTTAACTTATCTGCACTCCTAGAGATTCCAAACACACAATAAAATGCATTTAATGGCTAAATAAGTGGATTTTGCATATGCCTTCTTTAAGGTTGTTGCAAAAAGGTGAGTTGAGAAAAATTACAGTAGTCAGTCTGTCGTTTCAGAAATCTGAAACATAATTGATGCGTAATGAAGAAATAAAAAAGCCTTTCATCTGGAAACACCTCTAACTAGTTGTTTAAGCTCTAACACCACCTCATCTGCCTTGCCTTTTCCCTGCTCCCTCCCAGGTCCACTACACAACAAGTTAGCGTTACCTGGCCCAAATACAGCCAGAGATCGATCATTACTAGACTCTGGTGAAGCAATAGTCTGGGAAGTAGGCTCGCTAACACTCAAACAAACATAACCCTGGTTTATGCGGCTACATCGTCATTAATTCTAAACGGAATGCAAATAAATCAGTGAAAAGAGAATTGCAGCACTGTGGGCTTTTGACAAAAAAAAAAAACAGCGGATAAGGAATATGAAGTGAGCACACATTGTGGAAGACAGATAAGACACATTGAGAGGAAAAGCTTGCAAAAACTGCAGGAGAGAGTGGAGCATGAGTGGAATGACTGATGTGCCCAGGTGATAACAGAAATAAGAGGCCATACTTCACCTCTAAAGTGAGTGAAGGGAAGTTATTAACTTGCTTCAGA
This sequence comes from Cynodonichthys magdalenae, assembly GCA_031762555.1. Lineage (NCBI taxonomy): Eukaryota > Metazoa > Chordata > Actinopteri > Cyprinodontiformes > Rivulidae > Cynodonichthys > Cynodonichthys magdalenae. The sequence continues at coordinate 12,807,130 of JARVJO010000140.1, read as the reverse complement.
CAGATAACACTGTTACCTTGGACTGTAGATAACAGGGATTACACTTTTCCTGCTTAGTCTCCCCAGGTAACAATTTTCTGCTCCCAATTATTTTACTCACAGATTACCATTGACACAATGCCTTTATTCTACTAAGTTATCTTTAAGAAGCTAACCATTCTTTTATTTTCTGCCCTAAAATTACTTTGACTGACAAAAGAAAGAAGGAAAAGGATATTTTGATGCATAAATTAAATTGTCTAATCTGACAGTAACCATCTTAGTCCTTGCAAGTAGCAGTACAAGTAAAATGTGTAATGTGACTGAGAGCCATTCGATCTTTGTACGGTTTTACTCCGCACAAAATAAACTGAAAGATGTGCTGAGCACAATCAAGTATTATGTTGCAATTATATTGTCATGCAATGTTGTATGAAGCTAGGTGTTCTGACATCTTTTCAGGTGCCAATGCCAATAAATAAATAAATAAATAAATAAATAAATAAATAAATAAAAAAAAGGTCACAGAATGGAAATATAGTTTGAACATTCTGCAGGGAAAGAGTAATGAGTCCTGCTTTACATAACACCAGGGAGAACTGTGCAGATGTTTTTGTTTCTTTCTCTCTCTAAATGAACCTGTTCCAACCAAACACTTCACTAAAAACCACAGATTTTTCTCTCATGTCAACTAAAAAAAATAAGTTTAGACCACTTGTTTGACCTGGAATGAATCACTCCAGAAGGATTTTCTCTCTCCCTCTCTTTTTTTTTTTTGATTTAACTGTCATCTCGCAAGACTAAAATCATCTGCTGTTAGCACTTGCAGAGTCTAAATCCCTTTTTAAAAACATGTTATACCAATTCTAAATAAGATAATTTCATACACACACACACTTGCACGCACACACGCAGAGCTAATCTGTATCTACACACTTTCTGCAGCAGGCGTTGATAAATTGCAGAGGGAACTCAGCATTGGGTTTCATCCTCCGCAGACTATGATAACAATCTACTACAGCACCAACTGTTCCAAATCACGCTGAGCTTGATTATATAAATACCCTATGTCTCTGTGTCTCCCACTTCTTGCATATTTTTACAACTGCACACCTGAAAGACAATGATGCCTTCTGTGCAGTCAGTTTCACATCTCACTCTGACCTTTGTTACCATCTGGGGGGGGAGATCAAGTAGCCAAACCACAGTCCTGAACAGCTGCTCAGATCTTTCATGGAAATCAACAAGTCGTGATGGCGAGCCGCTGTGTGTTAGGGAATCACACAGGAATGAGGGGTCGGTTAATCCAATAAAAGTTTTCCCCCCACGACTCGGTTACACATAGAAAGGCAATTTTGTGAGCGAAGACAAGAAACAAGCACAAGAGCTGTGGGATTGCATTACTGAAAAACATTGCTTCTGTGTCAAACGCTATGAAGGAAAATTTATTCTGTTTACTACTGATTTTAAATGCCTCACACATACTGTTTTATTCCTAAGAAAACTAGGGTATGTTCTGATAACTTATTTTGCAAAAAAATCTATTTTTCTGTGATTTAGTGATGTACGGTCGGTCTGCTTTGAGTGGCTTATGTCACGGTCATTTCAAACAGAGCGGGCTCTTTCAATATGATTAGTTAATACACACCTGAAGCATTTACAATACGTAAATATTTTAACATTAGATCTCAGTTTTCTGTTGTCTAAGGGTTTCCGGTCACATGGTAGGAAGAGCATCCAACAGCTTGGGACAGCTTGCCCCTAGGGAGTGGCCAGAACCGGAAGAAAGTGTATATAAGTGACCTCCTTTCCTTGATCGGCGCCATTTTGCAGAATAAAGTCTGTAAGTGGCTCAGCTGGTTGGTCTGTATGCGTTTCTTGCTTACGCATAACATTCAAGTCTTATTTGTTCCTTGTTCTCAACACACACCGAAGTGTATAAACGTGACAATATCTTTTCAGCTACATCTAGAGAGGGTAAACGGAAAAGTTAAACTGGATGACAGTGACAGAAACATAAAGCATATAAAAGTGACTCAGTGCGAAACTACATGTTTACAATTATTAGTGTCGATTGAGATAGCCTTGTGGATTAGTGGGACTGATACTAGCCCCAAGGTTGGATCCTAGTTCATTCATGCAACTTTTAGACACTTCAAAGAGAATATCCAGAAGGAAAACTGCAGAGGCTAGGTCTGAGTAGAATCCACTTCTCATACCAATAAACCTTCCTCAAATTAAACTCTTCTATAAATCATTACCATCTGCTTAAAAAAGCTTGCAATGCTGTCTTATTATTGCATAATATTCAAGGTATTTTAAATTAGTTTCTAAGGCAACAGTTGAGACATTTTTATTGCTATGTAATCACAGAACAAAGTGATTTAACAATAAATAAAAAGAACAACCCGAACTAAATGAATTATGATGTTACAGAATCAAAATGTCACCTCCAAATGCTATATTTGATATAAATAAACCCACAAACATTTCAAGATTATCTGGTCTGAGCAGCAAGCTTGTAAAACTTTCCAGCTGTTAGCCAGAACTGATAATGTGCTTGTAGCGCATACAAAAGGAAATCAGATAATTAGACATTCATAATTACCACTTTCATGAATAACAAGCTCCCAATGTAAACCAGTCAGCCTGCTTGTGTTGGATCATCCACAATGTAACTCACAATCTACTAATCTGTTATTACAAATGACGATCTTACATTATTAATATCTAACAAGCAACTATTGGACATAATTTCACATATTTGTAAAAGTTCAAAAGTATTGGTATATAATTGTAAGAAATGCTTAGTGACATCTTCCCATTTTGATAGATTTGGTTTAAAATTTACAATAGTTTTGTCACTACATGAATTCTGAAATGAGACACATGCTTTTTAAACCTTCTTTTTCACATTTAAATCATTCAGTTTGGGGTCTACTATATAAAGTGGAACTGCAATGCTTGGGTCTGAATTCCTTCTTATTGTACCTCCACAAGCCCTTCTTTCACCCTTTTTCTGAGATGTGGTTCAGATTAACTCATTTTGATGCTATCTCTTTAAATCCAAACAAGGTGTGATGATATGTCCCTTTTAAGTCCTTTTATTAAGCTGCAAAACACAAAAATATACTTGTAAATATTTTTGCATTATGACATTAACAGTAATATCATATGAGCCCAGCTACAATATGAATAAGTTTCACCAAAGCTTTGTGGAAAGGGCCGTCTTTTGTAGAACACTAAATTTGCCGTGTCATGTGATAAAAACACTTGCATTGACTGATTTATCAAAACCATCTCGTGTGCGCCCACTTTGAAGTTCACCAGTGACATCAGAGCATTCCTCGACCCTCTGTGGTAACGTTTTGGAAAGAAGACCTGCATTACAGAGTGCACATCACCTGGCAACAACTTAAATGCAGCAGTGCAACTGTAGTCAGAGAACGAACATGCAATCACTCTCTGCGGCAGTCCACTGGAAGCGACCTGTTTGACTCCCATCACTGAATCAATCAGCTCATGTCATGGTGGGAGAACTCGATGTGTCATCTTCAATAGCTCCTCTTTGGGCTGAGCTGTAGATGAAGGTTACGTACATGATTGATCATGATTGACCTGCCTGCATATTTTGGGTATGAGTAATAGTAGCAACATAACAGGAAATAGGCCTCGTTTTAGTGGGGGAGGGAGCAGCAATAAAAGCATGATGAGGTCAACTCCTTTTTAGACTTGTGGCTGAGTTTGAGTCAGCAGCACAGGTTGCTGATTAGGGCAGAGGGCACCAACTAAAATTTTTCAGCCATTCCGACAAGACAGGCTCCAGTGGTCAGGAAAGAGACATGACTATTGTAAGCTGCTATGGGATGCAGGGCAAATATTTAGCTTGGAGAAGGAAGGGTAATAAATTTTGAGAGCTTTACCCCCATCACACAAAACTTGCTGTTTTGTGCAGCCCAGGGGTAGAATGATGGGTGGCAGGGGAAATGGTGGGAATCTTTATGACACCAGAACTTGGAAATGCACACACACAATAGGAATAAGGTTTGAGAAGAAAAATGAAACCACAGTTCGTCTGCCGTTTGATTATGAAGTTGGTTGTTGAAGTAATTATCATGTAGCCTACTTCACATTCAACTAATCTGGATAAGCCCTTCTTTCCAATCAAGCTGTTCCAACTCACTAACCACAGCTTAATTGTTATAATCACTATTCTCACTCAACCTACCAGAAGCTTTGCTCTGGGTTCAAATGTTGTAAAGGATTGGACAAATAAGACAATTTGAAAGAAACAGAAAAAACAAGCCAAATAAATTGTTATGGTATTTTTCAGATTAAAGACTAACTCACACTTTTGTTCCAAATCTATATTGTCATGTTAAAAAAATACCCTAGGAAGTGCTTGACTTGGCGGTTTGTAATTTTTAAAATTAAACATATGTCACATTTTAAGCTATCCAGTGTTTTAGGACTCTCCAATAGATAAAAACAGGGGTTTTTTTTGTTTTGTTTGTGAAAAGAATATTTTGCAAAAAAAAAGAAAGCATAATTTCAAATAACAATGCAAACTAGAAAAAAGCCTGCATTTTTTTTCTGGTTAAAATACTTTGATTGCAAAATGTCCCATTTTCTGTAAACAGAAGTACCGGTACACATTTTTCCGCTTTTTTATTCATGAAGGGGAACGTTGTGACTGACGAAACAGGCAAAAACTGACATTGTCTAACAGGAACCAGTGGATAGTAGTATTATGTTATCCAAATGCCGACTACAAGCAAATTCCTCACTGAAAAAAACATCTTTCCAAATTACTGAGCCCCAAATAGACTTCACTTCTATGAAGATCACTTCAAAAGTCAGCAGAGAACCAGGCTTCACGAGTGCCAATATCAACTCTTACCTCAGTTATAATAAGAATGGAACGTATGCTTTGATCCCCTAATTGTCTCTTTAATCGTGGAAAATGTGTACAGGCAAATTGTGATTGGGCCTCCCAGCAACTTTTATGTAACTCAACTCAATCATGACAAGACAGTTATTAGTTACATAACCTGAGTCATACCCTCGGTGTGACTCATGGTCCTTCAGTTATTTATATTGGTCAAAAGGGAAATACCTCAGTCAGTATATGGTTTAAGTTTTGTTGACATTTTCTAGTAAACTTTGATGCTTCCCTGATTTTGTTAATGATGCTTTAGGAGCTTTTGTATAAAATGTGTCAACAACAATTAATGGCCCTTGAAATATAAACTGGTGAGGGTTAAATCAGATCAGAATTCAAAAACTTTCAATAATTTCAATTAGTGTTGCAAGTTTGGACAAATGCATTTTAAAAGGCATGCATGTTAAACTCCACTGAACTAGTTTTGTTCATCTTTGACCCCTCAGTGGCCTACAACCAAGTGACCCAAGTTTCATGACTCTGTAGTTGGAGCCATAACAAAACAGACATCTCATATTTACAATCTGTGGCACATTAGTGGTGGTTGGTGTGCTGTTTAGGACTCACACTCAGGTTTCTGTCCCAGATCTGGATGGTGCCATCTTGGCACCCTGCTGCGATGAGTTTTCCATCTCGGCTGTAGGTGCAGCATGTGGGGATGACCTTCTTCCCCTTAGACGAGCGAGGTTTGAACACAGACTTGTGCTTCTTCTCCGAGTTCACGTCCCACGTGCGCACAGTTCTGTGAACGGACAAGAAATCTAAATATTCTGGTCCAGCTGTTATGAATGAGTAATAAAATACCAGTCAAATCAGATGTGATAAATAAATACATTAATAATAAATAAGGATTACAGAATCAGAGTTAACTCATTGTTCTCGTGAACACAGGTTTGGACAGTTTGGTATTGCACTGTGAGGACATTTTATAGATAGCAAAGCAGTAGATCAGTGAGACAGGTTTGTCTGAAGTTTCTATAAAATCCAGATTCCCTTTTCATTCTTCCATCTGTTGAACACATTACACCACCTGGAGCTCTGAGAAAAGCCATTAAATGCAAACCTTTCATATAGATATGTACAAATGTGAGTTTCGATTCCAAACTGTCATAAAATGTAACCCAAATGGGACAACTTACAGTTACAAATTTATGTATCAAAGCGAATAGTTAAAAAAATAATAAAAACAGGAATATATCCAAGTTTTCCATCAATCACCCAAAAAACTAAAATAAATAATTTAATTTGCTGCATTTTTTTTAAGCAAGGGTTAGAATTGAAGCTGCATTGATTCGATCTTTTCTTTCACTTTTCTCCTTTTTCTTCTCTTTGGGGGAAAAAAAATAAGCCACTGATGATGAAGAAACTAATGTAAAACTAATATTTAGTTATGTTTTCTACTGAAGTGGCACACGAATAAAAGAAAAAAAAAAAAGAAGCTGCATTGAAGAAGGTTTTATAGGAAGCGCTGTGTCTCTGCTTACTCAGAACCAGAATTAAACACGCTGGAACATTTATGACTTATGATTAAAGTAAGGGTTATTTAACCTCCCACTGGTATTTATTGAAAGATGCCACACACACGCATGTTTAATAGACCTCTCACATGCTCACACCAACACTCACAGCAGGAGGTGTATATCTAAATGTGTCTGTGACCCACTGCTTCCCTTTAGTGAGCCATCTTCACCTTTTGGGTCACGGGGTCAGCAGGCGAGTATAAACACAGGCAGAGTTGCTACTAAGAACATGGTGAGGATTCCTCTATGACCCAGTACAAAATTATACACACACACACTCAACTGTGTTTAGTTAAGCCTAACAGTGTGATACAACTGTCAGCTCAAGACATATGGTTTGAGTCAGAACTGGCAAGGGTCAAATAAAACTCAAATAAAATCTTCAGCTGAAGAACCACCCCCCAAAAATGTCAAAAGCCACAAATATAAAAGCACTTCCCTCTTACGATTTGAGCATTTTACAATAAACATTTACATATATATTTCTGAGAGTGAAAGAGTAATAGCCACTAGATGACAAATAGGTCCACCTGCTTCCTCACACACACATCTTTAGTTTACAGCAGACTGTAGGCGTCTGCCGGACCAAAAAAGACAACATAACCTTTCGCGCTGCACACAAAACGTGGAATGCTATTTATCTTAAAGGCTCTTTCCAAAACATGGCACTGCTGGCTGTCAGGGGGACAGAGCGGAGAGGCAGCTCGCTGTGAGCACTGGGTCACCTGTCAATGACCTTTAAGTGGGGTGGGGAAAATGGAAACTGCATGCTTTAATGTCTAAAAATGTTCTAATCTCCTATTTGAACAACACAAATCTTGCTAGCAGGAAGTTGTAATAAAGTGCTAACTAGTTTACCTACAAACTTGATATTTTCTAAGTTAGTAAGTAACAATAATAAGAATGTGCAATGCTATTTTTTTCCTTCTTTCCAATTCTTTTGTTTTGTCTCAGCCACAGTTCTTTCCTGCACAAACGCTTCAGAGACAGAAGGGTGAATGTAACAAAATGAGATCCATACAACCTCAGTCATGCATAGACACTTTACAAGGTAGAGCAATCATTCACACAACAACTGAGGAGTGACAGGTTCCTAGGCCCCAGATTTTATCTGACCATCCGGTTACAGGGCCCAGCGGGTGGGTGGATGGGTGGGGGGGTTTTGGTTGCAGGGATTCCTTTCCAAGATAAGGAAGAAAGAAGTAAACGTCCTGTACAAAGGTGTTTATTGGTTGGACTTCAGCGTTACTGGTTGACTGACTAACTGGGACTCTGTTATGAGAAAGAAGGATTAAGCAGGGAAGATGCTCCATGTTCACTGATTTACAGCTGAAGAAGATAAAGTGGGGAAATAACAGAGGGATTTAGGGAAAGGCTCACACAGGCGCACCCAAGCAGAGAAGACCAGGGGCAGGAAGATTATACAACCTTTGCTCACTTAGACTTTGGGTACAGTGAGAGACCAATGGTATTATTTTACGACAATGTTGATCTACCTTCAAGCAACATATGAACTTAAAATGTGCTAAAATAAACTGGGAGTGAAACCCCCTTACATGGGAAAAAAAGGCCTTTAAATATTTTTTTTATCATTTCTGCAGTCGATTCAGGAGATATTTTAGATTTAATCAAGCAATAGATGGTTTCAAAGCTAACAAAGATGTGGTGTTTTGTTTAGTTTAGTAGAAAAAAAAACTATTCACAGCTCACACAGACATAAAGGTTACTGTCAGTCAAAAATTCAGCCACAGCTGTAGCTTGGAAAGGAAGGACAAATGCACTCTTTAACAGTATGGGTGCACATTCTTAGGCAGGATATGGAACGCTTGTATTGTAAAGTGGATATGTGCTGGACTTAAGATGAACCTGGTGTACCCATCTGGGTGAATCGCCTCAACATGCTCATACTCATTTTATTTTGTCCTCACATTTCATCCCTGTTCTGTCTCCAAGACCACACTTACCCAAACCAATGACACTTTTAACCAGCAAGTCTCTTTCCCCCCATTGCATGTTTAATACAAAACTTTAAAGTGAGCCATCACCCACATTAGCTATGTTTACATGAGCAGAATTTTTTGATAATTGGATTAAATAATCCAAATGTTTACATGAGCACAAAATTAATTAATCCAATCATGACAAGGATTTACATACACCTGTTTTTTATTCAGAACAGTACTGACATGCGTACTGACAAGAGTTGTAAACTTTTCCTGAAAAAAACACAGAAGTTCTACTTCTGTGAGAAACATAAACAAACTTTTAAATGTGTATTCTGAGCGCCCAGAATGAACCCGCGCCAGGTTTTAACAATGATGGAGGCGTTACTGTACTCCTTGATTGAGCTACAGGTGAAGCAATGTGGGTTTTTTTTCTTTTGGCAAAGCAACATATGCCGTTTGTCTTCCTTTTTTAGTGGATGAAATAGCGGGAGGAAATAAACATACTTAAAAAATCTGTGCTGCCATTAACTATAGCGCTGCTGTCCCTCCCTCTATAAAAGACTAGAAACTGGTGGATTAAAGTCAGACGCCATATGCAGTCAAGTCAGTTTTCAACAACCAGAATAAACATTTACATGTATGCCGTTCAGTTCATCAATCTGCATAAACCACCTCTCTCCTTCAGATTACAAATTCATTTGAATTAAATCAAAATAGTCCGATTGGGGCATTTAAATAACCCATTTTTATTCCTGTTGGCCGTTTAATATGATTACTTATGTCCATGTAAACATAGCTACTGAGTACTAAAATGACAATGACCCTCTTAATCAATGAGTTTAAAATCCAGAAAAAGACAAAATCCAATTTCTCAGGTACTGAGTACAAAAACAATTATTCTCTGTGGAAAATAATTCTATTTTCCAGCTTTTCATTTTGGGGGAGTTGCTAGTTAATGACATTTGTTAAACTGTTTTTAATTTGTGCCCAAGAACAAAACAAAATACTTGTTCCTAAGCAGTAAAATAATCTGCCACTCTGGGTTTCCAGAGCAGCCACACATCCAAGTCCAGCTGCAGACTTGACACCAAGCCAGTGTGAAGGGAATCCCTGGCATTCAAACCTCCTGGAAACATTCCTCATATTGTGTGTTTTTGTGCGTACCCATGTTCGACTGTGCCTCGAGACTCAAAAAGAAAAAAAAAATGTGGGTTTAATTAGAAAGCTCTACTGGCTGAAATTTCAATCACACACACACACACACACACACACAAAAACACATAACACAATAAGCATCTCATAATACTTCTGGAAACAGTTAAAACACATTAGCAAAATGGGGAATTAGCAAATCTTTAAAAACACTTTAGATCTCTTCACGATGATATTTACACGGAAAATTGTTGCAAACTTCTTTGGTTCAGTCTTGTCGTTAGTTGGATTACATTTCCCACTTTTAAACACTGACAAAATAATGCATAATGTTGACACACTCACAAGAGTGAACAGAAATACTTTTCACAACTTGAATCTCACTCTTATCCCAAAGCCACATGCAGCCATTGGTTTGTAGCAACAATCACATCCTCCCCCCTGCTACATTATCAAACAGCCTCATCGGTGCTTCCCTCTCATCCACTTCCTCCTCGGGGGGGGCTTATGGCATCATTCAAGAAGCAGGGAGGTAGCTCTTGTGAATGAGACTTCTAGCAACTGGGGAGGGATTTTTTTAATTAGGGAACTTGACGGTCGAGTGATCACACATTCTAATCTTTTTAAAACATCACAAAAACAGACCTCCTAACATGACAAGAAGACCCACAGAAACTTAGGTGTTGGTCTTACGTTGAGGCAAACACAGCAAGTAAAGACCCAAGGGTGGTATTGTTAGTCTCCACAGATTCTATTGGAGTGGAATTAGGGACAAACATCAACGGGTGGTAAAGCATAGAAAGGATGAGACATTTAAGGGTTTTTTATGACAACTGGAGTATTTTTAAGCCATGTAGATGAAAGAAAACAAATGTAAAAGTGTTTTAAGTGGTCAGGAAGACTAGGAAACTGCTATATTTACTGTAAATGTGGTTCATTTAGACAACTTTTTATTAAACGTTTTCCTGAAATGCATCTTTTTGTGATGAGTAACATTGGTTTGTGTCATCCATACATTACAAAATCCTGGGCATACAGTACGTGACATTACTTTATATTTATTTACTAGTGGAAACAGCTGAAGTGACTGAAAATAGTTCAACATTAATGAGATCTATGGAAGACCTGTTTGCTAATGATAAGTTTGGTATACTGGTATATTTGATTGATTGATTGATTGATTGATTGATTGAACAGACTCATGGTCCACGTTGACAAAAAAGACAAAAAACAAACATGATACACAAAAAAATTTATAAAAGACTTGCATATTTATACTCAAATTTGTTGATTAAAGTTTGCAGATAAAAAAACATTATGTTGAAATGGTAAACTTACCACTAAAGCTCAGCAAAAGCTACAAATGTTTGAATGCGGAGGTCTGTTTTTACGGCTTTTCTCTGTCCTTCTTAATCCTCAAAATTTATTTTAAACAGTTGCCTTCCTCCATATCTCTTTTCTTTGTGTTTAGCAAAAGACTCATTCTTATATTTCCATCTAAACATCTCCCAGATTCTATTCTCATCTGATTCCACCTTATTTGTTTACCTACACACTAACCATAGCCGGCCTAATGTACATCAATTATGCGACTCAAATTTCTGTTTGGGGTTTGATCTATTCATGCTTTATTTACAGACCACATAACCACATTTTAGAGGTGCATATATCTGGGAAACTACTGGAGTAAACTCTTTCAAACTGCAACATTTGATATAATTCACAAAATATTTTATTTTACAGTTTGCAATGAGTTTCTTTTAAAGTTAACAAATAAATATGTGTGTAAATAGAAAGTGAGAAGGTACTTATGGCAGGCTGACTATCAAGTGAACTCTATTCATTCAGGGTTTACCACGTAGACAGTCACTGCAGTCTACACCAGCTGACTTTGGCCTTGAGGTGGAGTACACCTTGGACACGTCACCTGGCCAACGCTGAGACAATCATTCATTTACTCATGGAATAAAACAAGATAAAATCACAATTTTCCATAGAGACTGGAACATGGAAACTTCACAAACAAAGAGAAATGATCAGGCTGGTTCAAACGCAAGCCCTTTTTTGCCACTAAAATTCTCAACGAAAGCCCTAATATCTGTTTCATCAGTCCAATGATTGTGGTAGACAACTGTTTTAGATCATAATAAACTGTTCTGATAATTTATTCATGAATAAAGTAATACTACAAACATTTCTTTTTGTCAAATATTTTGTTTTTTTCAAATTGGTTCAAAGCAGGTTGATTGTTTGACATTAATCCCTGCAAATTTTAACATGTTTCATGGAAAAAAGATCCAAAATAGAAAAAAGTGAAAGATGCATATATGAGTGTAAATTAGATTAGAAGATTGAGGTATGGTAAATGTGGTTTACAGCTGCAAAATAAGGAAAAGAATTGAGGTTTGAGAGGTGGTTGGTTTATAGAGAGAGAAAAAAAATGTTATCAGCGTGTTACTATTTTTGTTGCACAGAACATTATCTGTGTGATAAATTAAAACTACAAAACGAGAAATTTATCAAGAGTTTAAAAGAAAAACTCCTCCAGGTGAAACTCAATCAAGGGCAGTCCCTCCCAGACTGTGCTGACCTGCTCTGCAGCAGTGAACCTTCCCCACATGCAGCTGCTCTCAGCTGTGAAAACTTCACATCTGGGAGAGCAGTAACACTGGTAAAACACTGGTCTGTGGCCTGGCCACAAAGCCGAGTCCTTGTTTTTACTTAATGATGATGGCAATGGGTTTCTGCACTGCTGCTTGTTACACTCATCAATATGCTGTTGCACATGCACATGTGTTTGTAAAACTATGCCTGAATATTTATGTCAAAAAGAGATTTCCTCTGGAACTAGACCGGTATATTTTCACTTTGAAAAAGACAACAGGCTCATAAATCTATAAAACACAGTTTAGATACAAGTAGGCAATATTTACTAAAATATGCAGCTGTTTAGCTGCTCCAAATTACTGGACAAAAAAAAAAAAAAAAAACATTTCAATGTACAATGTGTCAATGCATAGCTATAAAGCTGAACTACAATTTCCAGAGGCATAGTCTGGACTAGAGGACTCCCTGCTGGTGACAGAAGACATGAGAGCAAAAAACAAACAAAACAAAACAAAATAAATTGTTCAATAAGATCCACTGCTTTGAACACAAAAATCAATGTTTGTCAGAGAAAGACAATTCTGAATGTAAAGATTGAGAAGAATAATACATGAGGTTTGATTTATAATAACATCTAAATATGCAACATTAAAGTAAGTTTATTTGGATAAATAAACCCAGGTTTTGCTCATTTCCAGAGATCACATTATAGTAAAAGAAGGGGCAAAGTCAAGGTATGATAGTTCATAAAATCACATCATGTCTTCTGCATAAAATATCTTAACGGCAAACCATTTTGTCTGCTTTTCAGCTATCTATATATCATGACACATGTCTAATAAGGACAAATGATATGTAAGACAGAAAACGTATGATAATTGTGTGTATCAAGTGTGCAACTTATTACGGAGCCTGCGAGGGGACATGGAGGGATTTTTTTTCTTTCGCATTCCCGCGCAATAGTATTGCATTACCTCCCAATAATGTTTGCGTTCCCTCGCAAAATTAATTTATCTCTGTTGTGCCCGTTGGTTTATTAACAAACTCACATGCTTACCATCAGCAGATTAGCCTACTACTTTAATTCAGCTTTGGAATGAATAGATCACATAGACACCCATGGAAGTATGTAATATGTCGATATTTTAACACAGTGAAGCCACGTAACATCAACGTCAATATCACGAACTTGTGGCGACACATCCTGTTTTGGTAACCTGATATTTCAAAATAAATGTCTGATTTAATTTAGTTCATACAAAACAAACTTTTGCGTGGGAATGCAAAACAATATTGTGAGGGAATGCAAACGTTTGCGAGGTAACGCAAAAGAAAAAAAAATCCCCCATGTCCCCTCGCAGGCTCCATAACTTGTAGACGGTTTATTTAGTTGAAACAACAAAAGTTACCAAATGGATTGAATTGTGTTTGAATTGTAGCAGATCAGAGACAAAACGGAAGTGAAAGTTTCTGGAAGCTATGTAGAAAGATTTAAAAAAAAAACATACCCATCGTTAGAGCAGGTCATAAACTCCTCTTTCATCTTGGGGTGCCAGCACCCACAGTTCAACATAGCCGTGTGTCCCTGTAATGAGAGCAAAGTGACCATGAAGAAAACTACATTTTAAACACTGTGCCTAGTTTCCATTGACTTTGACAAGCTGCGAACTGATAAATCATGACCATGTTCTAGTCCCAGTCTTATACACTGATATTAACAAGAGCTATTTACCTAAAAACTGTTTTCAAACTCTTAGTATTTAAAGACAAGCCACATAGTTCATTGCCAGGAAATAAAGACATAAGATTTTTATTTGTCATTATGTTGCTAGAACACAACAGAATTGATGTGGTACCCTCTGAAAACAAAATAGTAAAAGCATAAAAAATGTATGAAGTTTCAAAATGAAAAATATCCACTTGTAAAGGGGAAAGAATAAATGCTGCTAAGACCAGCGGATCTTTTTTGCAGTCCTACTGGATGCAAATATAAATCCAGTGATAAGGCAGCTGTTGTTCATCATTTATCTGTTGTTTTTCAGTTTGTTGCACACTAATTACCTCCACAAAAAAGGTTTTCAGTTATTTCTTTGAAAGTGCTTTTATACACACCAGTTAGTTATGTCACATCTGGGTGCAAGAGAAAGGGGTTTCCCTTGAGAAAAGGACTATTAGCTTGATCCCACTATAACACCAACCTTCCTCAGCATAGAACTCTGTGTCTCAATTCATGGGATGCAACCAACGTTGGCCGCAGTCGATGTGGGCCGTAGGCCGCATAAACAGATGTGAAATAAGACGGTCTAATCTACAGAAGACGTATGTTTGCGTGACCACGCTCTGCCTCGTTACCATGGTGATACGTTTTATATCACATCAATTCAGTTGTTTTTTTTAAGGTATAACTTCAAAAAATTATGTTTTAATAACGTTACAAGTAACACCTCATTGCAACAAAAAGTGTCTTCAGCTAAGTTGTTTAATTTACATTCTTTGGTCCATCTTAAATTTCCAAACTGTCAAAAACAAAAAACAAACAAAAAAAAATTGTCATAAAATAAAAAAAAAAAAAAATACCTACGGCATCTTTGTTTTCTTGTTTAATTTGCTGACGGTGCAATGAATCCTGTGATACAGTCGATCGCATAGGATACTCAGATGCAGCAGACGGTTTCTGGAGTTTTGTCGGCTGCATCTGAGTAGGTGCCTACGAATTGGGACAGCCTACAGCAAGGGGCAGTGATGTAAGCAGCTGACAAATGCGGCCAACATTGGCTGCAACCCATGAATTGAGACATGGCCCTTGTCTTCAAACTAGAGATGGGATAAATGTCTCTTTAAAAGGGATCCAGATCTTGAGGAGACATTTGTTTCATAGAGCCATTCAAAAGAGCCATTCGATTTTGAACGAGTTACGCCATCACGTAGGGAAATACGTCGTCACGTCACCATATGTGATGACATCATCCCATTACGTTGGTAAAACACATCTCTACTTCAAATTGAACCAGTGAACTCTGAAGCCGTGCCGCCCGCAGCGTCACAGCTTTAAATAGAGTTCCTCACAGAGTAGCTTCTAGCTATTTCCTCTGCATGAAGAGTCCTGTGGAGAAACTCATAAGAAATAACTTTAAGGGAGGAAAAACCCAGAAAGAGGCCTCTGTGACTGTGGGGTCAAAGAGGAACACCGGTGCGCTGCACATATGACACACAGCTATTAGATCGCACGGAGAGCAGAGCTGTGCTGGAGCAGCAGCTGACTGAACAACATCGGTGTGTGTGGATCAGGAACAGGGCCTGCCTGTTCACTGTCAAAATACTTTAAACACACCACTTTAATGACCAATTAAGTGGAACCGCCTATGCCTTGATGTTTTATGGCTGAAAAAAGTATTACAAATTGCTGAGCTGTAAAATTTTATGGTAAAATACTTATAAAAAAGCAATATGGATGCTCTGTGTGGTGCAACTACAACTCTGCTCTGTAAAATAACACCAAAACAAGCAATTATTCATTACAAGAGCTTCACAATTACGCTGAATGAGCCAAATCCAATTCCTCTTCCTCAACAGTTTGGGACAACAAATTGCCAATGACTAAAAAGAAGCAGGTTGACATTGATACCATCAGTAAACAGTGTAATAAAAAGCGAAGAAAAAAAACAAGATATATCTATTAGGGGACAACACCGGCATATCC
Source organism: Cynodonichthys magdalenae (assembly GCA_031762555.1). Classification (NCBI taxonomy): domain Eukaryota; kingdom Metazoa; phylum Chordata; class Actinopteri; order Cyprinodontiformes; family Rivulidae; genus Cynodonichthys; species Cynodonichthys magdalenae. Next base: position 12,791,284 of record JARVJO010000140.1, on the reverse strand, counting down.
ATGTTTGTTATTATTGCAGTTGCTAGCAGCATACTTTTTTTTAACTCAATATACTATAGGAACTAAGTACATTTACTTTGTTACAGTACTGAAGTAATTGTTTTGAGGACTGGTAATACCAACTATTTTTTAATTCTAATTTTTACTTTTATATCATTACATTAGCAACATAAAATAATCTACTTTTACTTTTTTACTTTAAAACTTAACACCTATTTACATATTAAAAATTAAAATAGGACCAGAAATCATCATGAAAAGAGTGGTTTATTAACTCTAAAAAATGTGTTGAATTTACAAGTAATGCAAACTGGTTCCACTAAAAATAAGTAAATTTGACACTTCATTTTATAGTGTGTGCAAAAGTAATTTTAGTTTTCGGTTTATTGTGAGAAATGTTATGACTTTTTCTTCTCTTTGTAATTCTTTTTTTTTTTTTTACCAAAGTCATTTTCTCTTAAGGTAATTGTACTTTTACTTAGTTATTTCTTTCAAGTACTTTATACACCTCTGCTTAATTGTTTTAAGCAAAAATGAATAATGGGGGCTTTAGCACTCAGTCCTGCAGTCTAGTAATCTTGAGGCTGCTGATTTTACTCCAGGTTACGCCAGGAAGGGCATCTGGAGTAAAATAATTTCCAAATGTTTCATGCGAGTTTGCTCGCTGTGGGGACCACTGCAGAACGAAGCAGCCGAATGAACAATAACACAAGTTAAATTAAATTTAATAATAATTCTAACCTTAAAGTGATAGTAGCTCATTCCTAACACTAACCATGAGCACTTATAGATCATTGTTTAAATCTTCTGCATGCAGGGCGAAGGGCAATAGGCATTTGTTCGAAGAATGCTGGTTTTATTGTCTTTACATTTTAAGTCATGTTTGAACAAAACAGTGCAAAGAATGTGATATAAAATTAATATGTTAATGATTTTTTTATCTTTATTATCCCAATGCCTCAAAAAAAGCTATTATTAGGGGTAAACCAGCCTGTCATTCTGCTACATGTAATCCAGAGAGTCCCTAAACATTCAGTGAACAGGAGGAATAAATCAGAATAGCTGTATGTCAACATGATTTATTTATCACGAGACACAGGTAATCGACTGGGACGCAGTCAGCAGGCCAAAACACATTTTCAATGAACCTAACTCCCCCATCAACTCCAGATGGGACTGAGTAGGATAAGAAGGTAGGACATTCAGGAAACCCCTTGTTGAAATCAATGGACCTTCACTTCAAGCACTTCATATGGTCGGTATAAACCATGTCAAAATGTGCTGCAGCTGGCACACATGGTTACTGACCACCAATACTGGCTGTCTTAAACACTAAAACCCAAACATGAAGTTCTAATTTGGACCCTTCTTTGTAGATTCAGGTGTAGGAATCACGACAATCCTAAAAGCAAAAAGTGGAGTTCCTTTTTCCCCTTCCTCTACCCGATCACAAAGCATAAACCTTTATCCTCGCATCATAAAACAGAGCAGATGCATCCTGTAACTACCAAGCACTGGCATGGTGTCCTTAGAGAGCGAAACATATCATCCAGTCTGCTTCAGCCATTAACACAAACACTCAGCAGCATCTTTAAGATTAAGTACAAATGTAAAGGTTTTAAAGTAATTTTTATGCAGATGGGAAATAAAATATTAGTTATGCAAGTCATTACAACACCATCAAACAATGGGCTCCATTATATTCTATATATGTATTTTCAACAAAGCATTTACTGTATGTTTCTGTTTTTCATTACATTATTTGGAAAGTGCTAATTGTTGCTGCTTTTAAAAATATAGCTGGTGAGCAGAAAACCACTGACATTTTTAAGGTTTATTCCAAATCATTACAACACAAGTCTTAGTTTTTATAGTTTGAGTCGTCATGGAAAAGTTATTTTACTGGGAATGTACTGTAAATAATTGCTGAAATCTGAAACTATTGCAATCATAATCCAAAATTAATACCTGCCAAGGCATTATGGAGCTGGAATAGTTTTTGGAACACACACACAAAAATAAACTATAATTTTCTCCAGTTTAACAAATTTACTTTCCTGCATCATTAGCTTAAATCTAATAAAATAACTAGATAAAACTGGGAGTTTTGTCACAGAATAAATTTTAAAAATCGTGTTTCTTTTTCATACTTTGGTGTTGGCCATATCCACGATGTACTGGTCCCCCTTCACACACTCCATGACATTGAAGCCATCACGGTCCAACACTTTGGCCTGTGCATTGCCAGAAACTACCAGGATAACATCACCAGTGACGCTGTACTGCAGAGACTTGATCTGATGGCTGCCGAACACACAGACAACACAAAGAAAATGGTGTAGCACTTCAGTGATGATACATTAAGTTTTGTTTTCAAGCTATAATAAGAAAAGGTTCTGTGTCAAAACAGTTGACAACAATGTTCTCAGGTTTTGAAATGGCTCATACAATAAAATATCACAGTATGATGCATGTATTTTTATAGACAGATGAAAATTAGAGGTAAGATTCATGGCAAAGGGCAAATCTTAGATGTGCACCAAGAAACATAAAAAAACATTAAGAATTACAATATTTTACGGTTGTGATAATTTCTCTTTGAAACATAATTAACGTATAAGTCACATGAATACAGACTGAAAATACAAAAACCTTTAAGAAAAAAGTAAAAGCTTATGTATTATTTAGTTCATATTTAAAATATTACGTTTTTAACATCAACAGTGTAATACTTTGTTTTTATTTTAACAAGTTGAGCTTACAAATTTACAATGTTTTCAAAAGGACAGCCATGAAGAGACAAATATTAAATTAGCATAGCAAAAGGCAGATAAAGCAAAATGTTCAAATATAAATAAAGTAAGACTACAATAGGTACATTTATTACTGAAGTGGAACGTAAGAGATCATTTCATCTTCTAAAGCTCAGTAAAACTCACCAAGCCATCTTGTTTCTGTTAAATGAGTTAACAAGATGCTATTTTGGGGTCATGAATGACAAGCAGTGGACCTCATCTGCTCAGCTTTCTGAATGAAGCCCTGCTTGTTAGCAAACCAAACAGGCTACTGCATCGTACTGTAATCAGAATAAATGTAGCGTGATTTTTTTAAGGGGAAGCCCGATCCAGCTCAGCGCACTGGTTCCAAAACCAAAAAAGGCATTTGATCCCTAATGACAGCTTCAGTTTAACAAACAGTAAACACACACACACAAATACCCACTTAACCCCACCATCTGCTTCTGAAAGCCTCATTTTGCATGAAAAGAGAGGATGTCACAGAGTAAGCATGAGACTTGATGGAGCTCAACAAATGCACATGTTTGTTTACAAGCGGTCACTTTGACGCACCGAAACGAAGTTAGTGTATCTGGCGTTTGCATGAAAACAATTAAACACATGTTAAGCAACTGTGTTGATGTTCTACAGACCACTCGCAAGGCTGTATGGATCTGAAGGCCTGCAGAGACTGATCCATCCCAGCAAAATCCCAGAAACGCACATCATAATCATATCCACCTGTCACCAGTCGGGCTCCAGAGGGGTCCAAAGCAAGAGCTGATACCTGTGGAGACAAAAAGGTGTTGTTTTTTTTAAGTCAATTTCCTCAACCTTCAGAGATTAACTAATTCTAAATGGCTGCTTCTTATTAAATCTCCACTAAAGGAGAAAAAAATTAAGGCAAATAACAGTAAAAACTACAAATGTTTTATGTTTCAAAAGGTTTATGAAACTTCAATTAGTCAAGAGAATTCTTAATTCAAGGAAAAATAAAAATAAGATAAAAATTTAATAAATCCTTTTGGAGAGTCTATACCAAAAGACTACTTTAATCAAAAGCCTTACTGTTTTGGTACCATGCTGCAGAATGATCTCATGAGTGTCTGGAATCCTTTTCACAGGATTCTGTGTCAAAAATTTGAGAGAAAGAGAAACAATAAAAAAAAGGATGAGCAGTTTTGTTTGTTCCAGTGTACTATTTCATTTAATAAAAATTCATTCCATATCATTTAATTGGCCTTTTTTTTAGCAAAAATGTTTATGCTAAGAATTCCTGAAATTTCTAGGCAAAAAAGCTGGCGGGGGGGGCTGTAGTGTTGGGTGGTGGCATTGATGATTGGGGGTTTGGGAGGGGG
>JARVJO010000140.1:12773421-12785202 GCA_031762555.1 Cynodonichthys magdalenae | reverse complement strand
ATTTGTTAATTGTCTGAAATTGTCTGAAATAAATTTCATTCATTCATTCATTCATTCATTCATTCATTCATTCAAAAGAACCACATTTCAAAGGTTAAGATCTAAGGCTGTGAACTGATGGTTTGATCTTAGATCCTAACCTTTGAATATTTACAAAACACTTTGTAAATACAGCACTAATAGATGCTGATATGTAGCAGGTGTCATTGGAATTTTGCAAAGATAAACAAAAACAAATCCAGTTCAACACAAGTCCTTAAGCTTTCTTGTGCTGCCACCTTGTGGTGAAACTTTAAAACATCTAAGCAAAGAGGCTACTGGTGCTTTTTCCCCCACGAATCTGTAAAACGATAAAGTTAAATAACTGTATGTGTGCACCTTACTTATACCTCACATTGAAAATGATGTCAGCAATTTATGGCATTTTATTTATTTTATGTAATATATTAACTTTTGTTTAACCAGGCAAGTCCCATTGAGATCACAGATCTCTTTTGCAAGGGAGGCCTGGGCCTGAAGGCAACCTATTGTACATGATTTTGGTCTGTGGGGGAAACCAGTGTACCTGAAAAAAAACCATGCAAGCATGAGCATGCAAACTCCACACAGAAAGACCCCAGGTCCAAATCAAACTGGGCATCAAACCCAGTGCTTGTTTGTATGTTATTATTGGCACAGATTTTCTTACAGATTCAAACCTTCTGAGCAAAATGAGAGTTTACATCCACATCACTAATATTAACATAAAAACTACAGAGCATTTAGAAACATGCTGTAATTCACAGATAAGCCCTACTGTTTTTGACATTTCAAACATACATCATCATCTTGTGCCTCTTCATCATCATCATCATCGTCATCTTCTTCATCCTCATCACTCTGTGCTGTGTTGCTCCTGTAACCTGGTGGAAGCGGAGGTCCCACAAGTTCGTCATCATCCTCCTGGGCAGTTTGTTGAGGAGGCACTGGAGGCCCAATGAGCTCAGAGTCTGATTCACTGCTGTCACAGCTGCTTTCACTTTTCTGTACCCTTAAAAAAATAAAAATAAAAAAACCCATTGACAAACAAATTTAAATGGCAAATTCATTCAAGCTGTTTTAAGAATTAATGCACTGAACTGAAACATGTGAAACACACTAATCACAACCTACCTAGAAGAAGCAGCTGCACTTTTGTCTTTCTGACTCTGAGCTGATGGTTTGACTGACATGGAGCTCTCTCCTTCCTCTTCCATTTGAACCTCCAGCTGCCGCTCCTCTGAAGAACAAAGTATTACAACAAAGACACTTTTTCACAAGATGACAAACCATGTCCAAACATTGCATGCCCACGCCCTATTATACTGACATACTTACTACATTAGACAACAACAGATGTGTCTATGTAAATTCATATCATTACAAGTTATCTTATAACAAACTTACCTAACACACGCTGACTCCTCTCAATAGCTGTTCGCCGAGTTTGCTCAAAAATTGCATTAAAGTCAAAAGTTCGAGCTTTTTTGCCTAGAAAATACAAATGAAACCATCTTAATGTGCAATTGTTAAAGTGACTGAGTGCTCTGTGAAAAAACAGCAACAATCTGAGTATTTGTATCTACACTTACCAAATCCAGAAAATCCCATAACAGATCCAATATCTCCATCACCACTCATTTCACCTGATGATAATAAAGTTCTTGTTTTTTTACTGGCATTGAAACATCATGAAATTGTCAATTTATTAAGAGAATTTCAAAGCCAACTTCCTTCAATACGTTTATTCTTACAAACAACAAAGTTAATTTATTTTAGATTTCGGCAGTTTAAAAAAATGACATAATACGATGTTTACTAATAGTAATTGTGCAGTAATACGATAACAAATTGTTATAATGCTATCACACAAAAAACTGCTTTAAATGACTTACTACCAGACAGTGTAGTTTTAGCATACACAAGTTTGTAAGCTAACACCCTTTATTGATTAAAGCAGAAATTATCATGTTGGAAGCTAACAAACAGAGCTCTGGTTATCAGCTATATTTGGGCTAATCAAACTATATTATGAAAATTAAACAAATGGGGTTGAAAATGGGTTAAAACAAACAGGAAAAAGTAAACAAGCTAATGTTGTAAGCTAGCACAAAGCAGCAACAGTTAAAGAATAATTAATCAAACTTGAGTTGATAAATGTCGAAAGCTACGATACTTAAGCGCATTAAAGTATGTTGCATTAGAGTAAGGAAATGCAGTGATAAATACAAATAGTACTGACTGAAAAAACGTTTTACCATCAACTTTTTTAGTATCCATGTTTTCAAACACGACCTCAGATCTCCGGAAGTAGTTCTATCTTCTTCATCTTCTTCATGTTTTTTTTTTGGGCGGCTTGCAAACAACGATAAGGTGCATTACCGCCACCTACTGATGTGGAGTATGGACTCGATCGACGCTCAAAAAAAAAAAAATCATGTTCTTTCAAACAAGCGGGTTTGTTTCAAATAGTGAATTAAGGCAAGGGTATTTTCTGTTTTTGAATGTCCCGTAATATTTCTATGTGATCTAACCTTATTTTATTTTCATTGAGTCTGTTAATCAGTTGAATTCTTTCATTTCTGGCAGTGTATGTTCTACATCTTTTTCTTCTCCACAGTACTCACATGTTCTTGTATTATGTTTTCCTTTAATAATGTTTTGTTTAATCCAGTATGTCCAAATCTGAGACGTGATATGACTCCCTTCTTTTTCTTCCAGTGTTTCTCCCGTTTTCCGTTGAGCAATATATTGAAGGGGGTGATTAATTTACTGATCAATATGTTATTCACATTATTCTGATCTGGTTATATTTTGTTAAGCTAATCAGGAGTGTAAGCTTTTAGAATCAGCATTAAAGGTTCAAGTACAGTTTAAATACTGAAGTGATGATTTACCTTAGTCTACTTGACTGAAACTAGGATTGTTAAAGATAATAATGTGCTTCAATAATCAGAACTGCAGGAGATTGTAACAAATACCATCGACCTTTCTTTCTGCCTCCCATTGTCATTGCCGTTTTTCTCTCATTTTCTGTTTTATGATACTTTTTATTTCTCTTCTGCTGAATGTCATATCTATTTCTACATTGTTTTTGGAAGCCTATTTTGCTACTTTGTCTGCCATTTCATTTCCTGGTATTCCATACAAATGTTTATTAATCCCATCATTTTAATCCTGTACATTGTTTGTTGTATTTTTATTATTATATCTGGTCTGCTTTCTGAATAACTAAGATTAACTAAGAATTGGAATCTGAACAAATTATTGATCTGAGTGGTGTATTATCCTTAATCAATTGAACTGCCAGTAGTATTGCGATCATTTCTCCTGGGTATATTTGTTATTGATCCTTTTCCCTACTTTTACTCCAAACTCTGGTATGATAAATGCTACCCCAACATGTTATCTTTTGATGGGTCTGTATATATTTTTACATATAATACTGATTTCTATATTCTATACTTAACTTTGAATTTAAAATGTTATTTCTTTTCTTCCCTAATAAATTCAGATTTGTTCTGTGAATATCCATGGATGTATAACTGGTATTGGTACTGTTAGACTTACATTAATGTTATTGATTTGAATGTGTTAGTTTTTGACTTGTGATCCAACCAAAACTTTTTGTTTCTTTTTTATATTTTTCCCAACATAGTTTTAATACTTCTTGAGTCGGATGATTTTGTTTGTGACCTTTTAGATTCACGCAGTAATTTAATGCAAATTGCTCTCTTCTAATGTTTAGTGGTGATTCTCCCATCTCTACCAATATTGCTCCTGTGGGTGTTGTTTTAAATGCTCCTGTAATTATTCTTAGTGCCTGATATCGAATACTGTTTGATTTTTCCAAAGATGTATCTGATGCTGAGTTATAAACAATACTTTCAAAGTCCAGTGATCTGATTAGTCCTGTGTAAATGGTTTTCATTGATTTCCTGTCTGCTCCCAAGTCTCTTCCTATTAAACACCTCATTATATATAGATAAATATATTTTTTTACATTTATCTACCACTTTTTGAATATGAACAGCCCATGTTATTTTTTCATCAAACCATATGCTAAAAAATTTTAACTGTTTTACTCGTTCAAGTACTTTACCATATAATTTAAGTCATGGTACAACAAATATTGCAAACATTAATTGTAGATTAAAGTAGGCCATGGAGTAAAGTTGAGTTTTAAGCATAGATTTAAAAGTCTCAACAGTCTGAATGCAAAAAGGTAAGCCACTCCATGTGAAGATCTGTGTTTTGTGCTGGCTCCCTCTTGTGATCTGTATTTTCATCATCCTTTCCTCAGTCAGCTTTTACTCTCCAGTCAGTCACACTCACCTGTCAGCTGTTTGTAATCAGGTCCTCTCTAGGTGTTCCTAATCCTCTCTCTCCTTCAGTTTGGATTTAACCAGTCTCTTATCATCACTTCCTCATCCATCTACTGTTTGGTTCAGCCCTGGCTTTCTCCTGTGTTACCTGTTGGTTTTGTTTTGGCCACCATGCGGGCGTTTTGTTTAATTAAAGTCTTTATTTTTTACTCATGTCAGCCTGCATTCCTGGGTCCTCACATTCCAAAGGTTTGGGGCAGAAACCGCAAAAGCCTGATCACCTTTAATTTTGCGACTACATCTAGGAACATCTAAGAGAAGCTGGTTGAAATAGAATCGTTTTGCAGAAAGAACTGTCAAAACCTTTAATAAAAGAGTTGAAGCGCTCTTATATATAAAGAACTAAAAAATAGGATAAACCATTTTAAAGTGCTTGCTGTACACTGCTGAAAATATTACAAATATAAATGAAAACAGATAAAATATTCCATTTATATACATAACAGATTATTGTAAACCAAGTATTAAATCGCAATTTCTATCAACTCAAGTTTACACTGTATCACTTCCTATGTACAGAGGATCTAACAGGCTGTAGGTATGTAATTTTACTTCCATTCAACACATGCTACATTAGAGTTTTTAAGGCATTTTTTTCCCTCCATTTTGCTCAATCATCTTCTTCAGCCACCATCCTTTCGATGGCAGCCCAATCAACTTTGCTGAGGCTGCTGCCTGCACCCTCAGAGAGGTTATCCAGCCAGTCCATTTCTGAAGCACCATCTGTGAGAGCCTCTTCCTGTTCACCTAAAACCTGAGAAATGTACAGGAAGGTAGAGAAAAAAAAGGTTATCAGTCAAAATGTTAAAATACTAAAACAAATTGTTTGCAATAGTTGCACTGATTATGAACCACAACTGAACACAATCCTATCTGAAGCACCAAATATTCCTTCGGGAGGTAAACTCAGTTTTTCCATTTACAGAAGTTGGATTCAAAATATAAGTGAGAAATGTGATTCTTACCAAGTCAAACTCCTCCAGACCCTGCAGCCTGTTTGACTCTGAGCGGTTCACTCTCTCTGTCTCTTCAACTTGGGTTTTATCTCTTGGGATCCATCTTTCTGAAGCGGCACCGCGGGAAAAGGTGCTGTTTAATCCCAACTTCTGGTATCCAACCCGCTGCCCCTCACTCAGACTGGCTGCAGGATGCTCAGTTTGGCTCTTGGTATTGCTGAGCATACCACGCCTTGTTACTCTGGACAGACGATCTCCTGGTAAATAGGTCACTAAAATGAACAAATAAACAAAATTACACAATACATAAATTGTGAAAATGTAACATATTGTTCTTGGACTTTGGTAGAAAACATGTATTTACTGTATTTGGATTAGATTTAAGCGTGATACCTGGTCGATGGAGTCCCAGTCTCCTACGGACATCCTCCAGTTGTCGCCCCTCCACAAACTGAGGGCGAGGGGCTTGTCCTGACCGAGACCCAATTCTTCTTTTATCACTGACAGATACAGTGTGAGGCCTGTACAAAAAGGTTTTACCCCATTTACCGAACAAGCATTTAATTTTCTATATTACCGGTATATAAAGCAGTGGTTCCCAACCTGCCCCCTACCCCCCACCCAGAGAGCAAAGGGGGGCCGCATAACCTTGTCTGCTCAGTTTACTATTTATTTATAAAAATAACCAAAACAAGTCCATTTGAAAAATTATAACTGTATAACTCAGTTTTTCTTTTCCAATTAAAAGTTTGTAACTGTTCACTTTATTCTTTCATTATTTTGACAAATAGATAGTGACTGAGTGAGTCTTTGAGAAATGTGGCTTAGAAGTAAAAAAGGTGGCCTTTGTAGAAAATAGGTTGGGAACCACTTACACACAGTACATATTTTGCTTCAAAATAGATTTTGGCACTTCAGGTCGTTTTGATACATTTTGTTTACGGCTCCAAACACACTAAAGTAATTTGTCTTGACAACTGTAACAACTCTAAAATCCTTCACTTGCAGGCATCACCTCCCTAAACTTAAATGTGAAATATTTTTCTTACACAGAACTCAAAAACTCAGGTTGACTGTGTCTTGTCAGTAACTGCAGATTTTGATTCCATGTTATGATCAGTAATTAATAATTGACTGAAATGCAGTTCACAATGAAAGTTTAATGAGACGAGATCCTCATTCTGTTACTGTAGCAGAAGATAACCTGCGAGCGCTGCTGGGAGGAGGAGCAGAAATCAGCCGTGTGTTGGAGACCACAGGAGGAGCATCAGTCTGTGAAGACCGCTGCACGTTTTCAGGAGAGTCGAGGAAGTCGGCAGCTAAAGAACAAGCCTCACGTGTCCTCTGGTCGTACTGTTTCAGGAGCACAAACCTGTTAAATAAATGAAATAGTTTATGAAATGCTTGAGCAGGTTTGTGGAGTACAAATTAATAAGCACCTACTTTTCCTTTTCCTCTCTGTTTCTCCCAGTTGTCGCTCGGTTTCTGTTCTCAGATTGCTGCAGAAAGTGGGTAAGCAGTAATGTTATTACAAAAGAAGCATAACAGAAAGGAGTGTTATTTTAGCAGAGAAGGCAGCATTAGCTCACCCCTGTTGGACGGGAAGAGAAAGGTTTGTGCTCCCTTTCTCTGAGGTTTTCTCTGTGCTTCTGGTAGGCAGCCAGTCGTTCTCTTTGCTTCCTCCTCATCCAGATTCTCAGCTCCTTCCTCTCATCCTCAGGAAGCGTGGGTTTCTGCGATGTCCATCTGCTCTGCAGCTGGCTCTGCCTGCTGAGGGCCATTTTATTCATGAGCTCAGAGTTTATTCTAACAGTTGCTTATAAAGCCCAGTCTTCTAGTCTGCAGTATACCTGCTATGGTGTGCAGTTTGTGAAGGGGACAAACTCCAGTCAGTGGGTGATAAGTAGCCTTCCCGTACCAACTCATCTAAGATTTCTGCTGTATCAGATAGCCCAGTTTGGCTCAGATTCTCATCTTCCCATCTGTAATTAAAGAAGAGGGGATGTATTGTAGAATGAAAGATGTTTTAAATGTTTTAAGACTTGGAGTCGGCTTCAACTTACGCATGAGGTATGCTGTAGGTCTCACTGAAGTGATGTTTCATTCCTGTAGGAGCAAGATGACAGAAAATGCCTGATTATAACTACATGTGACGACAAAAACACAATGGAACCGTGTTTTATCTATTATCACTTTAAGCTCAAACGCGATCGAAGAATACAAATTTTTCACCAAACCCAGATGAATAAAATCATCTTAAATGAGTTAAATTGTGACTTCACCTGGAGGAGTGTGAAGGTATTGGCTGGAATGAGATGTAAAATCATACAGAGGTGGATTTGTCTCAGGACTGATGGAGTCATTATGAACACGCTCTTCTTCAGTCGTCTCTCTGGTCTTCAGTTTAGTTAAAGGGTCTGAATCAGATCTTGGTGTCCATGCTGTTACAAATATTACAAATCTGCTGTTAACAGAGATGTATGGATGTTCTTTTTTCTTAAAATGGCATCAATAGAGTTTTATTACTTTGGATGTGTCTGTGTTTTCACTGAGATACAAAGATTTCATAACTAATGAGAATTGTTTTTGGTCCTACCATTCACTGGAACAGAGATTCTGACAGATTTCTTTACCGATGCATTCGTTTTCACGTCAGGCGTCATGTCTGAGGAGAGCTTTTCAATTGTGTTCACCAGCTACACACAAAGACAAATACAGTAATAAAAAACAAACAAGGATCTTTAAGTTTACCTGTAAACTTAAATGATAGAAAAAACTTAGCAGCACAATTATAAAACCTGCTGATGTACCGTTCTGGAGTATAAGAAGTCCATCTCAAGATTATCTGCAATGTTTTGCAGAGCAGCTAACTGTGCATCCAGCTCTGACAGGCGAGAGGAGAACTGGACTGCAGGAGGTGGGGAGGGGGTTTCATCGGTGCTCGGGCCCTTTATGGCTCGACAGAGTTCAGAATCAGATGAAGCTACCGTCACATAGTCTTGCGGGATGATTCTCTCCAAAACTCTGTTGGGCTCGTTATAACTGAACGATGGAGACACCACAGGGATATCTGGGATAAAGAAAAAAAAATTGTAACATAAGCAAATTGAGCTGCAGCATAGAGACAGATAAATGTCTAAAACTACCTGTGGAAATGGTGGGTTTTGTCGTATTCTCTTGAACTGCAACGGAGGGTTGTGGCTCAGAAGCACCTCTGATAACAGAAGTAGCAAGGACATGAAGCTGAGCAGAAGTAGGCGAGGAAGGAATATCTCGTACTTCTGAGCTGCGACGTTGCAGCAGATCTTCATGCTGGATTAGTTCCTTTAGATCTAAGATGCTAATGAACTGACGGCCACCCTGATGCTGAAAGATAAAGACAATAAAATAAGAACTTTAAATTAGTATATGTCAAAATTTATCTCAATGATTGAATGAATTCAAGTTTAAAGACCACATTTACAACATAAAATGATCAAAACTGACTTTAATTCAAACATTTATGAACCATTGATGATTCATTCATTGTAGTGAATAAGAGGGACCAATTAGACCGATTTTGAATTCAAAAGCAAATATCTTGCTGCTAAAACTGTAAAGCTTTAAATGTGAACCCACCTGCATCTCCTCTGGTTTCTGTGGGGTTTCTTCTGTGTTTTGAATAGAATCTTCACAGAATGTGTCAAAAGTCCTGGGACTTTGTGCTGGATTAAAAAATAAAAAACTCAGATAAGAACAATTTTGAGAATATTCCTTTAAATCATATCTGCGTGGAATAATAACAGAGTGCTTTATTTTCAGATCAGCGTACGTTTTGTGCCGCTTAATGTCTCCGAGGCTTGAACAGAAACAGCTTTATCCACAAGCACAGGCAAAGAGGCTGGAAAACACAAACAGCATTTAAAACAATTCTGTATTTTCATTTTATTCAAGCAACTTCCACCAAGTTCATGCTTTTAATTTTAGATTTTTCTGACTTAACAGAATCTAGTAACATTAAAAGATTTTTATGTTTCTACAAACACAAGCAACTACGATGAATAAACATCATAGCTGTGTTAAAATGTCAGCACTTCTGACTCACCTGAGTCTGTGTTGGTAAAAGCATCATGGCGCTCAGGGGGTCGTTTACTTGTAGAAGCAAAGGCATGGAGTTCAGCTGAGGAGGAAAAGACCCTGTCCAATAATCTCTGACCAGTCAGCAAACAGTCTGAGGATCCTGGAAGGTCAAGAATAGTAGCTCATTAGTACTTAGAGAAGCTGCTAATTTTCTAACATATACATGCAAATACATATCTGTATTTTAACTGGCAAGATGAATATAGTGAATATTAGTTGGTCGGTGTTGTGTAATCACCTGTCAAGTCCTGTGTAGGAGCGGCAGGTTCTTTACTTGCAGGTGAATCCTCTGCCTAAATATATAACAAATCAAACAAATAAAGGAGAGTTTGACAAAGATATTCTGATATTCTTCATAAAAAAATAAATACCTAACTTTAGAATTAATGTACCTTTTGTGTCGAGGCGATAGAGTCATTTGGACGGAATGTGACTTCTGTTTTTCTGCTCTTCTCTCTCCTCTTCTCCCTTTAAATAACAAAATGAAAATAGTACAATATTCCTGTTCAGTCACTAATAAGGAAGGACAGCAGCACAAAACTATTTTGTATTGCCTCTTGCTGGGGGTACAGCTGGTAGGACTAGCTGGCCTTCTAAAGTCTTTGGTAAACAGATCGGCTCTTAGCAACTGCAGCTGAGCGTCTTCAGCTTCTCGCCGCAGGATTTCTGAACGACTTAACTCTTCCACCGAGGTTAGACGGAGTGTTTGAGTTGGAGGAACCGCACAGGGCAACATCTGTCATACAGATAAATTTGTACAAACAGTTTTTAGAAGATTTGATTTGACCAAATCTAAAACTCTTAAAGCAACAATAAGACTGCTTACCATTTTAGGTCCAGAATTAATGCTCAGAAGCTTAATCATAGGTGCGCCAGTCACGGGGGCTGAAAAGACAGCAGGTCTGGAGACAAAGGGTGGTGGAAGTTTAGGAAATGTGATGTTGCTTTGTGGAATGTGCTGCACCTGCAGCAGGCGAAGGCCCGGTATCGATGCTGGTGTTAGAGCAGGATGAGGTAAAGTGACTTGACCAACGGACATCTCCGATGGCCACATCTGGGGCTGAGGGTTCCTGGGAGTTGGATTACGTGGAGGATTATTACTAAGATGTTTGACAGGAGCTAAAAACACATTTCTTTGTTCTCCACTTTTCTTCTTCCAAGTGGCTTGATCCTTGTGTTTATCTTTGGGCTGATAGGACCCAATAATTTCAGGGTTTGCATTGCACAGCGTCTGTGGACCGTGTGGAGCATTGTCATAAAATATTATAGAAGGATGTAGTTTGAGTAACTTCAGGCCCAGCACCTGAGGAGAAGAGTCATTCTGTGCTCTGATACTAGCAGGCACTGACACAGGAGGGTTGTGAACAGCAGAACAGGTGTCAGCAGTGGCCAGGAGACCCTGTGAAGAGGGAATCTTCTTCCTCCGTTGAATCTCTGGTGACTCTGCTTGGACAGAAAGTGGCTGCATCTCCTGACAAAAAAAGACAACTTGAAAGTGATGTTCGCACTAAAAGACAAACTTGCACAAAGACCAGAACATCTTATCTTTACCTGATAACTCACACCTGCACCACTCGCATTGCAGAGCAGATTTTGGTTGGCCCCTGAGAAGATTTTGGCTGAGCTCTGCACGATAGGCTGGTCTGCAAAGTCGCATGATGAGACCGGGTTAAAGCAGGAGTCACTGGATCCTGATTTTGGCACACGTTCCTGTGTTTGAGGTGCAGCAGCAGTAGTGGTTTGAATAGGCGGGATGTTTGGCTCTGGGATGATTTTGGTAAAGGATGCTGTTGGCATATTAGGTTGTGATGAGCTCATTCCAGGTGGAGCCACAGAGATGCTCTGCTGGGCTTGTTGAAGGTTAGAAAAAGTAGCTCCTATAACTTCACTTAGACTCATATAGTTGATGTGCTGCAAAAAAATAACTATCTTCAATAGAGAGTTCAGTTTAAGAGGTTCTTTTACACATGTGGACAAACTTGTTTGTACTCCTTGTTTAATGAATTAAAAACCCACAATGATCACATAAATACCTTGAATCTGACAAAAGTAATAATAAATAAAAATTCTATGAAAATGAACAAATGAAAGTCAGACATTGCTTTTCAGCCATGCTTCAGCAGAATAAAAAATAAAAATAAAACTCATAAAACAGGCCTGGACAGAAATGATGGTACCCCTGAAAATAATGTGACTAAAGGGTCATGTTAAATCATGATGTGTCCATGTGATGGCTACAGTTACAGCCACACAAATATGGTAATATTTAATCTTCACATTGCTACAATAGAATAATTTCATTA
>JARVJO010000140.1:12713984-12773321 GCA_031762555.1 Cynodonichthys magdalenae | reverse complement strand
ACTTTTTATCTTGTGATCTGACAATGATTTTTGATTAATCTGACAATGATTATTGATTAATGTAAGTTGTCTGAAAAACTTTCATTTGTTCATTTTCATAGAATTTTTATTTATTATGACTTTTGTCAGATTCAAGTTATTTCTGTGACCATTGTGGGTTTTTCTTTCAATAAACAGACAATTTTGTCTACGTGTGTATATAGTCTGTTATTACCTGAACCAGTCGGAGTAAGTCTTCACCCAGGCGCTGCCTTATTGGTGAAGTGATTGATGGTTGATTGAAGGAAGATGATTCTGCAGCCGATGCACCAACTCTGGAGCTTTGATGTTGGCGGTTTGGAGGATCTACAGCTGGGTTGGGGAGATGCACTCTACTTGAATCAGTAAGTTCTGCACAAAGAGTAGATTTAGGCTGAGCGGCAGGAGGAGCAGGAGCTTCTGGGAGCTCAGGAGAACATCTGTGGATTAAACAATAAAACAGAAAGCATCAGAACCAAATCAGTTTAAAAGACTAGTAAAACAACAAGCATCATTTTATAGCATAATGAGAAAATATCAGAAAACGTTTTTATTTTGTCCTACAGTCAAAGCTTTCCTTTATCATTTTACACTTTCACACAAATAATTTCAAATTCAAAACTTACTTAGAGGATGAACTTGACATTTCTTCGGCTCTTTCAGAGTAATCAAGATCTTCAAGTTTTAAACTCTGTTAAGAAAAATCACAACAGCTGTTTTGTTTTTTTTGTTACAGTCTGAATACATGTGCAGACTAGGATTTTATCTGTTGCATTAACCATTTCAGGTGAGCAGACATTTCTAGAAGTGTCCTCGTTGGAACCAGAAGACAAAGTGTTCAAACTCTCACTGTCGCCCCTTCTATCTACAAGATCAGGCACATCGGTTATTTATTTTATGTAACAAGAAACATAACGTGAAACTGTCATAATTTAACTTTTTATCATACCTTGTTTTTCAGGTGGAACATTTAAGTCATCAAAAGACTGCTGTTGTGAGCCCGCACATTCCTGCTCAGGATCTAAATTCAGCTGAAGCTGGTTCGATGAGAAAGGGATCCTCTGAAATGCTGCCTCCTCTGGTTCATCCGTATGAGAAGAACTGCAAAAATAAACAAATGTTATTTTATATAAATCTAGTGGAGTATGAAAAAACATTAATTGGCTTGATTAACAACAATAAACCTCTATTTTTATTTGTTTTATCTATTTAGTAACTTCATTAGGGTAATACTCAGTCTGATTTGATTTGGGCATCAAAGGGTCAAAGGCCAAGATCATTTATGATAATGGTAATATAAAACTGGCATTTTTTTCTAATTCCTCTACAGTACAAATAAAATACCTGGTTAAAAATGGAAACAATTTTTTTTCACAAACAGTATTTTGTTCTATTAATGCTTTAGTGTTAAAATTTTAATAAAAATATTAATAAAATATGTTTTTTATTTTGTGCTTTTCAATCTGTCCAATATTATATTAAGGTGTACCTTACTAAACAAAAGAAACAGTTCACAATTTCAATAGCTACAATCTGATTTCATTGCCACAATGCCTTAGAGAACAAATTCCTAGGTCACAAACTTCATCTGTGTTTCCATTGACAAAATCTCCAGTACATGGTTTGTGCATACATGCTCACACTAACATCTGCACAAAGTTGTGCTTCAAAGGCAGACATGTCTAGGGCAGGCTGAGGCATACCAATCGACGCTTTGGTGTCAAGTTCCACCTTGTTTTAAATGTAACCTGATAATTTTAGAATATATCCGTCCTTCATTGGACTATTTGACAAAACACATTAAACTTGAATAAACAAATATCTTCATTAATGCTTCCTAATAAATCACAGCTGTTTTAGTAAAGAAAAACTGTGAAAAACACATGGGGTACTCACTGTTCTCCATGTTGCAGATTATGATTGAGACCAGTGATGGGAGTGTTAACTGATCCAGGGTAGCCCGTGTCCACGCTACTATCCCTCTCCAGCTTCCTATCCACCTCAGACTGCAGCACAGGGGCAACAGTAAAGTGCATTTCTGGAACTTGGATGTGAGAACTGAAGCGTTCAGTCTGGGGTAGAACGGTGTGCTTGCATTCCAGCAAACTGAGAGCAGTGAGGATAGCAGATGATGAAGCTTTGACACGAATCACAACTCCTTCATCAGCTTCCCCCTCTTTAACATTCTTTTTTTTACCACGATGTCCCAACAGCCCTCTTCTATCAGCCCATCGCACCATCCACTCCAGCAGCCTGCCCAGCTCTGGAAACTGAGCCTCTAATTTAGGATCCAGGCCCTGCTGTAAGTCAGTCACAGCTTCAAGAGACACAGAGGAGCCAAAGATAAAGCTTTCAGAGGGCTGCCCTGTGCTAAAAGCGTTTTTGACGGGGCTGGTTTCACAACCAGAAACTGCTTCAACTCTTGCTGGAGGTACGACTCTTTGCTGTCGGCCAAACAAACCTTTCTGTTTCCCAGATCTCAGTCCAGGATGAGAGCTGAGAGAAAGGCTGCCCCTGGATATGGTGGCTTCATTCCAAACTGAAGAAGTTTGCAGCTCAGATTTTTCACCTTTTTTCATAAGTTTAAAACAACTTCCAGCTCTGAACACTGGTGGAGCATTGCTCAGGTGTTTCCTCGCTGGGTGATGTTCTCCGTTTTGACGACGATGAATTGTAGAAAGTACATCAAATTTTAAAGAATGCAGCTCTCTCTCCTTCAGCTCAGAGCAGAAGCTCCTCAGCAAAGGCAGCTCACTGCCAAAATCCTCTCCATCTGTGTTATTCTTCTCTAGCAAATAGCTGAGGAAGAGCTCCAGGAAATTCAGATACTCTTCATCCTCCAGCTCAAAGTCCCATGAGCCAATCACTGGTAGGGAAGGCTGACCTTTCTCCCTGTCTTCAGTTTTGTTACACTTCTCTTGAATGAAATTTTTAAACTTCTTAGCATCTTTCCCTTCTTTTTTTGCTCTTCTGCTCCTGAAAATTAAAACAGATCACAGAATAAAACCCCAGCGCATATTTACATGGCTTCATATTAAAGGTAGAGCTATGTTTTCACTCTATGTACCTGGATGTGGCTCTGAGATGCTGCTCAGGAGAGACAGCCACAGATGTGTTTGCTGCTGTGTCTACATCACTGTACAATGGCTGAAGCCCACCATCAGTTAGGGTGCTGGTGCTCAGGCTTGTACCCAGTGACAGCTGCCCCATCATGGATGTGTCATATTTGCTCTGCTTGTCTGTTTCGTCCTCTTCTTTCTCCCACAAGTAGAGCACAGGAGTGGCTAGGTGCCTCTGCAAACGTGCCAAATGTTTCCTCCTGTGTTTGCTTTTGTCTCGAATCAGAGTCTTCATGGACTTGTTCGCCTCTTTTTTCTCTGCATCTGGAAAACATGAAGACAGAATAAAAATAGGAACCTATGTAAGCAGTTCAAAGACCAATGTTAGGACTCATCACTTGGTCGAACTAAGTCAACTTTCCAAAATCTCATCTTGCAACTTAAAAAAAACCTTCTAACCTCAGTTATTTTTAAATATTAATTATAATAATTTATTTATTATTTAAATTTGTTAATTGTCTGAAATAAAAAAAGTCATTCATTCATTCATTCATTCAATATCAAATGCTTTCAAGAGTAAACTAAAAATTTTCACCTAAATCAAAAAACAAGCTAAGGCATTCAAAAATGATTTTTGAAAGGCCTGCAAAAACTTATTTCACAATTGGAGGCAGATGCAAAAAAATCAAAACACAGGAATTTCTCAAAATGAGTAAATATAAATCATGTAAAACATTCACAGACATGTTGGTATGTATCTGTGCAATTTCAAGGCCACAGATAGTTGTAAGCAGGGGTGTAACAATACATCGATCCACGTCGACATTTTGATTGAATGATTAATAATTCTATTACATCAAGGCAAAACAAAAACACTAATCCATATGTCCAGTGGATCAATATCAAATGATTGTGTTAGATAGGCATATGACATTGCATCATATTGATCTCATTGAATTAACATTGTATCATGACAGACTGTGCGAAATCAAGAAACATCACATCATCATCCAAACAAAACAAATCAATATAATGTTTTTTTTGACAAAGTTGACTTTCACCCCTAGTCACAAAAATATCCACAGGATTGTTTTATTTATTTAATCTAAAATTTATTAATTTGACTATATTTCAAAATAAATACATTTTGTTTATTTTGTTTCTTTGGAAGTGCACATAGAAATATTCTAAAATTTCTTTAAGTACTGTAACTATTTCTAAAAATATTTGGTAAAGTTCAGAAGTTTTTGTACCAATGACATTGCATTGCCTCAGTCTTTGCAGCAGTAAGTTATATTTCTCTCTCAAAGCCACTCTGACAGACTCCTCCTCCTGTGGGAAGGCTCGCACCAGTGTGTCTGCCACCTACCAATGAGAAGAGCCAAAAGTTACAAATCTTTTCACTCAACAACAAATTTACAGTAATTTTTTTTCTATTCAATGCCAAGTTTAACAAATCCAAACAAAGTGTTACCAAAGGCACAGCAGGTAGTTCAGACAACAGGCTGAGCAATATGTCCTGCAGGACTTCCTCAGCACTGAGGAAGTGAGAGAAAGGCAGAAGACGAACAGTCCAGAGGAGAGCATCGACACAGGATGAATTCACTTCCAAATCTTCAGAGAGCTAAGAAACACAAATGCACATGGACAATTAAAACCAGTGGCAATGATTGTTTTACATTTGCAACACACATTAAACAGTGTGTGATACCTCTTCATCTCCTCCACGCTGTCTGGCAGCTTGGTACCTCCTGCAGTGGAGGGAGAGCTGATCCCTGACGTGAAGCATCCAGCATAAAGCACACAGTTCCCTGAAACAAACTTATGACAGAAAAAAAGCAACAAATAAGTCCACAAGATCATTAGATATCTTACCAAGCTGTTCGTGATTAACAAGTGTGATATTACTAATAGCGTGGATAATGTCGGAGTCCAAGCGACCGTCTTTATTAGGCCCTAATCTAAAGTATCCTCCCCGGGTGATGAGCTTCATCAGTCCTTCTGGGAAATCCTTTTCCTCCTGATCAGCTGATGGATAGCAATATTTCTTCTTGATCTAAAAAAATTATTCAAATTAAATATTTTAACCATTTTTGACAGTCAATCATCACACTCAGGTAGCACTTTTAATAAAATGTGAATATTTAACAACAAATTAACCTATTTTATGTATCACTTATTCATCAGGAGTAGAAATCTCACTTTTGTTTTAGCAACAAAGTAAGCTTTTTATGAAATCAGATAAAAGACAAACCTTGTGCAGTATATGTCTGGCACGGCGCAGATGACTGACGTACCACTGAGCTGCTGGATGGCAACAACGAGCAGATCTCAGAAGTAAGAGTAATCTTTGGAGGACCGCGGACAGTTTGTGTCGACATGAAACTTCAGCAAATTCCCCCATAGTCTCCATTTGATCCTACAAATCAAATGCATTTTACCTTTTCGTCTGTATTGTGTGTTTAATTAAAATGACTTGGTAAAGTACCTGAGTGTTGGGAGAAGGCTGAGGGCAATAGAGAGGCGGAGATGGTAGGTAAAGTCCAATAGGCACCAAGGCAGGCAGGGAAGAACTCATGCTTTTGGCTTTTTCCAGGAAAGACGACAAAGGCGACCACAAAACATTCACTTCTGCCATGACAGAAGCTTTCAGAATCTCCTGCACAGAAGCCCATAACAAGTCCCAGTCTTCTCCTTCCAAAGGATCTGAACAAATGGTGACAACAAACACACCCAGAATTATACAGCCACTGCTCTCAAACTTATTTACACATGTGAGGTTTAACTAACTTGTTAAACTCTTGTCTTCATCTTTATCAGCACACTCTTGGGAGTCAGTTTTGTTGCCAAGAAGACCCCAGAGCTCAGCCTGAAAAATGCTTTCTGGTTGTAAAACTGAAGGCAGCTGGAGCTCTCTCCTCCTGAGCCTGTCGTGGAAATTATCACAAAACCGATTAAGAGTTTGAAAACAATTTTTACAGATTATAGTGCAATGTCATCTTTTTGCTCATTTTGTGATTTCAAACTTACTGAGTGAAGTCATAGTGTTCAGTGCAGTAACTGATATGGGCCAGACTCAGAGTGACAGCTGTCTTCCAGTCCCCCAGATGATAAGCCAGCCACACAGCCTCTGGAAGCAGTCCCCCCAGCAGAAGCAAGTCCAGAGCGTAGTCCACTGTCCAAACCTCTGATAGATGTTGTTGTCGAACTGCCTTAGCCACATCCTCTTGGCACAGTGGCACCAAACGGCCAACACTTGGGGCTAAAAACAAAATTGATGGATTACTTTAAAGCAACAGTAATAAATAAAGGAATAATCCTTTAAACTGACAAGAAACGTCTGAAAACATACTGTGGGGTAGATGTATCGGAGGCAGGACGGCCACATTATGAGCAGGGAGAATAAAGAGCGGCTGGTTGGAGAAATAAGAGGCCATGAATCTCCCAAGTGTCTGAACAACTGCACTGGCTGCATCGCTATGAAGATTCATTGGCAGCCAGGGGCAAGGAGGAGAATCTGTTGAAAGGGATGAAGACAGGAAATGAAAAATTATATATATATTTTGCACTTATATTTGCACTCTTGCACAATCTGTGAATAGCCAGTAAAGCTAGATTTATGGTGTCTCTAAACTGAAGTTTTGACACCTGGAGAGCACTACACACAAATCTGTATTCCCACAGCGTTATAATGTCAGGTTTCTAAAACAATTTTGTATTCACATATTCTTAACAGATGTCGTTAAAAAAATACGTCTTTTGATATATTTTTCTCACTTATTACTGCTTTTTCTGACATTTTTATAGGTGCAGCCAAATAGAAATCTTTATATAACATGTCTCTAAGGATAAATTGTATTAATGTGCACGGTGTTATTTTAGATCTCCTCACATTTTCACATGCAGAAAAAGAAAAATTTAAAGAGGGGGCTTACAAGGTCTAACATGAAATAATTTTACGAGAGCTTTTTTAAAATTATGCTTATGTAATGTACACCAATAAAACAATCACAAAGTTCTTTAATCATGTTCTATAATGCTATTTGGCTAAGTAATGCTTTCAATGCTTTTAAAATTAATAAACAGAAAGAGGCTACTAACAGATGTGCGAATAAAATAACTTCAGGAGCTAAATTCAAAAGAAATGATTACACATGTCTTACCTGTTACAGAAACCAGACACTTAATCTGCTTTCCAGCCTGAAGCAGAATGAGCTGTGCCATGTGGTCACCAAACTCTTGGGCATTCTTTAAATGGTACTGGGATAGCAGACTATAAAGAAGTGCCAGACAAAGTCGCTTCTCCAGAAAGACACAACGTTCACTACCTAACAGGATGACAAATGATCATTGTTAACATAACACAACAATATAACAGGGAGACTTTCATTAGTTTGAGGAGCAGTTTGAGTTAGGGGTGTGCTGATTGATCAGCCCAGATTTTCTTAACTTTGCGTTAATCAGCGATCGGCCAATAGTCGATCTTCTCCAGCAATCTTATCTTACCTCTGCAAAGGTCTGAAAATCACTGTCTCCTATAGCTCTGCTGTGGCAGAGGGCTGACTGACCAGGTCATGTCTTCATACGTGTCGTTAAAAATAGTCAAATGTCACCGGGAGCAGCCGTGCCCTCGGTTTGGAACATATTTCAGAGCATTACCTCATGTCCAGTTAAAACAAGTTTGTATAGTTTCAAGGGTATTCAATGTTTTTCAAAACCTAAGGGTCAGTTATAAAAAAAAACTGTATCGACCAAAATCAGAATCAGCAGGTCAGGCTTTTAAAGATCGACGATCAGCCAGAAAACTGTAATCAGTGCACCCCTAGTTTGAGTCTTACTTTTACTAGCCTCTTCACAGATTTGTAAACGCCATGCATCAGCACTTTTTGGGTACAAACCACACAGGAAGAGACGTTCACCTTAAAAAACAAAAAGGGAAATTTTAAGTTCAGCAGCAACATGTACAATTAGATGTGATGGGGGGGGGTTAGACACCTCACAGTTAGATTTGATTACAATTCAGAGTGCTGTGTTGCAATGATAAAACAATCATACGTGCTTTTTGATTAGTTATACTTCCAGTTAATGTACTTCCTGATTTCATTAATTAAAATTAAATCAATCTTTAATATTTAAAAATTGACTCAGATTCTTGCCTCAAAACAGATTTTACTTCCCAGCTCTATTTGAAATACTGAAATAATTTCACAAATTACATCTCTTACTTACTGCTTTTTTAAAAACATAAATACCCAGTTACAGCTGAACTGTTTTCTGTTTCAAACCTGAGGAACTCAGCAAAGAAGGGCCCTCCTCTAGACGTTGTCCTGTAGACTGCAGAGCTGTCTGGATCTGGGACATGATGGCAGACACCATTTGTTCTTCCTCGTCCCAGCCATCACAGCCTTTGAACATTTTCAGTTCTTCTGCATACTTCTGAGTTATATGATAGACCAGCTGCCATACTCCCAACAATCTGGAAAAACAGAAAGCAGCACCTCAGTCAAGCTTTGAGACAACTATATTCAAGTGACGTGATACATGTTTGACATCTCTCCAAAGTAAAAATAAACTGTCCTTACCTGCTAGAGGGTCGATGAGGAACAGGTAGAGCCTGATGCGTAGAAGCTGTCTTTTCTGTGTTCTCATTTTGTAGCAGATGTACATGGTATACATCTGAAGGCCAGATATGTGTCTGAGAAGGAGTTACTTCCTCCTCAGAAGAGAAGTAAGTTCTTTGCTGTAGGCTGTAAGCATGGTCAAGAGAATTAGTGACAAGCTGCAAGATATTTATGATTCTGAACAGACTTTGAGATGATACAAGACACTGTCCAGTCTGGTAGGAGTCAGGGTGAGGAGTCAGCAGAAGATGTACAATTTTTTTACTAAACTCCACCATCAACCCCAAGCAGCTCAGCCCATCAGAGGAAGTGCTATCCCAGGAAAGGAAAGACAGGAGGGATTTGATGAGATGCAAGAGGCAGGCAAAGGTGGGCTGGTTCTTTTGTCCTGCATGGACCTTGGAGCTGGGCAGCAAATGGAGCAAAGCAGCAAGTCGAACGCAACAGCAGAGCGTGTGCTTCATCAGAGAGACTCTGTGTTCAACAGCATTTCCCAGAGACATGCCAAAAGCCCAAGCTGTTAACAGCCTGCTCTGAATCCTCCCTAACTCGCGCCGAAGAGGATTCTTTTTCTCTGGTTCTACAAAGTCATTATAAATTGGGCCAGCAAGAAATGCAGAGTCGTTGCAGGTTTCCAGGGCATGGAGAGTATCAAACATGGAGGCAAACTCCAAACGACCTCCATCCTCCATATGAGAACCAGCAGGAAGTCCCTCTAAATCAGACTCTACCTCAAAGAAGGCCTATGAAAGCACAGAGAAGCCATATAAGAATAAAGTTATTTATACACCATTCATAACACATTACTATTCTGTGCTTTAAGTTCATTTTTACAAAATCTAAAACTGTATGTCTTCATAAAATTCAAAAGGAATGACCTGCATGCTTTCAAGAAGCTCCTTGGTGCCACCCAAAGTCTGTTGCTCCTGCAGGAACAGTGGCAACCTGGATGTATCTGTGCCCACTGAAATGACTGAGTCTGAGGTTTTGGGCTGACATGAAATGGCAAGATTGAACTCATCAAGGCTGCTGTCCAGATTCAAGCAAGACACAGACTCCAACCAAGCCTTCACATGAACCTGAAAATACTGTAGGTGAGTGAACTATACAGCCAAGACAAAAAACTGTAAAACAATATACCGACACAATAGTTCACCTGTGATTTATCCAGTTTGCAACTGGCCTTCTCCAGATCTTTGCTAACATCTGTAAGGAGAGACTTCAGGAACAGAGCAGGAGAAGGTCTGCCCAGCACCCTCATTACTGTGGCCATGTAGCCATCAGACACAATGAGATACAACAGGTGTGGATGCCAGGTTACGGAATACCGCTGCCTCAGGATGTCGCGCACAGACATGCTCGAGCTGGATAGAGAAGCTTCACCTTTCACTGCAGACACCGGTGGCCTGAAAAGTGTTATAAGCATTTAGAAAAGACTAGATGAAAGGAAATTAGGGACAAACAATTAGAAACTGTCAACTCCAACAAATCTATAATTTCTAACATGTACAGTACAACAAGTCTAATGAGTTCACCTGTAAGTGACCAGTGGGTGCAAGGGTAAGAACTGAGCAGGACCAAAGTCAACATTGCAACCAGAGCTGGTGAGAGTCAGAAGTTCCCCGAGACGAGCCAACATCAGAAGGGAGCCTCTTTTCAACACGCAGGCCAAGAAAAGGCCTCCAGGTGACCAGCTAACACTGCCCACCCAGTAGGACCTTAGAAAGAAAATATGTTAGGATTTAACAAGAACACAAGTGTTCTCTTTAGCTGCCTTAAAGAAGAAGCTTGTAGTTGGTGAAGATTTTTTATGTTATGCCAGGATATATATATCAAACTTTATTGGCAGAACTAATATCCATATTTACATTAAAAACAATAATAAAACAACAAAAGGATATAAAAAATAAACAAGTGGGCCTACACAATTACTTAAACAGAGATAAATTCATACACAAACACTTCAACCAGTGTGTTCTAAGACAGGACAAGTAACAGTAACTACTCACTGCTGAGTCTGTGACCACTGAAATTATACTGTAGTTGGATCCATCCAGTCGTTCTTTAAAACTGAACATCAACTTTCTTAAAGGTGCTTTAAATGTGCAAACACCCACAGCTGCAAACATACAGTACTTCCCCTCTAGATATCCTGAGGATTCTCATTCCATGATTATATGCAATGTGCAGCTTCTGCATGTTACATTGCTTGTAAGATGCCCACAAGGGGGTCAGTATGTAGCCGTAGCCAAAAAGCTTTAAGCAAAGCCCCCTTTACTGGGACTGAACAGAAGCTAAACTTCTGTGCAACAGTGTTTGTCTGCACATAAAGCTTACAACATTTCATGTATCATCATCATTCATTTGATCATTAATAAAATGACCAAGGTATTTCACCTTTTTAAAAACCTCAAGAACAGCGTTGAATAATTTAAAAAATTGTTTTACTTAATTTATTAAGAAAATATTTTTTATATCCGTTGTGAACTTTAAATTTATGATTCAACGCAACAAAATAAACAAATTTGAAAGGGGAAAGAAAATTATACTTGTCCTGCCTCTGAGCTGGTTGCTTTAAGTAACTGTGGCCCCCTGAGCAATTTTGTTGTATAGTCCTGTATTAATGTCTCAAAATAAGCTGCTTTAAAGCCAGAATTGACCACAAACTGCATCTCCCATAATGCATGTTGATTATGCATGGGAATTCTCTCTGTTGGAAAAGTTGAGATTTCAGAATTCAAGACAGCAGCTTCTTACCACAACTCAACAGTGTATCAAACTCCCTTACTTTTACTTTCAATAGTATTTATGTGTTATTTATTTCACATTTAGTCACTTTTCAGTTTTTATAGGAGGACGTGCTAAAATGCTGTTTCTATGCAGGAAATACCACGTAGAGCTCAGTTATTGTTTGTTAGCAGTGCTCAGCCGTAGCAATGAGACGAGGATTGTGGTGTTTCATGTTTAGTTGAAGTTAAACATAAAACCTTGAAGTTACTGGTCCTTTGAGGGCCACCATAATGCTCATGTGGCTCTTGGTGAAAATGAGTTTGACACCCCTGATATAGGGCTATTTAACTATTCACTGGTTTAACTCCCCTCATGAGCAATTGTCTGTCTGCAAAATGCAAAAATTACAGCATCTCTGATTTGTTTTATTTATGCATACTGACCTTATATATTTAGAAGGGATATCCATTTTCTTACTTCCACATCCACCCAGTCCACTTGATACTGTAATCATGTTCTGTGTGCTCACGAACAGAACCTGTGTAGCCTGTATTCAAAACCAGGAACAACACTTTTTTTTTTACTGTTTTAACAATCAAAGATTCTGAGATAAACTGATCAAAAAGCTATAAATGAAGTAGGATGGCCACATTCTCACCTTTGGCTTTCTCTGGTTCAAGACAACGGCTAACAGCCGACCATCTGGAGAGAAGGCTGGTACCAAGGCCCCTCTAGACTTCACCGGGTTGCAAGGTGGGGTGAGTTGGGACATGAGGCATGTCTTCGTAGCCCACTCTATATTGTAACCAGCAGAACTACAAAGAAAAATGTTCACATTTCATAATGAGAAGACACTTGAAACTTGATTTGGTTCTTTACAGACATAGACCTGTTCACTCACCCCATCCTCACATGGCCTTCTTTCCACTGAATTTTAAGGACAGTGATCACAAGCTGCTTCTCAGATGTGAAAACAAAGCCTGACAAGCAAATGTCACCCATAACCTGAGAAATTGTGAAGAAAAGTTAGTATATTATTGCTATAAAACCTACTTATTTTAGATGTTGCTCTCTATAATCATGTCATAAATTGAAATAATGCACAAATAAATCTATTATTTAATATGCAAACCTCGGTCTTGACAAAGATGGTGTGTTGAGATGCATCTTTATCTTGTGAAGAAGGTAATACAATGTCTTCAAGGGGCTGTATATGTGCCCACCATCCCTTGACTGGGCCATCTCGCAGACCTGTGAAGTCCCTCACATCTGTACACTCCCACAGGAACACTTGGCCAGTTATGGCTACCAAGAGCACACGCATCCCATTACATGAAACCTGAAGAGACAACTTTGTGGAATTCTCTGCAGAAAATCACAAACATCTTTAATTTAGACAGTGAGATGCTGAAAAGCAAAAACATGGAAGTAAAACACAAATTTCAAGTTAGGATTTTACATTTACAAGTTTTGTAACTGACAGTATCAAATTGACTGCTTTTATTTATACAGCATACTACAGTGGCTAAAAATGTAAACAAATTGATCAAAAATTAACCAGAAGGTCTTTCTCTAATTGTCATATTCTAGATATAAACATGTTTATTGTTTATTTAAATTGTTCATGTAAAAGGGTCCCCATTAGTCTCTACTCTTCCTGGGGTCCAACAAAACCTAAAAACATATTTAAACAAATCAATTAAAATAATCCAAAACACCACAAAGCAAAACAGCCAGCGTAAACACACTACAAAACAAAAACAGCCAACTTCAGCACTACCAGCTTCAATATTTCCAAGCAAAACAACACAATCCAAAGTCATGACCACATAGTTCCACAAAAAAGAAGAAAAACAAAAAGCACTCAATTAAATATTATTTCATTAAAGCAATTGTCTTCATTAAATGATCCATTATGTCAATCTTCATACATTACAAACCTTGAG
Source organism: Cynodonichthys magdalenae (assembly GCA_031762555.1). Classification (NCBI taxonomy): domain Eukaryota; kingdom Metazoa; phylum Chordata; class Actinopteri; order Cyprinodontiformes; family Rivulidae; genus Cynodonichthys; species Cynodonichthys magdalenae. The sequence goes on along the minus strand of JARVJO010000140.1, from coordinate 12,759,947 downwards.
CAGAGGCAATTATCTGAGTTACTTCAGGGACTGTTGCTGCTGTTTTTAATAAATCTTTATCCTTGTTCCACAAAAAGAGATCTCCTGACACCCGCAGTCCACACAGCCACATTCCTGTAAAACAACAACAGTTACAATCCAACCTGATAATATTGTTTGATCTTGATGTTGACTCAATAGACTCACCATTTTGGGATGAAGTCATTGTCACTACATTGTTGAGCAAATGATGAAGTTTAGGTGTCTTCTTCTTAGTGCGACCAGACACCATGTTGATCTCACTGATCCGTTTGTCATCTAACAAAAACAAAGACTCCTTCTCCTGGGGAACAACAGCATAGTTAAATTGTTTTCTTCAGAATAGCTAAGTTTTAGTACCTCTAGTAGGTTAAGTAGGTTTTTTTTTAAACAGTTGACACCTCTCACCTGACCAAGCCAGCAGAATCGCGGCCATGGTTTCTTTCGTTTGATACTTGATGACAAAATAACCTCCAGCTTCAGTTCCATGTTTATTCTTCTCTATACTGATGATGCTGCATCTAAAAAGCTGTGGTTCAGAGGACAACTTGACAAATTCATGAATTCATTTTAAATATGAAAATAGGCTTTGGTAACAAATGGAATGTACTACTTAGCATTCATGCTTGCAGTATTGACTTAAACAGACCTAATAAACTTCGAGAAAGAAACTAAACATTATCACCCATATAACCGAACCATTATTGTAGCTTTAGCAACTTAGCTAAATGTGTTTACAGGCGGCGAATTGTTCCCTAAAAACACTAACCTGACTATTTAAACAATAGTAGCCATACTCACAGACTGAACACGTATCAGATGTTCACAGTTGTGCTGAAAAAGTGCTGATATTAAATGCTTTAAAGTAAAAAAGTCAATAAACATTTCGAAAATCCCTCCGCTTCAGATGCCAGAAATTTTTCCCATGATCCTCTAGGAGGAAGCTCCAGCTCGTTGCCGTAGAAACGTAACAGGAAGTCGAAAGTCTAGGCGATGCCTTGTGGCTGTCACTTAAAAGTCAAAACTTTTATAATCAAAACACTGCTTTAACCTTTAACGTCTTTGCATGACGCTGAACATGCGATACGCTTTCTATTACGTGCGATAAAGCTGTATATTAATTAATTGAATTACTTACAATTATCATTGATATCAGTAGCTAGTTTGTTTAAGTTATGGTCTTTGGGGTCATAGGTGAAACTGTTCTTACAAAAAGAAAAATACACAAAATAATCACACAGGGAAGAATAAACAAAGTAAAAATATGCTTAAACAAGACAGGAAAAAAACATAAAGTATCAAACAAAGAAAAGTAAATGCAAATGACAAGGTAAATAATCATTAAAATAGAATAAATGATGCTCAAATTCTCCAATATGTGGTATAAAATTAAAGTGGAACTTGGCAAAAAGTACAAAAATTCATATCTGCAAGAGATTATATCATCAAATAATGGGTTCACAAGAAAGAGGATTTTGAGGAAATTGGTTGATATATGCTTTAAAGTTCTTCAATTTTGTATATATGGTTATCCAAAGAAATATTAGTAGGAATGTATTTTTCAGTGATTAATTACTGCCTATTTGTTAATTGAAAGTGGTCTTTCAATACAATTTTATTTTATCATACCATCAGTGATTGTCTAATCAAGTTTAAATTTTAGTTTAATAATTTATTAGACAATAAGGATGTGTATTGGTATTGTACTGAATGTTCTTGCACAAGCACTTTTTTGCCAGCAGATGGCAAAATGCTACAAGAGTGGACTGCAGGATTGCATTAAAACTCATATAACCAATTCTGATAGAAACAAATCAGATTAAAAGCAGCGTTAGCTCATGTTTTCATCTTATAAAACTCTCAACAATGTAAACTCTTTCTATTTGCAACCTTATCGAAATGTTTGTGTGCAGCAAGTGATCTTTCTCACCATTAACATGCTATGAGTTGTGTGGACCCTTAAGTTTATTATTGCCTTGTTACAGAGAGTTATTAGGTCTGCCTTCAGGCCCCTGATGGTATTTAATTACCCCTGCAGTCTCCCTGCGTTTCATCATGATGAAGATGACGTCTGCCGTTGCCTATAGGTGAAAGAGAGGACTTCACCAGAACATAATTGGTTCATTTGCCACTGCCTGCCAGCTGCAGATGGAGCACTCTATTTCTGTCACTTCCAGGTTCATTTTGCTCTCAAAAGAAGCATTTTAAGAGGGAGAGCTTGACATCCTGGGAAGGCATGAGGATCCCAACAAAAGGAAATTATCAGTCTTTCATAAAGCGTCTTTCTTTTATTTTCACCAGTTTTCTATTCCATTTTGGCACAACTTTCCCAAAATTACTGCTGTCCTGGTTGACAGTTTCCTTTGCATATTGGTTGAGGTGTGTTTTCTTTCATTACAGTTTTTTTAAGTACTGTTTATTTATCTTCATAATTCTCAGGTCTTTGCTTTCATTTGATCAAATCCTGCTCTTACACACAGGATTGTGTTTATCTAATGCTGCTTTAGCAAAAATGGACTCTTCTTATGTTCAATGCACCAACATGAAATTAATTTGAGACTTATCTTTCATCTCTTATCTTTCACATTCAATAAATCAGCATTAGAAAGTCAGTTGGCATGGTAACCTCATTTGCCATCTGCAGGCCCCATTCAAGCTGAAAAATGACACTCAGGGAAGCTGTCAAGAAACAGTTGAGTATTTCTCAGCAACAGAGTCGGAGTGAGTCTGCAGTAAATCTCAGTGCTTTTGGAGTGTGTTCAGCTGTCGTTATTTGAAGATAACAAATGGATGTTTTTGAAGGATTTGATAGAAATTAAATTCATCACGTTTCTGACATTTTCTTTGCGGTGGGAGGCGTGATCAGAATGCAAGACTGTGCACAAATTTTGTTTATTGCTTTTTGAATTTGTCTGTGCACACTTCATGACTTTGCAGTGAGTGCCTTTCATCTCTATATCAGCAAGACAAAAGATAGCATCCAACTCAAAAGTGCTAAACCATTTCTCAGAAGAAAGCGCAGGGCAATTTATTGCAAACATTTCCCTTATTTGGTCATAAAGTCCAAGTTGTTGACACTAATAATGGCGCTATTCTAATTGTGGGTTTTGCAGTAAGCCAAAAGAGGCTTGTTATAGACCATAAATTAAATTAAACTATTTGTGAAGAAGAAGTGTGTAAGAAAGGCCTGTTGTGTCTATTATATCAACTAATGATGCACATACATGGACGCTCACACACAGGTACATTATCTTTACTGCACCTCAGTCACATCATGCTGCGGAGCCATTATATTTACAGCATGTTCATTTTGGCAGCCACAGGAAACTGTTATTAGATTTAAGCTGGGTGAGCAGTCATGCATTGACTGTCATTTCTATCTGACTATGTCATCTACCTGCATGTCCTTAAGTGTAACAAGAAAACTGGGCTATTAAAGTGATAAATGCTCCCTTTTTATGTGCATCTACCTCAGGAGGCATAATGTCATGAAACCAGAAACATGAAGTCACATTTTCCATTTAAAGTGAAATTATATTCTTTTTGTCAGCGTAGCCTATCTATAACACATGCATGTGTTCTTTTATTGCAATAAATTTTTATAAAGCTTTGAAATTAAAATAATTGGAACCCACAAGCCCAAAAAATGTACTGTTATGCTGGCAGAGATTGGCTGTTTGATATTATTTTAAAACATAAAGCATTTCAGTTTAACTCGTTGGTTTCAGCAACAATCTGTGTTTTTCGTCTTTACTTATTTCGGAATCATCCTATGAGGTTGCAGTTGGCTGTTAGGACACATTACTGTGGTTATTTGCATTGGAAATACTTTTATGCACATGTTTAAATTCCATATATGTGTTGAGATGCCGTAATCTCTCTGAGTTAAACTTGTGTGCGGTTGAGGTTTTTAGAAGCTCATGTAGAAACCACAAAATGCTACTCTGTATCAGATGAACTTTCTTAAATGTTTCAGCAGTTCTGAGGCCTCATAGATGTTTATTTGAAAAAGTACCTTCAATTATTTTTTTTATCAGATTCACCTACAAAATGTTTTACTGATGATAACGTATGATTACAAAATTACACAAAACGCATTAAGAAAGTCTCGAAATCACCAGTATAATAAATATAATGATTGTAACAATGCTGTGGAAATCTTTAAAGGCCACTGTTATACAGTACAAATTTTAAAAGAATTGCGATGATGTGTAAGATGTGAGTAAAAACAGATGATTTGCAAATCTCAGAAATCCATATTTTATTTATAATTGAATATAGTGAACATATAGAGTTTAAAAACAAAAACTACAATTTTAAGGGGAAAAAAGGCAATTTTGAATTTGACAGCGGTAACACAAGACAGACTGTTATCAGCGCACAGTTCAAAAGCCTGCTTCTCTGGTTGTATAAGGGTGCATGTATGCCTATGGCATGGGCAGCTTACTCATCTAGAAAAGGCACCATCAATGCAGAAAAGTCTACAAAGGTTTTAGAACAACATATGTTCACATCCAATATGTGTCTTTTTCAGGAAAAGCATTACATACTTCAGCAAGACATTATTAGACCTCATAGCATAGATCCATATTAGATTATGCCTGCAGTCCAGACTTCTTACCAATTAAAAAAATTTAAATGTTTTTTTCATCTTGTATTGTACTTGTGCACATCATAACTTTTGTGCACAATATAATTTTTGCATTCATGTTTTATAGACAAAGTGAACAATGCAGTGTCAATTATAATCCAGTGACTTTGAACAAAAGAGTTCAAAGAGACATGCAAAGAGACAAAATGTGTCATAAAATGCAGAGAAAGAATATAAGAAATAAAACCAACTAATTAAGTTTTATTATGGGAGTCGGATCTTTGCAGTATGTTTAGGTGCCTTTTCTCAAAGCAGAGTTTAAACTATAGCACTGCAGCAAAAGCACCAGTAAATCAAATTTTATTATCAATTGCACAATGCCATTTAATGGTTGCAGTAAGATGGGACAATTAGCAAGACTGCAACAAATGTACATTTCATAGAAAAGTTCTGCTTTCACGTGGATACAGTCTGCACTCACCCAGCCAAAATGTGAAACCTGTTCAGATGGTTAACTTAGTTTAAAGAAATATCTGCTACTACAACATAAAATTTTAAAACTAGTGTTTCTGTTGGACTTGTTTATTATGTCCTTTCCCTTTAATTTTTTTTCCTGCCTAAAAAATGTAGAAAAAAAGCTGTTTCCTTTGTCATCCATCTAAGCCCCGCCCCATCTTTCATTTGATTGGTCGACGCGTGGGAATATTCAAATGATGCCTTGATTGATTGGCCGGGAGCCGGTTCCAGCAGCGCACGGGACTTGCTTCCCATTCCGCCTCTCGCTCACACAGTGCTCTGTCTGCTGGCCGCGATGATACACAAGTGTCCGGACGGGCAAACCCATTTAGTTCAATTTTCTTCCGTACGGCCGGCGGGCATGTCGAGGAATTAGCTCAATTACAGCTTAATGGAGCCAGCTTCATCAATGGATATTCCTCCCGAGGTTTCCAGGGCTCATCGTGCAATCCGTCGCGAGAGATTTGCTTCTTCTGCTTCTGCGAAGGAAATACGCTTTCCGAGGAGGAGGACAGGAACCAATCAGCCGAGGCGAACCAAAGATAAACAAGCCTTATGATCACACTAAACTCTGTAAGATGTTTGTCACATTAATTTCCTTTAAGATGGGACATCAGGGAGAATGTGTTAGTTTTGAATCTCAGTTGGTGTTTTAAAAGATTTGTGTAATGATGCGCCATTAAGTAGGCTACAAAGCTTATTTTAATGATTGGACCGACTAATTTCTATTGATTAATGCATATTTAATTAATAGAGTCTATTTTGACTATTACATAAACTATATTAAAGGCACCCAAGTCCTTTAAATTAGCTTATATGCAAGTCAATTACTTAAAAAGCTAGACTTAATTTTTTATATGGTGAAGATTTGTGTACATATGCATGCATTTTTTTTTCTTTAAAATGATCTGTTGTCAACCAATATCTGTCTGCACATTTGCACTGGATGATTGCTTTGCTTTCACTTTATATATGTCAGCATCTCAGTGCTGTGAACTATATTATCAGTCATTCAGGGGTGCCTCTGAGGGGTCTCCAGTTCTATTGTCGGGGATGGGGGGTGGGATCATCTCACCTCACTGCACCGGTGGCAACTGGGGTTGAAGGTTAACCTCAGCAGAGGTTTTCTCCAGATTATTGGCCAGGTGTGAAATTCAATCTTGCATGCTTTTTCTTTTTTTTTCCCCCTGAATTTTGCCAGATCCTTTATTACTGTAAGAGATGGGGTGTCAGAGCTCACCACCAGAGGCAGGGAAGAAAATAAAAACTGCAATTTGGTGTTTTATTATCTTCTGAGTGTCATAATGAAAAATTTACCACAGCACTGTTTTCATGACATTGATTCCTCATCTTAAACCAAATCTTTGTCTTTGCATTTATATCCATCAACTACAATGAATAAAGGATTTGATGTTTTTGAAAGAATACATATTGCTCAGTGGCCAGTTTTAAACTAAGACCGTCATATACTGAGAAATGCATTAAAGGAACATTATGCTCAATTTCATCAGCCATTACCACACAAAATTTTATTTCAGTACTGGCAAATTTTAGCCATTTTGGTGGGTCTAAGGTTGATTAGCTGTGGCCGCCATCTTGAAGTGGGATTACTCCAAAAGTTAATCAGTTGTAGATGTACAGCCAATCAAAGTTTCTTTCAAATCCGTTCAGTTATTCATGAACTATTTTGCCAATGGTACAAACAAATGAGCACACAGACACGAGCAAAAACTTTATCGCCTCGCCTTCGGCGGCGGGCGATAATTACTTGTTCGTGTTTTGCTGCCTGGGCCTGAACTTGTTCTTGAGACTTTAAAAATTTGCAGTGCATCTCAGCAGGCAGTGTGCAGGTTATCCCCACAGGGGTTTCCCTCTGATCCCGGCGTCGCACCCCAGCAGTAATTCCAACTCGATGAAGAAAAGGGATTTGTCATTTTGGCTGCCTGCTTCCCTTTGCTTTCTCAGGAGCGAAGCTGAGCTCTGATTTATTGTGAAGTTTCCCCAGGCTCGCTCAATCTCCCAGCCTTGCCAAATTACTGACTGAAGGGGAGCTGCTCTGTGCGAGAATGACCTTTTCTTGAAAGATTATTACCCGGGCCAGTACATAGGGGCTGATTAAGTTTGTGTCTTTTTTTTTTTATCTGCCCAGTCATCCGTTGCCTCATGTTCAGGGGTTGTTAAGTGTACAGTTAATTTCCTTGCATCAACTTGCATCAGTTTGTAGTTGGACTTCAAAAACGATAAATGCGCACGCACTTTCTGACCATCTATATTGTCAAAGTCTTCAAGCTTAACCATTTGTCTTGTGGAGCCTTTGTAATCACTTTTTTTTTTCCTGCGAGGGCTTGTCATGTGTAATTACGAGTGGCCTGACATCTCCTGAAATCTGTCTAATTGGTCTTTTCTCTCTAACAGGAGGATGGGGTATGAGACTGGGGGTTGAGGTTGGCGGGTTAAAGACTGGGTCTCTCCGCTCATTAGGGACGGAACAGCTATGATCAATAAGTGTGCATGTAGATTCAGCATTTGCACTATTTTCGTGGTGTTGTTTTTTTTATTATTTTACTGAATGTTTTCTTGAAGTCTAAGTACTTCATATTTTGTGCTGTATACCCAGTATTCACACATCATTATAGTAGAAAATGCAATGTATTGTTTTACTTCCTGTCCCTATTTTCCATACTCTAAATGAATGATTATCCTCCTGTCATATTGCGTCAGATGCTTCATCGTTTGTACCAAAAGTAAAAGAAATGAGATGACGACATCATGATTTGCTCTAGAGATCAAAGACACTTTTCTTTTTGATGTGTTTGCTGAATGCTTGGAAGCTTATCTTTACATTCTCGGGCACATTAGAGTATAGGCAGCATCTAATCTTACAGTTTTTAATGAGCCGTATGTTGGCTTCAAGATTTAAATGATGTGAACCAGTCACCCCAAACTAACTATAGAAGTAGTTTTTGGGTTGTCAAGCATGACACAGTTTTATCGCCTCAAGGTAGATCGCTAATTATTTTGCCTAAATGTATGTGTGTCAGTTTGTCCATACCGTTAACAAAACATTTCATGAACCTCAGGACGTATTTTAATGGATTGTCAATAAATTATTTAGACATCTACAGTTTTGCTTTTGGAGCCAGTCTTATTCAAGATGGGGGTCACACTAGTTACTTAGCAAATGCAAAAAATAGCTACAACTCAAACAACTTTAGAATTTAAAATTTGGTGACGTAAAAACTGAGACTGATCCCTGACTTGTGTTGTAAACATTGCCTTTCACTGTTGGAATGTGTGTATTTTAGCTAAATATTTTATGAACAACTTAAAGTTTATTGGACATTTTAAAGATAAGATATTGGATGCTCCCACATACATCCAATTGCTAACTGATCATGCAAAAACATGCAAGGTATTAAAGTTTTGCATGACACCTTGGTTAAAGTAAAATGACTTTAACTGTAATTTCCCAGCATAAGATGGTCTTCATCTGAAGCTCTGGCATGAAAGGCGATGGGCAGCATTCATCCTTTAAGGACTGTTGGTCCTTTACTTTTTCTTAAAGCAATTAGAAGATTCAACCATGTTCTGCCCATTATTTGAGCTGTCAAACAATGTAGGCTTCTTAGTTTCTGTTTTTCTGTAAAAAGAGAGTTTTTTTTTTTAAAGCATCCACTCATATCCGCTATCAGTTCAAGTCAAGGTTTCAAAAGGGCTGCTCAACTCATTGCGCTGTAACGGTGTGTCTCAGTGAGTATACTGGGATAAGGATAAGATAAGGCAGTGTTTACTCTCTAATGCTACCTTGGCATTGGCCAGCCTTTACCTCACGCTGTGTGTTTCTTCTACCTTGGCGCAGGCGATGAGTGAGGGCAGATTCAAGTCAGTCCAAGGCTTTCTGCTCCCACCCGAGGCTGCTCTCATAGATAAGGCCTAATTGTGGAGCTTGGGATTCAAAGCTTCGTTTGTGCTCAGCCTCTTTTACATGTAAAGCAGAGTTAGGTTCTCTCCAAATTTTCAACTTTCGTTTACTTGTGATTTATTCCTCACTGTAAAGACATTCACAAAAATTAAAGTTGAACTAAAAACTGTAGGCAAAGAATGATCAGTGATGCATCAGTGATGTATCTTCGTAAAACATTGATGTATTGTTTATTGGATTACATTTAAACAATTGTGCCACAAGTATTAAACTTGTAGAAATAGTCTATATTAATTTCATTTGAAGTGAGGTTTTAGGGAAGTTTCAGTTTGGAGAAACTGAGTTGAATTCGCACCGTGACTGCCAGACATGGACACCAGTGACCCCCTGTGACCCTGAAAGGAAGAGGCTGGTAAAGATGAATGAATAGATAATGCTACATCTACTTGAATAAGTGCAGAACAAGTGTTGACTGCAGCTGTCCATACACAAACAGCTAAAATGCACCAGAAATGTTACAGTTTCACTAAAAATTAGTGTTGCGTAAACATGGCCTAATACCACAACATAAAACCTGCAGAACAATTTGCATAAAATACTATAATGTAATTGTATAAAATAAACAAAGTAGTTCACTTTGTCTTACGAGATTTATAGTCACATCTGTCAAGTTAAAAAAATGCAGTCTGTAATTATAAGCACACCAAAACAAGTTAAGGCAGATTTATTTGGGTCTGATAATGGATTAAAAACAGGGCAAGCTTGTTAGAAGGAAATGATCCTGTAGCAGTTTATACGTTACTTTTGACAGACTTCTATACATTTTAATCATGCATTGCTTCTATGAAAAACACTGCAGGGCGAGGTTCCTATTGTGTTGTAGCTTTTCTCATTAAATAAATGTCTTTGCATTAGTTGGATAGCTGGGAGACTATTATAGGCTGTCAGTGGAGTATTTGTGTTTTTATTAAGGGTGCTTGATTTTTCAAATGATCTGCTCTGTCGTATCACAGCTGTGTCTTTGCATGAGAGAGTCTGTGATGTAAATGAGTCTTCCAGTCACCCGGCCATTATTGCTGCATGATTTACATCTAATTGAACGCTCTGAACATCTGTCAGAACACTTCCCAGGGATAAATGATATACATTTTGTGCTTGCATTAAAAATGTAAAGGCTAGCCTTTTTTAATCTTGTAATGCCTTCTATATGAGAGCTAATCTCGATGATAATGAGACTCATTGTTATGAGCCGCCGCAGGCCTGGGTGATTTTTGTGGAGTGACTCGTGCTTGTTTGGTTATCCTGTATGCAAACTTTTGTGTTCTGTTTTTACTTTCCCGACAAAAAAATCTGGGTCTCTTAAGTATCGTGCTGATTCCAATTATGTAAACTATTAGAGAATTTAACCAGGCCAGGTCTTATCGGCTAATCCAGAAGTAATAGATTCTATTAAAAATGGATGAGGGGATTGGGCATGATCTGTGCCTGTGCTCAAGGTTATATTGAGATGAATCCAGCAGCTGTTGCAGCACTGCTATTTAATTCGGTCTGTATTTAAAACTCCCAGTCTGGTCTCCATTACTCCACTCCTACAGCTCCTGTACCTTTTTAATAAAAAACATTCACAGCAGATCACAAGGAGTGGACTGCTGTTTGTGGACTACTGTTCGTGGACTACATCAGTGGTCAAGATCCCCAGCAAAGGTCCAGAATGTATACATCTACATTCTCTTTAGTGACAGCTATGCTAGTCTTCTTGACTCACTGTATTGTCTTTTTAGGTCATTTACTGCTTCTAGAGCTGGCAGCGTTTTTATTTGCATAGAAAGAAACCATGGGTTAGCTGAGGAATTTACAGTAAATGCTACAAAAACTGTGCCACCTATAAAATATTGTATATCTAGGAAAAGCTGTGTTCTAATCCAGACAGCATTCCACCATTTGAGGACCTCTAGACTTTCTCTTTCCTAATGAATATCGATGTTAGTCATTTATTTATTCTTCTGGTTTTTATGCTCTTTTTCCCTTTTGCTCATCTCTGGAGTGAAGAAAAGGGAAAACATTAACGTAGCAGTTGTTTTAGAAAATGAAAAGGGGGCTCGTCTGCAATCGGTTCAATTGTTGTTTAATCATTCAGGGAGGATTCTGAGAACTGCTAAGAGAAAAGGTCAGGGGAAGCTGTGTGTTATGGTGCCAGGGTGAGTTTTTTTTATCCGTGCATTTCATGTTTGTTGAGAGGGAGGCTCTTTGTGCAGTTTGCTTCAATATCTCTGCTCTGACCTTTGATGCTGCACAAAGTCATAAAAGACTGACAGGAAGTCAGACAGATGCCACTGCCTGTGTAATTTAAAGCTAGTTCCTGCTTTGAAGGATCTTCTTGTGTTGTTTTGTAGCCAAACAGGTGAAACAATACTTCAGTTCATTTCAGGCTTTTAGACACATTGAATGGTTTTGGGTAATCATCCAGCCTCATTCTCACAAGAAAAGGGATCACATGAACACAAATTGTGCTTGGTTGATGATTATTGCTCCAAAGGCAAAGCGACAGTAATATTTTTGCCTTTGTCTGTTTGTGAGTGCGTATGTTTATGTCTGTAGCGTTAGCAAGTATCTCATGAGCTAGTGGATGAAAAGTCAAATCTGAACACTAAGATAACTTGCTGGATCTTACAACGCTGCATGAGATTGGTCACATTTTTTACAAGGTTGGACTAAAGCGATTGGAACTCCGTCCCTTCTCACCATAAAATAGTTTTAGTTTAAATCCCGGGCATAAAAGGAGGCCAGTGATATGCATTCCAATAATGAATGCTAGACTTTTAATTGTAAAAGAGTGTTTTTTGTTGAGCAGATGCTTCGGAGTTCACTTTAGGAGCTTTATTTTCTGCTTAACTACAGCAAACATTAGGGAAAGTCTCTTCCCCAAACTTCCTTTATGGCTGTTCTGCTGCTGCACAAAACTTCCCAAAACGCCTGGCACAGATGCCCCATTCTGTCTACAACCAGAGGAGAGCTTTAAAATAATTTTGTCTGCCTAAACATTCTTATCACAACACCATGGGGGACAGTTAGATAGACAACAAAGCACAAGGTCTTTATCTCCCTGGCAGGCCCTCAGTGGGCCACATCCCGCTGCTTATCAGCAGCACGGATATCGCTGCAGAGTGGCAAGAATTAAACATTCCTGCAGCTTTAAACTTTGTGCCCTTGTTATTCACTTTCAAAAAGTCCTTGAGAGCACGAACTGGTGCGATACAGAGAATTATTTGTGAAGGATGAGTTAGGCTGAGCTTGTAAAAGCTAACTGTAAAACTGCTGACGAAGACTCTGCAGTTATCACATGTAGTTCATTTTTGCCTGCCGCTGTGAAAGGCAGGCAGTCCCGTAATTGTTTGTTTGTTTGTCTGTTTGTTAACGGAAAATCTCATGAGCCAGAGGATGGATTTGACTAAAGCTCTCTGAAAGCAATCGTTCGATGCACATCTACAACTGATTAACTTTTGGAGTCAACCCAATTCAAGATGGCCGCTATACAGCTAATCAACCTTAGCAACAATGGCCATAACTCAGTCAGTTTTATAGGTAATGAGGTACATTTTGGTGTGGTAATAGCTGAGTTGTCCCTTATATTTTGTGAGTGCTAACAGATGAAATCTCTGATGTGCCGGATAATGGTTCCATTTTGCCATATTTTCAGCCACTTACAGTTGAAAGATTATTTGTTCATGTATCTTAAGAAAAAGTAAAACTTAAAACTGTTTAAGAAAAATCATGCATTCTTTGATCTCTCTTTACGTTTTGAATAAAACAAGTTTAAAAGGGGGAGATTTAAATTTTCTAAAATGACAGCATAAAAAATTGCTAGCACCATTCAAGGCACATTCTGCTACTTTTATTTAAACTTTTTAAGTGAAGCCACTGCGGGCCTCTTTGTGAATTTTAATGCCCTCCTTGATGTTTTATTTCCTACATCTGCAAATTATGGGGGGTGAAATGGAAGATATTCTAATCAATGTCTCATTTTCTGCTTGTGAAGGGATTTCCTTGGAGATGCCTTTTCTCTCTTGTGTCCCTGCTGCTTTTATTTCAGTATCTCCCTGCTGACAAATCTGAAGTAACTGAAGGAGGATTGTGAAATTGCTGTTATTTTCAATGCTGGAATCTGACCAATCTAAAGCTTTTAGTTCTCTGGACGTGTGTTCAGATCAGAAGGGATGCACTGTGCAATCTGGAGTGAGTTTGTCATTAAACGTTGAGCAGAGGTGGAAAAAAAAAGTGCGGGATTTAAAAAGGAATCCTTTTTTATTTTTGTTAAATAAAAAAAAAACCTCTGTCTTCCCTTTTGAAGTGAGGGTAATCGTGTTTCTGCAGCCTGTCACTGAACATTCTGTTCTGTGGTTCAGTCGCTTTAGCTGCTCTCTGAGCTTTCGGGGAGAAATAAAAACAAAAAAAATACAGAAAATGAGCAAGAAAGGAAAAAAGGCAATCTGACAGCTGGATGCCGCAGGCTGGTGTTATCCTTGAAGAAGACTACAGCATGCAGAGAAAAATAAAGTTGTATCTATTTGTAGCTAGTCCATTGATTACCTTCTAATACCGTAAATGTTTCATTTCCAGATACCTGATTTGCATACATCAATGTATTTCTCTCTAGCCTTAGGTTTTTTTTTTTTCTTTCCTTTTTTTGCAGCGCGAGCATTCAGATTTTGCTGACTCTTTTGAGGAAGTCAAGTGTGATTATCACTTAAATATTGTCTTAACTTTCTGGCAACCCAATCAGCCGTGGAGAGGCACAGGCTTGTTCTGACACAAGCTCTTATTTCCTCTGACAGTACTTAACTCTGCAAACAGCTTGCTTTAGGGAGAGAGCTGCTGTTTCTCTGTTGATCAATACAGCCATAGATTTACAGAAAAAAAAAAACAAATTCATTGTGCTGATTAGTGTTTCCCTGCAAGCCTGACTGGCCCTGAAGCTACAGGAGGGTCAGCAGTAATCTCTTTGATCACGATTGAAAGGTGATAACAGGAAAAATCATCAGAACAGATCAAATCTTTCCTAAATGTTCCTAAATGAATCACATCTTTAGAGTTTCATGTCTGATTTTTCTTTTCATCAGCAGTTTATCTAAACCCTGACTCAGTAAAAACCTGTTGTTTTTCTTTCATTTAGCAGGAATACCCAGGCTGTGAGCAGCCCCAGTGAACTATCATGCTAGCCTGTATCCAGAGACGGCAGAACTTCTCGTCGCAGCATTTGGGCTTCACGCCCAAAACACTCGATGTTTCTCCGCAATCGTTGCTGCTGCCTGTACCACCACTGCAGACATGCAGCCAGAAAGGTGAGTCTGTCACATAGCTGGAGACTTTTTACTCTTACAAAAGCACAATAATTTATACCATAAAAGGACAATTTACTGGATCTGTGGAAGAGGAAACTACTTTTGACTTCATCCATACAAAATACTAAAAACTGTGACCCTTTCTCACAAAATGACTCAAAATGAGCACAGGCCGCAGTTCAAAATGAGTGGAAATATTGATTTTTGCTGTTATTGAGGTTTGTGTAAAATTAGTCTATAAAAATTCCATCTAAAAAAATTGAACATTTTCCTCAGACAGCTGCCAAGAAATCCCTTCATATAATGTTTGTCATCACTGTGAAGTTTGAGGATTCCCTTTTTTAAATAACTGCTGATGACATAATTTTAGACCAATGAAAATCATGTTTTTAAACTGGCACTAGCTTGTTGCCAGGCCAGGTGACGAATAGCCAAATGTGAACAAACTATGTATCATTTTGAAGCTTTTGAGATGGAGGATTTGAAAAAATATTAACTAGGGATATAACAATTATTCGAGAACTGATTAATAATTGATTTTAACTATACTTTATACTTAGTAACTTTTGGTCACAAAAGGATTTGTGATGACTTTTTTTATTTATTTAGAAATTATATTCTGTTATAACCTATTTGGGTATAAAATGGCTACGATTCATTATGTTGGAAAAATAAATTGTAATCATCCATCCATCCATACATACATACATCCATTCATTTTCTTCCGCTTGTCCGGGGTCAGTTTGTGGGGGCAGCAGCCTAACCAGAGAAACCCAGGCTTCCCTCTCTCCAGCCACTTTGGCCAGCACCTCTGGGAGAATCCAAAGGCATTCCCAGGCCAGCTGAGAAACATGGTACCTCCAGCGTGTCCTAGGTCTTCCTCTGAGTCTCCTCCCAGTGGGACGTGCCCAGAACACCTCACAAGGGAGGCGTCCAGGAGGCATCCTGACCAGATGCCCGAGCCACCTCAACTGGCTCTTTGCCTTTTGGTTCAGCTCTCGCTTCACCACGACGGATCGGTACAGCGTCCGCATCACTGCAGACGCAGCTCCAATTCACCTATCAATCTCCCGCTCCATTCTTCCCTCATTCATGAACAAGACCCTGAGATACTTAAACTCCTCTACTTGGGTCAGGACCTCTTCCCCGACTCGGAGAAGGCACTCTACCCTTTTCCGGCTCAAGACCATGGTCTCGGATTTGGAGGCACTGATCCTCATCCCAGCCGCTTCACACTTGGCTGTGAACCGCTCCAGCGAGAGCTGGAGATCACGATCTGATGAAGCCAATAGGACCACGTCATCCGCAAAAAGCAGAGATGCTATCCTAAGATCACCAAAACGGATCCCCTCAACACCTTGGCTGCGCCTAGAAATTTTGTCCATAAAAGTTATGACAGAATTGGTGACAAAGGGCAACCATGGCAGAGTCCAACTCTCATTGGAAACTAACTCAACTTACTACCGCCAATGCGGACCAAACTCTGACACCGGTCATACAGGGACCTAACAGCCTGTATCAAAGGGCCTGGTACCCTATACTCCCAGATTACCTCACAGGACTCCCTGAGGGACATGGTTGAACTCCTTCTCCAAGTCCACAAACACATGTAGACTGGTTAAGTAAACATCCATGCACCCTCCAGGACCTTGCTGAGGGTGTAGAGCTAGTCCAGTATTCCACGACCAGGATGAAAACAACACTGCTCTTCCTGCCATCACTCACTGCATCTGACCCCTTCGGCCCCTCACACAGATGGTGAGCCCATGGGAAGGGGGACCCACGTCTCTTCTTCAGGCTGTGCCCATCCGGGCTCCATGGGCAAAAGCCCAGCCACCAGACACTCGCCGACATGCCCCACCTTTAGGCCTGACTCCAGAGTGGGGCCCCGGTGATCCACGTCTGGGCGAGGGAACACTAAGTCCAATGTTGATACTCATCATAAGGGGTCTTTGAGCTGCACTTTGTCTGATCCCTCACCTAAGACCTGAAATTGTAATCATGAACTTTAAATTGATAATCAATTTGAATCTGGGCTTGAGTGAATTGTTACATCCCTACTATTAACTCAATATTCTAAAAAATTTTATTGTGACTCGTTTTGCCATCACAAGTCAGAAGTTTGTATACTCCAGATTTACTTAGTGGAAGGTAAATCTTCCTGACAGCACGTTCACATTACAGATGCATAGTTTTTAAGCCATGTGATTCACTTTGAATTAAAATAAAGTGCCTCTTGATGATAATGCCTGTTAATTGGGTCAGTAATCAATGTTCTGCTGCTGTGCACATGCACACAGGTCAAAGTGGACTCTGAAATTACAGCGTTAATCAGCTCTCCCACACAAAGTTACTGATGATCCTCACATTTTTGTGCTTCATGTCAGCATTTGACCTTCACTGTGACTGATTATACAGCATTAGCTCAAAGGTTGGGTGGGTACCTTTAGCCCTGGAATTTGTGATTAGATTTCTTACAGTTAAGTGATTACATTCATTATGTCTGCGCATTTAGATCCTGTCTGATAGCGCCCTTTTTTCTTTTTAAGGTTTCTCTAGAAAAGTGTTACTTGCGCAGCAATCTGAGTTACCTGGTTAATGTACTACAAAAGACCCCAAACACAGTGACACAAACATTGTCTTTCTGTTTTTTTTAAGAAAAATGCTGATATATCAGCAAATAAATCCCGTTTCAAAATAAAACGTGAAAAAGCGAATATTCTGGTGGTGTTTTTTAATACGAAAAACGACAATTACAAAATTTAAAAAGGCTACATTTTTTTTCCTTATTTGTATTTTAATGGTTAAAGCATAGACAATATTTATACTTTCTGCACCATTTGTTACTTTCTGGCAGAACTGGAAATCATCATGGCCTTTAGTACTTTTAGAAACGGCCTTAATTAGAAGGAATCTATACATCTTTAGAGCTATTTTACTGTGATCAAAATTGCTTTAATATTCCAAGTTATGCAGAATAGGGTTTGAGTGCAGTCAGAGCCAAAATCTTTAGGACTGGTTTTTGTTTTTTAAGCCGCCTCCAGCCATTATAAACGCTGCTTCTTTGGCGACTTAAATCATTTCATATCACTACACATTAAAACAGAAACCGTATATTTTATTTTGGATTTAAATAACTGAAGCAAAAATTAAACACTGTGGATTTTTAATTAGTTTGAGTTTACGGTTTTACATGTAGGTTTTGAAAACAAAACAAAACGTTTATTTTTGCCTTGTTTTTTTTTTTTTAAACGGAAAAACTAAAGAACTAACCATACACAAATTCAAATGAGATGTTTGTTTTCTTTTTTAATCCAAAATGCTACATTTTTAGTTATTTCTCAACATAAGATGATCCTAGTCCAAAACTCAGTGGATGAATTTATCGGTCTGTTTTGACACCTGACAGTTCAGTTAGTGTTCACGGTGTCACAAATTATACAAGACATCTTTCTTTGCTGTTGAGAAGCATGCAAATTTTTACCACTTATAGTATGTGTGCAAAGGTCTGACATGCAAAACAAAAAAAGTCAATTTGACTATTGGTGTTATCTCAACTTGCTATAAAAGTGCTCCTCTGTCTGCAGAGTGTGGTCATGGTTGTGTTATCAGAGGAGGTTTGGTTTGTTTGCGTGGGCCTTTCTTCATGATATCCACTTCCAGCTATAAAAGTTAAAACATTCAGTAAGAATGAACTAATATCTTGTTGAAGTACAGAGAATAGGTTATTTTTTTACCACTCTGCAACTGGTATGAATAATCTTAAATTGTATTGAACTCAAATAAAACATCATTCTGATTTAATGACCCCATTATTATCAGATTTCCACCCAGGTGTTTTCACTTACTCCGGCTAATTGGATTTCCTCCCAGACACATATTCATTGGAACCACGCTAAGAGTTTGCTAAGGTCATAAAACCTTTTATTTTGTAGTTGCCCATAAAAGCTGTCGGGCTCTAGCAGGCACAACGAGACTAACAGGAATGGCTGAGGTTGCCGTCAGAATAAACGCATAATAGTGAGCTATAAAATGATTGGAAACACTGTTGGCTTGACAGACGGCATGGTTAATTATGCCTCCCTGATTTAGTTGTAGCTAATCCATGCGCATCCAAGTAAACAAAAAAAAAAAAAGAACGCTCCATCTACTTGTCTCTCATTTCCAGGGGCAAACCACCTCATTGATATTAAATATTAATTTGGAGTCAGTGGAGCACTTGTCCACTAATTGTTGTTACAGAAGGGCCTGGGCTGCCTCAGGCCATGCAGGGAACCGCTTCTCATCCTGTTTACCTGCAGGGCCTCACCCCCCCACCTCACCCACAATCCCTCCTGCGGCTCTGCTTAGTGCACCCCCCCCCCCAGCTGTAGTCTGACATTTCAAGCTCAGCCACAGGGAATAGACTCCTGATGGGAACTCAGTCTGTGTGGTCCGGCCTTTTTCATTAAATGAGTCGTTGTTGGGTGACGTTAAATGGGGACAGTCTTCAGCCACTGCTGGGCTTTTGAAGGCCATTTTTAGCCATCAATAAACTGAAGGTACTGAACACAAGACCGCTCTTTCTCTCTGCTCCACGAGCCCACGTGAAAGATTTTGGCGGAAGCGATGTGAAGATCAGAGTAAACTACCTCGGCATGAATACTTGGTGCTGCAGTTTGGTTTGGTTTGTTTTCCCACACTGTTGGCCTGCGCTTTGAGCTAGCTTTCGAGAAGGGGAACTCTGCCCCCAAAAAAGCTGGGCTCGGCGGCACAGAAACAAATGAGGAATGACAACTGGTGCGAAGAAGAGCTCGCCAGAGTCTCCTCGAGCACACATAACTAAGTGTTCGACCCTGAGGTCACCCTGTTCTGTGAGCGACGCTCATACAGAGGCTACTGACACCGAAAGAGGGAAGCATGTGAAAACTGGGGTGTGAATGAGTGTCTGTGTTTGTTGTGTTGTGTGTTTACTGAGGAAGGTCATAAATAGAGAGGTTAGTGTGAGAGAAAACATGCTCTGGTGCAGGTCCTGTGTCTTACTGCAGGGCTGAAAACAGAATTAGTAGCTAGATTTGATGCTTTGTTTGTTTTGGTGGATGTCTATAGTAGGTCAACCTCTGGCTGTGAAGAAGCAGTCAGTTATAGTGGGAGTAAATAAAAAGCAAATGGTAAAGGGATTGTGTGTATAATGTTGTTTGGGTGACCTACATTCAGTCTTTTGCACATAGATTCAAAAGATTTTATAATAGTTTTTTATCAACTGAAAAATCAGTGGAGACAATTTGGAAATGCTTAAAACTATAAAAATAATTTAGAATCAAATTGAATAAAAAAACCTGCTTAAAGAAACCATTGTTTGAACAAAATGTAAACGTTACGTGTACTTTCTGTAATAAACATTTTGTTTATTAAATGACTATCATATAATTTGTAGCCAAAATATAAATCCCCCTAGGCTGAGAATTTGTTAAAGGCCAGTGAGTAGGCAGCATTTACTGGGTGGTTTGTTACTTCTACTATTTTAAAATAAATGGAACATTTTCTGAAACAGCAGGAAGCAGGTAGTTATGTCTATTAAATGTCTCATGGAGGAAAGGAGTTGCATGTAAAAACCTGGTTTAGCTGTCCAAGTGTGACATCATATCTAAGAAGTACTGGTTGCCAATACTGCAAATGAAAAACCAAAAAAAAAAACCAGATGCACCAAGCAAACTGCACTCAATAATGATGAAACTCGAGCATTAAAGTTTTTGTTTCTTGAAGTTACAAAGAAAATGTTTTGTTTTCTCCATCTGCACCCAAGATGCCACTAGCCTAACAAGCAAGCTTTGACCTGAAATATATTTTTTTAAATAAAAGCAATAAAAGCTTACATAATTTGCCCATAGCCTTACATTCAACTTTTAACTTTCAACACTTTTAACAGTCTGATTATGTGTTGGGGATGAGCCTGAGCTACCACATTCAATTTAAACTCAGTGAAATAGACTGAGTTGTGGCCATCTTTGTGTTCGCCAATGTTGATTATCTGTGGCAGCCATCTGAAATCAAACTGACTCCAAAAGAAAATAAGTTGTAAATGTAAGTTTAGACCTTCTGATTCATTCAATTGTTTATTTTAGAGACCAAAACTTACAGTTATTGTTTACTAGAAGAACAAATTGACCAGGATAGTTTCACAGTATTGTCAAAGTAACTCCCTGAGGTAATAACTTATTGTCCAACAAGTAACAAAAACAACTGTTTCCTCTAAAAATATTGTAAATACTGTGTCCTGTTTTTTTTTTAAAGTTATTTTCAATGTCTGTGTTCAAATTCAAGCGCTGTATCCTTTGAAGGACCCGGTCTATGTGGACTGAGTCCATCGATTGTGAAGACCGAAAAAAGTGGCTGTGAATTTGGACGGTCTAGCCTTCAGCTTTATTCCTGCCCTTACTCTGGCGTATGTCATGTCGTCAACAACAGTGACAATGCTAAACAGAAGCAATGAAGATAAAAAAAATAGCAAAATATAAATATTATAAAATGACAAAATTAGATTACAGGCAAGATATGAAGAGCTAAAGGACCCACCATATGAGCTCGTTTACGATGATTACTGACAAGAATGATATTTAAAAAAACACATCTATCCAAATGACAAAAGCCTAGGTAGAGGAGGGACAGTGTGCACACAATATATGGGACTGATGACTGCTAATAACCGCCATTTAATGGATTCATTTAATTGGAAGCGGGTGCATCAGGAAACCACTTCAGTTGGCACTAATCAATAGGGACACATCTTACAGTAGATCTTCCTCAGGCCCCGCCCCGAATGTTCATGTTCTCTGAGTTCAAAACTTTTTTGAGTTCAACCAAAAACTTAGAGCTTCAACCAAAAGTTTGAGATTCAACCAAGGATTTCTGACATGTGAAAACAACTGTTTCGCAAAAAAATAAATAGATTGGATTTTTTTTTAGTTTGCCCTTTTGTTTGGTTGAAATTTTTTTTTGTTTTGATTGAAAAATTTTTTTAATTAAAACTACTTTTTTGAAAGAATAGTAAAAAAACAAAATTACCTTCATACTCATCGCAGTGACGTAATGAGCCTTTAAATTGGTCCTTGGAAAGATGCAGCTGAATTTGGACACAGCAAATTATTCTTATGCTCATTAAGAAATCACTGCACCTCTAAACTGGGATTATTGAATATTTGACTTTCATTTTTTTTTTACTGACTGAATTAATTAGACTGTGAGCTGCAGTTTACATAGATAACAGTGTTAGTGCTGGAAAAACCAGCAGTATTTATTTTTTGTTTTGCACTCCCTGGTTAGTGGGAGAGCTTGGCAGCTGTTAGCCTGAGTAAACAACTAAACTAAGTGACAAACAGTCTATCACGGCGGCTCGTTTCAAACAAGACCGAGGCAGGACCAATTAATTACGTGCTTTTAATTACTGGGTCAACCGCGTGCATGGGAGATGTTGTCATGGTAACGGAGAAATGGGTTTCAGATGCATTGTGTACGCGCTTGAGCTTTGTCCCCTGTTATTAGGGAAGGCCAGTGTATTTTAAATATCAGGATTATTGGTGTAGTAAACAAGTATTTATGCCTGCTGAGAAGCGCTGTTCTGTAATTAACTGCCAGTTCTCAGGGCCGCGTTCCTGCTGAGGATTTGACACCAGTAAACAAGTAATCTCACCCAAGTGTTCAAGATAAGTCATTAGCCTTACATAAAAGACCTGTGGGGATTTTTTTCTTTTTATTTATTTATTTTTTCCGCCTGGCATTGCTGCCAACGTTTATGTGCTTTATTTTAGTTTTATCTCTATTGGGAATCATATCTAGCACTCATGGTAATCGTTTCCTTATGTTGAAACCCCCCCCGTCCCCCATACACACACACACACACACACACACTTTGACCACCAGCACCACCAGATATGAAATGGTTGGAAGCTGTGGGTTCACAAAGCCGATGAGCTCGTCCAACTCCTGTTTCAACCCTGCCTCTGGGGCTTGTTCGGCTCATAAATTAGTGATTAACTCAAACTGCTCTAAAACAATAAGGACCTCTGCTCTAATCTGGGGAGGTGGTGTGTGTGTGTGTGTCTGGGGGGTTCAAGTGTGACTACGGAGAAAAGATTAGGCAATTTAAGGTGGCAGAAAGCCATGAGTGGGACTAGATCTTTAAAAGTCTGTTAGCACATTATCTCATTGAACAGATTTTAATGAAACTCTCTGAAAGTAATCTCTGGATGTATGTGGACAGTTTGATTATCCTTTAGAGTCAACCAGATTCAAGATAGCCGCCATAGCTAGCTGACCTCAGAAAACACAAAATGGTTGTAACTCTGAGCTTAACGTTGGTGTGGTAGTAGCTGAGAGTTATCCTCAACACATACTCAAGTCTTGTCAGTTTGCAAAATTCACTTTTTTGCTGTTAAATAATTTTGTTGTGTACTTGGAGTCTCTTCAGAAAAGTTGAATTTAGTCTCTCTTTATGCTGCATAGATATCGTTATGATCTGTTTGGGTCATGTCTTTCAACTCGTACAGTTTTCACTATTTGATATTTTCTGAACTATTACATCACAGAATATGCAACAGAACTGCCAAATAAGTTCTGGACTTAAATGAATACAACTTGGTAGTCTTCATTCTCCTCTGGCTCTGGGTCAAACTCTGGCTCCAACATGTAAGGCTGGATGGACAAGTCTTCCCTTGTTGACATCTTTTAATTAATTTGTAAATAAAAAAGTTTCTGTCCCACTATATATATAGTCATAAACCCCTCTATCAAACTAGAATGGACCAGTCTGGAAGCTGGAGGGGGGCGGGGTATGAAGCACGTTGTTTGGATTTAAAGAGACAGCCTCAAAATAAGTTGATCTGAGACACACATCAAGAAAAAGGGTGAAAGAGGGGCTTGTGGAGTTACAATAAGGAGGAATCAGAGCAAAGCACTGCAGTTCCACTTGATATAGACCCCAATAGAATGATTTAAATGTGAAAAAGAAGGATGATATGTCTCCTTTAAGTAAAGCTTTGTGATATTGCGTGTAATTGTGTAAAATGTCATTTTTTTTTTTTGATCTGACCATAAAGGCTAAAACTCCATCGTTTTTCAAAATAAGAAACTCTTAATTTAAAACCCTGGCATTAACGACAGCAGGCAGTATGCATTCCTTTAATGAATACTGGGACTTTAATTAAAATACTTAATTGCTTTTGTATATTATAAATTAACATTTAAAGTTTCTTATTTCAGATAGGCCACATTAGGCTATACATTTACATAACCCTGTTGATTGAGGGTTTATAATTGGCCTCTACAGCTCAAAGCTTTTCTATCCAAGCATGTCTCCTAAATACCAGGAGGAAATTGGGATTAGTTAGTTGTATCCTCTAAAAGTGTGTCATTTCTGCTTGTTGCAATTACAGCTGGTTACCCTGCTTGTGCTGAACGTCTTTTAAACTGAGCAAAAACTTAAAGCTGAGATCAATAAATGTATCAGGATTCACGCTGCGTCTCACATCAGTGCTATCCTGCTTGTTTTGGTTAGCGGTAATAAAAAAGTACAATCATGGTTTTCCGCTGTGCGGCTGCCTTCTATTAGCGCCGCGGGGGGAAAAAATGCTAAAAGGTCAAAGAATATTTAAGCCCTGTGTGAAGGCTTTGGCCTGGGCCGCTCTCAAAAAAAAAAGGAAAAAGGAGGTTGCTGTTATTTTCTGTGCTCCTTTCTGCTCGCTGTCGGAGTGGAGGAAGAGATACGGCGTGCAGGCTGCAGGTTCAGGGTGATTAAGTGCTTAAGGTCAGACTGCTAATTATCTTCCTGCCATTCCTCACCTCACAGCACACAGCTGCCATTTCCCCCTGTTGTCATGTGAACAGCCTCAAATTTGTTTTCATTTCTTATCTTTATTTTACAGCACGGAATTTTTGTTGTGGAAACACAGTGTCTCTAAAAGAAACACTGAAGACAAGCCGTCCTGTTGTGGTTCCATTATTGTTATATTACTGCAGATTATCTTTTTTTATTTTATCTAATTTGATAGTCTTATCTTACATCTTAAGCTAGACAGTCCTAAAACCCATTTTTGCATCCCTGTCTGTTGTTCCATTACAAAATGATTGACACACGTCTTTCCTTCTCAACAAAACGCACATTTAAAACCGAATAAATGAGTTTGTCATGTTTTCTCAGCTAAGAACAGAATGAAGGCCTGAGGAAACTCTCATCTAATGAGCCTTTAGTCTCAGTTTTTACACACTGAACACCTTGTGATGGTGTAAATGCTCTGACTACCTCATTGGTGAGTGTACAGCCAATAAAAAGGAGTTATGTGGATTTAAAAGGTTTTATAATAGTGCCTGGCTGGTGCATAAAAACTGTTTTATTTTATTGCTAGTACAGAGTTAAATTCTCTGATTAGGGGGAGACCTGTTCATGTGCTTTCATTTTGACAATGTTAGGTTTTATTGCAACTTTAAAGTGATAGTTTAGCTTTTTTTTTTTTTTGTAGAGGGGTTCTGTGAAACAGTAACATCTTACCTGTTATAGATGTCTTTTTGAACAACCCCAGTTGTGAGAAATAGTGTAACAGAGATGGTTCATTTTTCCTCTCCATTTTTTGGCACTATTTTTGTATTATATCAACAATTCATAAATCAAAACTTCCCGTTCCTTCAGGATATTCTGGCTATGAATTTTGGTATTTCAGCTATTTATACTTTTATGAGATATTTCCTTTCCGGACATTTTTTTCCCTCATTGAAAATGAGGGAAAATGAAAATGAATTTCAACATCCTTAAAATCCTTCAAAAAACGTTCATAAATCTTTATTGTAATTTTTACTTTGCTCATTTTGTTCCCCTCAGCTTATTTTTTGTTCATTTCAGCTTTTATCTGTTTTTAAGCTAGCTTTCTGCTCTTTTCAGCAATTCTGCTAACTTAAATTTATTGTTCTTTTATCAGCTTCTTTCTGCTAATTTAAGTGTTTTAGTTTTCTTTCATTTGTTTTCTGCAATTTGATGATGATGATGATACTTTATTGATCCCATGAAGGGAAATTATAATTTAAGCTACTTTTTAAAGTTGTGTTAAGCTAATTTTAGCTTTTTTTTTTTAGCTAAATTGACATGTTTGTGATCATTTCAGCTACTTACTGCTTTATTCAACAAATGTGCTCTTTCTGCTTCTTTGTGCTAAATACAGCTTTTTGGCTACTTTTTAGCTACTTCTCTGCTAATTTTAGCCTTTTTGGATATTTTTCAGCAATTTGAAAAGTTTTTGTATTGCAAAAATCTTCCAGCATTACACATTCATGCTGCATTATTGCATAAAATGCTAATTTTCTAGTTCTGATTGGATTGTTGAGGTAATTATTAGGCTAAGTGAAGCTGAAACTAAAGTAAAATGCTGCCATCTTAAACAATTTCAGCTTCAAATATTTCATAGCGGTTCACAGAACTGCTGTTTTAGAGTTCATGCTACACTAAAGATGTCCAGAGATCTAAAATATCTGATTAGAGTCCAGATCAAAACTTTGTTCTTCCATTTTATAAGTGTACTTATTTTTTTGTTTTAAAATAGTGCAGCTATTTGTCAACTTCCGAGTAAAACCAGATCTATCACCATGCCAGATTGTAATTAATGAGTGCTGAACTTGGCTGTGCTGAGAAGAAAATATGGTTTTATTACATCTCCGGCACATTTTTGGGAAAGCATGTAATCGTCTTCTGTGGTGCTCAGTTTATCACACTGACGTTGCAGTTTGCTGTCATTAAACGTTGCTGATGGATACACTTTTCCCCTGGCTGTAAGTGAATGCAATTGAAAGCTGATCTCGTATGAGACTTCACATTAACCAGCAGTTAGGTCTCTGTCAGTATAACCTGAACTAATTCCCCTTTCTTCTTTTTTTTTTTTCATGCATTTGTCACACTGTGGTGGTGCTCAGATGATAAATGTGAATCCAGAGTGCCTATTTGCTAATGAGGTTTCCATGGTGCCACATTAAGGCAGCCACAGTGGGAAGTGCAGCTGTGTTGTGTCTCCATAGCTCTGACAGGGGCTGTAATCTGTGGACTAACAATATCAGACATCCCGTGAAGACGTGTTAGCATTTAAAGTGTTTGAAGTGTGGCGCAGCAGCATGCCCTGGCGCACCACGCGGGGCCCAGCAGTTACATTTTAGTTAAAAAAGAAAATGGCTAAATTGCCGCGTTTTGATTTGTTTTGCTAAATGATTTCTTAAAAAATCGGACCACTCCTGGGGTGCAGTGATGCAAAGAGTTAATACATTTTTAAATATGTCATTCCTTATGGCCATCTAAGCTCCTTTTAGGTGGTTATGATCTACTTTCTGTTCTCTTTTATGCTCATGAATAATGGATTTTTATCCAAAAGCCAGAAGTTATTATTACAGCTGGCATTATTTTTGTTTTTTGTCTCTTCACATGAAGGATTATGGGAAAATGGAGCTCACATCTTGATGCTGTGTACAGTACAAACAGCTCGTCAACATCCCAGATGTCATTGTTTTCTATAGGAGTCTGACAAAGAAACATAAGCCGTGTTTTTTATTTTTATTTTTTGCTTTTGTTGGATTTCTCTGCAGAGTTGGTTCACGCTCCTGGCACCACGGCGCTTGTTCCTTCTGCTCCACTGGGAGATTGTTGGGTGGATTGAGCACTCTGCCTTTTTACCTCCTTCCTCCATTTTAAACACCCAATTTCTTTCTTTCATGAGGTGGATCTTGTAGATTGAGTCATTTTCACAGTCAGGAGGCTCACTGTAGGCCTGAAATGAAATGAACTCCCAAATCAATTTCAAATGGGAACAATGAGCAAGCTCTACCCCGCGTAGCTGGAATTGGTTTTGTTATTGAAAATGAAATGAAGTGTTATTTTTTCCTTTCTCTTTTTTTTGCCCTTTATTGCAGATTAGAGCCTTGTTCTTTTGCATGCTGAGATCTCCACTGAGTCACGGTGCGATCTGGGTTAATTTTAGTGGCTTTTCTTTTCTGTTAGGAATTCCTTAAAATGTCATTTTGAAAGGCGGCACTCATTTCCAGTAGGTGAATTATTATAATCTAAATGAGGCCCTTTTTTGTTTTTCTTTTTTAGCCTAAATAAGTGTTTAAAATCAGTCTTGCCTTTCCATTTCTGATTTTCTACACACATTTCAATCTACATTGTACATGATTACCTTTTTTAAAACAAACTTTTTTAAGCTCAGATTTTACAGATTTAGTCCCAGGTCATAAAGCTTATAAGCAGCACAAAATGTCATTTAAAAACATAAATGATTATAAATGTCAACATTTAGACAAACTGATTACGTTTTCTAATACTAGAGGCCCGTCTGTCCAGTTTTTTGTGAAATTGAAATCTCACTTTACCATTTTTGGTCAGTCAAAATCCGATTTATGTATAAGCACAACCAAAACGTATAACTACGCAATAAAAGGATGTGACTTGAAACGGTACAGGCTAAAAAGTTCAAATAAGAAACGTCCCAACTCATTTTGGTTTAAATGTCATGGAATAAAAATGAAGCATAGGTGATGTCTGATACTGTGTCAAATCAGATTTGAGCTTTTGGAAAGGCTAAAAAAGTTAAAAATATAAGTAAATTAAATTGGTTTGAAACCAATAGTGCATGAAATTCTGTTCAATCTTTTTTTTTCATTTTCTGTTCCATCTTGGGGCGAACTAAGCCTGAATTTATCTCTTAAACTTCAAATCGAACAGTGCCAAAGGCGTTTTCCTTAAAGGTATTTAACTCTGATTGATGTCTCCTATTATCCTCTACAACAGATGTGGGAAAGCGAGGGGGTGAAAAATAACAGAACAGGATTTCTGTGGGCCAAGTCTGTTCTAATCTCCTTCTCTGTCTGTTTTCCTCCCAGGAGAGTCGAGCTCCATGGTTTCTCGGTATCCGTCTCCTGCGGAGCTGGACGCTTTTGCCCAGAAAACCGCCAACAGCCCGTTGTCCATCAAAATCTTTCCGTCCGATATTCGGGTGCCGCAACACAAACAGCTTAGCAGAACCGTGAACGGCTTGGACACCACGGGCCAGCGCTACAGCCCCTACTCTCACCCACACTCAGGAGGCTACCAGGGCTTGCTGGCCATCGTCAAAGCCTCTGTGGTGGTCAAACGTGTAGTGAAAACCCCAGAGGGCAGGAGGACTAAACATGCAAACTCCCAATCCTCTGTGGCACCGTATAATAATCCTCTGAACAATGGCTACAAGGTCCGACACGGGCACGAGGCCTATCACATAAGCTCCTGTAAGCCCCCAGATGTACCCATTGAAACACTTTGTTCTACTGCAGGAATGGCCTCCGGAGATCAGAGCCTGGCTCCCCCGAACGAGCTGGCAGAGGTTCAAAGCCTGATGAGGCAGATGAGCAGAGTTCCCCACAGCCAGGCCCTGCAGCCGGGGGGAGGAGCTCGAGCCAGCCCCTCGCTGCAGGCTGTGGCCGCGGTGGCACACACAGACTCCGACTTTGTCTTCGGCGTGCCACCTCAGAGCAGTTTGGCATTTGCGGGGGCAGTTCTACCTACGCAGGGCGCAGACACAGCCAAAGCCAGATACTTGGAGAGAGGAGACTACGCGGTGTGGCAGCACAAAGCTCAAACACAGCAGCAGCAGCAGCAGCAGCAGCAGCAGCAGCAGCAGCCCTATCAGCAGGAAGCAGTGAGGATGTACGGTGTGGCTCACAGCGCTCGGGGCTGCAGAGCCACAGAGGCCGGTGTGGGCCAGTCTCCTGAAACTGGCCTCCCTCTGCCGTGCTCGTCACAGCTGTCATACAGGCAGCACTCGGGAAACATGGGAGCTGGACCGGACCACGTCGGCGTGCAGGGGGAGCGGCCTGTCGGACAGTTCTTCGCTCCCCTTTGGGACAACTCCAGCAGCGACTGTTACGCCTCTCAGGTGTTGGGTCCGTGTGGGGCCCGGCCCGGCGACGTAAGGCTCTCCCACCCGCACCCAAACCAGCCGCAGCTCAACCCTCCCCTCCGTCTTCATCCTCCCCTTCCTCCTCACCCTCACCCCCAGGCCTACGCCACAGACCCAAACCTCTGCTGCGGGCTGCCTAGTTTTAGCCTGTGCCACGCTGCAGTGCTCAGCAGCAGCCTGCAGTCTCTGGAGTGCCTCATCAGTGAGATCCACCCGCCCTGCATCAAAGAGAGCATGCTGGGCCACGGGTACGACGCCGTGGGGATGCCTCAGCTGCTGGAGCACCAACAGCACATCCAGCTGCCCGTCTACAGATAGGTGCTGCTACGCTGTGAGACATACAAGACTTTTTTTTTTAATTAACACACAACAAAAATTTAAACATGCCTCTTTGATTTGTGCATGTATTTGTAGAAGCCTTTTGTGTTTTTATGCCTGGGAAACAGAAGGATCGATAATCAGAACTCAATACAAGCATATGCTACTGACTTTTATTTTTGCATCTTTTAATGACTGCTGTGGTTGATTTAACACTGAAGCTGGGCACTTGACCGCACTTGCATCTTTTTTACTGCAGGTGATTTTTGTAGGCCTTTCATAAAACTGGAAACAAGTGGAGCTGAAATGATCTGGGGCACCAATCAAAAACGACAACTGGATTCAGAAATGATTTCGTCTTTTTTGTTGTTTTTTTTATGTTAAATTGTTTATTTGGTCATCAACTCCTGCCATAACAGACATGCTGAAGTCTCACAGCCACTGAATGAAGATGTATCGTAATCATTTCTCTGAAGTTCAGTTCTAGATGAAATTTACTCATTCGACATTTTAAAAAGTATTTTTGTCATCGTCATGCTGAGCTCAGCACATTTGGACGGTTGCATCCAGGTCAAGAGAGATGCAGTCTTTGGTTGTGTTTTTACCATTTTTAAAAGTAAAAAAGTTGTATGATTTGTTTTTGCTTTTGAATGAAATAACTTTATTCAACTTCAGGTTGTTTAACAAAACGATTGATGGCCGCTTGAATCATTTTACTGTAGGGCTATATCATCTGAGATGTGTGACTGAGGAGTTCTGTGTGAGTCTGCAACAGTTCTGTAAAACTATTTATGTTGGTGACTTCTATGGCAAACTCTCTCTATAATTAATATAAAGTGCAATTATTACACATGAACCTGTGAGTCCTCTCTATAAATGATGTTGATGAAAAACTATGTTTTGCAATGTGTGATCATCCCCTTTTTTTCTGTCTCCATAAGGATTATCAAGTCAATAAAATTCTCTAAATCCAGCAAAGACTTTTCCTACAGTGTACACATTTAGGTTTACTCTGACAGACATGCAGCCTTGTTAGTGTGGAAAACAGATCTGTTGTGTTTTTATTGTGGTAATATTTGAATTTTAATCACCAAGCACTTCTTTTTTTCCCCTAAATGTTTGAATGCAGACTCAGGTTTCACATTTTGGTTTCCTGTTTTTTGCTGTCATAAACTTCCACATCCTTTGTGCTATTTTACCCACTGATCTGATGGATCAAAATGTTTGACTAAACTGGGACTAGTGTGTGTTGACTCTCAATGTTTTGAATTATCTATTCTTTCAAAATTTCATTTTATTAAGTTCTGTCGAATAAATTTCTTCCATTTAGCTACTGTAATAATTTTAGGTTTATGCAACTGTTACTAAATTTAGATTTTAGTTATGGTTTTGCTCATTTGGACTCTCAGCTACAGTTTTTCTAGATTTAGCATTTAGCTACTGAGATAAATTTTAACATTTCACTACTATCTTGCAAATTTTAACTTTTAGTTACAATTTTGATCATTTCAGTTTTTGTCAATTTCAGATTTTAGCTACTGTTATAGTATTTGGCTTTCAGCTACATTTTTACTCAGTTTAGCTTTTAGCTACAATATTAATTATTATTTTGATGGCTTTAGCCTTAAGCTAAAGTTATGGTAATTTTAGCCTTTATCTTTGCTTTTGCTCAGTTTAGCTTTTAGCTATGGTATCTTTTAGCCACAGTTTATTTTAATTTTAGTTTGAGCTACTTTTCTAATGGCTTTAACATTAAGCCACTTTTAGTTTGTACTCGTTAGTTCAGTTTAGTTTTTTCAACATGTTTCAACCGTTAATGCATTTTTGCAGAAAAACTAATCTATCAGAATAATTTTTTACTGTAAGATTTAAGCTCTATATGTTATTTTCTGCCTGAAACACATTAGGTAAACTTTTATAAATGATGCAGCTGAAAGCATTAATGTTATTGTGAATTATGTTGAAACAGATGAATTACCGGTGCTTGAGGCAGGAGACTTTAAATCCTTTAGAAATACTTATGCAAATGAAACTTTGCCAGTCCTTTTAATAATGTTGCAATATGAAAAATGTACTGGATTATTTGTTTTTGCTGTTAAAAAATTAACCACCTGTTACTTCACTGATAAACTGCTGGTCTAGTCCTGCTGTGGTTTTTGATTTGCTCAGTTTGTCTTAAATTTAAAGTGACATCAGCAGTGATGAAGCTCAGATCATTATGGAAATAAAACAGAGACTTTAATTGAGCTTATAATGAAACAAAAATAGAAGGTAAAAGCAGTGTTGGTATTGCAACACCAACTGCTGACCTCATTCCAGATAAATTTTTTTTTTTTTTTTAAAGGTCCGTGATTTTACTCAGTGAGGCCATCTTTGTAAACGAGTTGCCGTCTTCACCCTGTTGTGTTCCAACTCTGCTGTGTTTCCATCCTGTCAGGCAGGACGGCTGATAAACCTCCAGGATTACAGCCATGTTCCTCTTGCTCAGAGGTGATTATCTCGGGCTCCTCAGAGAGGAACCAGAATCACTCCGGACCTCTGGGAACCACTTTAGATAAGTAAAAGTGGGCAGAGGAAAAGAGAGAGGCTCATAAAGAGGATTAGGGTACATGTGGAATACAGATTTTCCTTTCACCCCAAAAGACATAAAATGGATTTAAAAAGGGGGGGTTTATAGTATTAAAATGTTTTTGCTGACAGTACTTTTCAGACTTTAACCAACCTGCACCAGCAAAACTTTAGATGAAAAATATTCCAGCTGTAATGACATTTATAAAAAATCATGTGAAATGTCAAATGTTTGAGTGTGGAAGTGTCATCCAAAACAAAAGAGTAAATGCTGCCCCCTGGTGGAAGATCCTTGAACTCTTATTTCTACACATTTAAATAATTTTTCTTTGGACACATATTGATCATAAATGGTTATTTATTCATAAAGTATTCATTCAGAAAATATACATTTTTAATAAATAGCATCCAACGTTTTTATGTATAAATGCTTTCAGACAAAATGCATAGGCCACAAAACATAAAACACTTATACTGACAAACTTCACACCCGGGGGAAAAAAAAAAAGTGAAACAGAACTAAATTTTGAAACAGTAATTAGACAATTCCATCAATAACAAGGCACATTGTGGTGTTTTGGTATTTAAACAAATGTGTTGTAAAAAGGCTGAAATACAAAGAATACGGTGGGAAACATTCCTAGAGTCAGGTTATCAGTGAAGCTCAGGAAGCAGTAAAGATATAAACAAGAATCTTCTCCTATGATAAAGTTTGCAGTCTTGTTTGTCTTCCACAATTAAAGCATCATCCTATAAAGTCAAATAAAGCAGGAGTGAGCTGGAAACTTTATTTTCCAGCCATTAATTGAAATTAAAACTGATAAAGCACCATTGGTTTACATTTAAGGCTTTAGCAAAGACCA
Organism: Cynodonichthys magdalenae; assembly: GCA_031762555.1. Classification (NCBI taxonomy): domain Eukaryota; kingdom Metazoa; phylum Chordata; class Actinopteri; order Cyprinodontiformes; family Rivulidae; genus Cynodonichthys; species Cynodonichthys magdalenae. The sequence continues at coordinate 12,726,873 of JARVJO010000140.1, read as the reverse complement.
AATATACGAGCAGCATATTTGGGTAAGGCATCGTCAAAGTAATAAATACCACACTGAAAGAAACTATTAGATATAAACAGCCCTGTTTAAAGCTGGTTACGCCTGAGTGCACTTCCAGCCCAGCTGCATCCTGGGACGTCAAACTGTGTAGTCCAGCTCCGCCTGCAGATCTGTGTACATCTCGTAGATGGCATCTACGGTGGTGGTGTAGTTCACCAGGAAGTGACGCACGTTGGCCAGACACTCCTCCTCTTTCACTTCCTCTCCCTTTGACAGAGACTTCAGGAAGTTGGATCTGTAGGGAGCCGCAAGTAATGCTGCCTAGAAACAGAGAGAAAAGGGGGGGAAATTATTGTGAGTGGGCTGTAGTTGCAACTGTGAGTCCACAAGACTGATATAAAGCACTTCTATAAGAATCTTCCCCCACGTTGCATGGCTACAAAGTGAAAGTGTTATAAAGAAAACAGGGTGAATCGCCAAGGTTTCTAAAGCTAACCCCCCTCTAGTACCAAAGTCCAAACTTTAGTTGTGTTTCAGCTCAAGAGAACCTTCTGATGTGTCCCACTTACTTGGAAAACCTTTTGAACGATCCAGCCATGGTATCTCTTCAGCGCCTGCTCGTAGGCTTTGGTGACGTTGACCCGGATCAGGTTGGGGTTGTTCTCGTCTTGCTCTCCATCAGCCAAGCTCTGCAGCATGACCTGGATAAAACGGAGACCCCTACGGAGGAAGAAAGCGTTTCAGACATTCCACCTGAGTCTGTGAGACCTAACAAATGTTCAGAGATCGAGCTCACCTTTTCAGCCACATCAGAGCTAAAGTTGCTCCAACCTTAGGCCATTCTGCTCCGTGGGCTTCTCGCTCTGCCTCTAGAATGTCCTTCAGGGTCACGTATTTTGCGGGATCCTTGATGTAAACTGCTCTTATTTTCTGAGAAAAAAAATATGAAAAAGGAGCACATTTGTTTTGTGTTTTAATGTTAGAGTAATAAAATGCACCTGGAGCTCCAGGACAGAGCTGCTTCTTACCGTTATGTTGCCATTAATGTCTGATTTGATGATTGAAAACACTTTAGAACCCAGGCAGTCTGCAGGAGGAACAGACATTTGAGAGCACAGCTATAAAATATGAATGACTCCATCGCTCAGAGGGCAGGATGAGTCCAGCAAGAGGCAGAACAGACAGTGAATACAGCCACAGTAAAGTCACAATGAGGTCAATGTGCGCCCTGTTTAGCGGGTAAACAAAGAGTTTGCTTCAGATTCGCCCCCATTAACCAACATCCCCATTTCTGATGTACAAAATATTTTTAAAATAATTTATCTTCGCCGGACGATGCGAGTGTCAAGTCCCTGACTAATAAAAGAATGTCGAGAAACCGGTTTGCCAACTTTGAACGCTTTCTCTTTGATCACCAGGCTGATGTGTTGCGTTCAAGCACTCACCAAAAAACGACGGCAGGCTCGACACGTTGTCCAGAAACGTCTTTGTGTCCACCGACTTGTCAGGAGGGAGTTCTTTAAACTGATTCTCCAGTAAAAGAGACATGGTCCCGCCTGGCTGGTGACAGCAGCCGCAGCAGCTCGCGACCGAACCCGGAACTGTGGTTCTGTCAGGTGGGCGGGCACTACGACCCCGCCCCTCACTTTTCGGAGTGCACCTTGGTCACGTGACGTTGTGAGTTACGTCAAGCAACATAGCTTTACCGTAGCCTACAATATATCAAATATACAAAACAAGAAGAGATGATTATGTAGAAATTATTCTTGATAAAACAAAAATATTAAAATATATCTAATGTATATAAAAATGTCAGAAAGCTGGGTGCGTTATGGATGTGTAAACCGAATAGAAACAGGAAAATATATCTCCTTTCACAAGTAGATTTTATCTTATTTACGGAAAAGAATTAGGGCCACTGAAAAAAATAAAAGAATTCTGACTTCAATCTCGGAATTCTTATTTGATTTTTCTCAAAATTTTGAGATTAAAGTCAGAATTCTAACTTTTTTCTCAGAATTTTGAGATTAAAGTCATAATTCTGAGAATAAAGTCAGAATTATTTTATTTTTTCAGTGGCTCTAATTCTCTTCTGTACAATGGAAAGATTTTACATCTTCAACACATGGACAGAAACGACAGAAAGCAAGTTGAGGTATTATAGTTTATTATACATGAGACAAGGTTTGTTTTTCAACCAGGGGCTGGTGGGAGTTAATACTTACTGGGAGGTAAATATCAGGTTTGACACCAGAGTGGAAGCTCACAGAATACTCTATTTCAAATGTTTAAATAAAAAAACAACAACTTTATTTTATAAATTCATTTAAAATGTTATTAGGATGTTGGACAATTATATTTTAGCCTACATGGAAACAGGAAAATTCAATTAAACACACAAACCCTTTTTATTTATAATAAAAAACGTATATTAGTCAAATTATTATTGTAATTGAGATTTATGCATACATATTTTATAACGTTTTGAAAATAGAGGGTGAAATTTTCAAATAAGTGCTAATTCCGTATTGAGTTAGCTTCTCTGTGTGACTTTTCATTTTAAAAAGTTACAAAGAATTACAAACCAGTATCCAACATGAGGTGAAACAGGCACACTTGATCAGGTGGACCTAAAGTACCCCTTTAGGTCCACCTAAACTTTTAATTCAACTGAGCCAATAAACTTTGTCTTGATCCACTTTTAAGAATTAACTCAACATATTTAACCAACCACAAACAAAATGAAATAAAACAAAGAGGATCACAATAATTACAAAATTTACCATGTAATTTATATTAAATAACTGACTAAATGTCAAAATAATTGGTCCCAGTCCTGCCTAAATCTAAATTAATGAGTTGTTGACCAAAACATCTGGTCTGAAATGAAATTATTTCAGTTTATGGAGAATAAACTGAATATTAATTTGAGGTGATATTTAAAGTAATATGTAGCTCATTAAAACAAAAATAAAAAGGTAAGAAGAAAATATGTTGATCTAGTTCCTGAAAGTTTCTCAAAATAGTTTGGGATTCATGATGTTTGTGTGTACAGACGAACGGAGAAGGTTCTCATAACGCCTTTTCTCTTCTTTACAAGCCAATTAGAAAAAATAACTGCTTTATAAATAAAATAAAATATATTCCTAATTATACGCTGTGTATTGATAAAGACAATATATTACAGTTGTTCTGGCTGTTTGATAAGGATCAGAGGTAACTCAGTCAATTAAAAAAAGATACTTTGTACTTTTCTTGGAAAACATTTGATCTTTTACAAATCTAATTTAAACCTGAGCGATAACTTAATTGTGCAGAGAATTAGCTTTCCACCTCTGGTTCAAACTCTTCTACAGACAAGTACACACAGGGTTCAGTTACTTTATCGGTGGCTGTAAACCATCGTGTTTGACCACAGAAAGCAGGTGAAAACACTGGAGCTACAGCAGAACCACACCAAATGCACAGAGCTCACAAGTAGCCAACCACTAAGTACCAGCTGAGTCGTCCCAAGCACCGGGACTAATGTTAGCCGTGTTAAAGAAAAGCTTATGAAAACAAACACTGATACTTTAACGATGTGATGTACAATTTATAAATTAAAAAGCATTTGGATTAATCTGTTAGAAAATTGCATGGGTACATATAAACCTTACATATTTGCATAAAGCTATTTAACTGAATTCAAACTGGATTTCACAGAAGCTACACAGGGTGTCTTTGTGAGCACCTTTGTGAAAAAACACACACAAAAGCAAACATCATATAAGTATGGCTGTGACATTAGAACTTCAATAAGTACTCTACCTAAAAAGCACATTTTCAACCAACTAAAGGAGGAGAAACAAAAAGAAGTTAAAAACAAATCACTGGCTGGATGGAATAAGTGTGCAGTCTTGTTGGCCTGAAAAAGCTCCTAAAATACTGAAGGCGTTTTTTATTATCACAGTTGGCTTACTAAAACTTGAAGCAAGCAACATCACAAAGATTTGACATTACAATACTGCCACTATCTCCTACAAACAGTTAGAAAAATAAACCATTGTGACTGGAATGGTTAGAGGTTCGTCTGCTGTGATCCTTATTGTTTTCAGATTTCACTGCTGCAATATTACAGTGGAGTGAAAATGTAAAAAGCTTTTTAGATTTTTTTTTTTTGTTCAATTCTGTTGCACATAAGCACGACATTGCACTTTCGGAAATCAAGTGGTATGAATTTGTGAGGTAAGGAATAGTAACAGGATTTCTCCTACATCTTTCACTGTGTTTATATGCATGGCACAGATAAAAATAACTTAGCTTTTGTATGATTGATAAATGTGCATGAAATCTCTCTTGTTTTAAAGACTTTTCCCACCTTTAGGAATGTACAGTATATGAATGCTTAAACCGATTACTATCAGACAACAAATATACATTGATTAAATTTAAATGTAAGCAATACTGGGTGCACCAGAAATGTCTTTGGCTTTTTTTTTTAGTTAGTTGTTGTTTTCTTTGGTTGTCACAGTAACGAGTTGCTTGGCAGCTTTGGCAATGTCATAGGCACACTGGATAACCTGCTGAGTGACCAGCTGGATGTCCGATGGGCAGGGGTTGTGCTCTGCAGCCTTCTGGCACTCTCCGTGGAGCCGGCTGGCGCTGGAGGTCAGCAGATAGAGAGAACTCCGAACCGTCTCCAGGGACGGCCTCTGTCAGGAGAACAAGAAGGCATGAAGATGAGAGTGATGCTGGATAAATGTCTATAAGTGAATGTTTAACAGTGAATGAGACCTAATTGTTTTGTCACTTAGGATTCACTTTGGTTTTTTACCTTTGGAAACAGGGCAGCCATCTCTGTTACAGCCAGGCAGATCTTTTCAGAGCACGGCAGAAAGCTGTTAGAAACAGGGACAAAAAGATGAAGGATTTGGGATGATTATGTCTGTAACACGCTAAAGAAAATGTTGGACCCATTATCGGATGATTTGGATTTATCAGATTGTGTTGGAAAGCTTAGTCTCGAGGTGAGGGAGCAGTATGTGGTGAAACTACTTCAGGCTTTTGGCTGAGACGCTACCTGATCTGTACACACTGAGAAGTGGAGGGAAGGACGACCCAACACTATATTTGTAAGAATCTGATCAAATCTCCACGTTTCTTCACCAAAGACTTGCTGAAGGCCTACAAGTCACTAGATCTCTATAGGTGAGTGATAATAGATTTAAATAAATTCAACAGGCTAGTTTTATGTTGTGTTCTGAGTTCTCACATTTTGAAGTTGTGGTATTTACTTTATTTCTGTATCAGATCGGAGTGAATGAAGGATAAAATGAACTATACATGCAAGAGACAGATTACAGAAGGCACTTTCAGAAGACGCCTCAGTCCGTGACTGATGCCTCTTCTCCCCACCTCTGCTCATTAAAGCACGCAGCATGCTGCAGCCAAACTGCAAAAATTGGGCCGAACTGTCGCAGTTTCATGACGAAAACTGTCATTCTGTTCGCATTGTCGACTTTTTGGCACCTTGTTGCAACCCGCGGGCTGAACTTTTTATCCCCCTCCACATAAGAACTTATTGTGTGATTGGTCAGAAGTTTGTGGGAGTGTTTGTTTACGCTGAAAGTGTTTAGACGCTGCATTTTGCTTCAACCACTCACTTAAAAAAAAAAAAAAAAACTGATTCGCTTTCAGAAGCTGACTGTTGTACCAGAAATGAGACATTTATAAAGAGTAAAACGGCCAAAAACTTGTGAATGGAGATAAAACAGATGTTGTGCGCGATAGAATCTAACTGATATAAACTGTGGAGCTTTAACTGGGACAGAGTTGTGGATAAATAACGTCAGGTGACAAGACTTTTTTTTTCCCACATTGTAGACTCCAGCAGGAAGAAACCCCATGTAGTGACATATGCTGCAGCTGGAGGGGTTTCCCAAAAGTTCAGAGGCTATGAAAAGTGGGTGCGAAAACAAACGTCAAACAACCACGTGACGACGTGTCGTCCAGTCAGCTGCCAAGCGACCATGTTGAAGCCTTAAGAAGATGTAGGGCTGACTGACATAATGAGGGACCAACCAGCCAGCTGAGAGTTTCTTAAATCAAAACGCGAGATTTAAACTTTTGGTGTGTTTTAATTATTTTTTCTCGAGCCCTTCAAGCTCTTCGCTCTATATACTTTGCAGGGGAGGAATAAACATACGGAATGGGCTGTTCACCCATTTAGCAGTTCTGTTTTCTGAAAGAGCCTAGAATTTAATCTGTCTAAAATAAAGAATCTCATTTACCTGAGGCAATAAATCCCACACACAATCCTGATTTGTACTCTGTATATGGTCCCAGGAAATTCTACTTCTCTTTTCTCACCTATTTGCTCATTCAGCCATAACGCAAGATTGGATCATTGAACAAATTTGCGAAGAAGCGACTAATCTTATATAAAACAAATGGTGCGTGTTATCTTTCTGCCCACCAGCTAGGTTTTGAATAGGGTGGTCACATGATCATGATGACGGTGATCTTCCCTGTAGCGTCTGCTTCACATGATGCACTTTTTCTTAACCTTGAACTAAAGCTACATGGGTAATGTTTCCCATACATACTGAACTTTACAACCGGATATTTGCAGCACTGGAACATGAAAAAAATGGACTGATCACATGCAGTACCTTTCATGTTTGGTCTCCTGAGCAGCTCTAAGAAGTTCCTGGATGTTTTTAGTAATCTGCTCGGTTTTACAGATAACATCCTCAGTGCAAGGCAGGGCGGTGTCTCCTTCGCCTTCCTCCTCTGGTCCCACTGTTTCTGGGGCTGTAAGAGGGCTGCTAGAAATGCAAGAACATAAAAAATAACATTAAATAACAAAATTGAATCTTAGAAACACGACAGGATTTAAAAAAAAAAAACGTATCTAGTTAAAAGCGTTTGTTTCCCTGATCTGAAATCAACTCACTGAATGTTGAACTGACGCACAATTAAGTTAAGTATATTTATCACAAATATTACTATTTTATTAAAACAAAAAAAGGCATCAAATAACTATTAAACAATCTTTCTTACCCAGTGTCCTCCTGCTCAGAGTGACTGGGTGTTGTGTCGTAGTCATTCTCCAACATCGTGCTCTGCCCTCCAAGACTACAGCCCTACAGGAGCATCAGAGGATTAAGATCAGTCAAATATAGTGGTGCTTCTATATGGTTAGCACACACATCACAGTCGACACATTTAAATCAGAGTCATGCTTCTGAATGAGATATTTTGTTTTAAAGCCATTGCAGAGAAAAAGGAGTGCAAAACAAGTTGTAAGACATTCGTGGTGCAGCAGATGCAATTAATAGATGGAATATATTCATTTTTCTGTCAGTGTCAATCACAAAAAGCATCTGTGCCATCATTTTTCATACATTGCTGCAGAGTGACCACAACATGAGTGCAACATTTTATCATCGCAGCTAAAGTTGTTCAGGTGACCGAACTGTAGCAGAGGCTGTGGTACATGCATGCAGGCAGTACTGACAAAAAGCAGTTTGGAGGCACAAGATCTGGAGGAAAAAGACCATGGGGGTCAAGCAAGAGGATAGTTATTTTTCCCCCTGGGGCTGTCTCTGAGCCGAGGGGTCTTTCAGTACTCAACCCTTCGAGATCTCTCATCCCACGACCAGGACAGGGGAGAGGGGAAGGTAGGAAGGGAGGAGGCAGCTGTCCCCAAAGGACCTCTACCAATCTAGAAAGGGGTCAAACCGGGTTGAGCATACAACTGTTGAGATGCAGTAAATCATTGAATGACTAAATGAAAAACCACCAGCCCCAAGCCGAGCACCGTCACTTTAAACCACCATGAGGCGAAACATCAGTGAGGTGTTTGCGCTTACGTTAGTAGGGAAGGGTTGTAAGATGACTCCGTCGTCAGGGCGAGCCGTTTCGACTCGGTGGGTGTACTGCCTCGGAGCGGAGCCCGTCTCGTACATGGACATGGCACGACCTCCACGAGCCGGATGCTGGCCAAAGCGCCCCTGGGGGTGTTGTTGTCCGCTGGGGGCTTGCCATCGCAGTGTTGTGTTTTCAGTCTGCAGGGAGCTCAGCTGTAGATTATAACAAAACATGTCAACTCAACCAAGCAGGGGGAGGAGGAGAGGTGCATCCCTGACAAAAGCTCTGTAGTCAATAAATGAGCCTCTAGGTAAAAGGCAGCTCCACCAAATTCAGCTCGCTTTCATCTCAGCTTCGTTTTGTTTACTCTTTGTAGTCTTTCACATGAGAGTTTTGTTTCCTTGACAAAAGAACTGCTGACACGGTTTGTTGACAGGGACTCTCACAGGGAGATCTCCTGGGGGGAAAAAAGTCCTGAAAGTGGTTGCCCTCATTTATAAAGAGTAGTGATAAACGGTTTTCTGAACAACTTTGTATTTTTGTGTCAAGTCAACAGTGAATGTAGGAGATTAAGGCCCTGTCACACTAGACAACTTAACATTTTAAAAGACATCTACGTTGAAGATTAAACTGAAAAAAATCAACAGGAAGTTTCTTTTTGGCGTGTATGTAATATAATTCTAACAAATTAATAAACTATATAACTTCTATTAGCAATTTAGACATAAAATTATTTTCATAAGTTGGCATAATTTAAGTTTAAATTTGTTGTTGAAAGTTTGTTTTTTTGCTTACTTATTCTTGCAACAATGTGGTGGAAAATCATTGATAATCTGTTGCCTTGGTAAATATAATTCAGTAGAAGTTTGGGTTAGTCCGTGAATAAAAAGTAAATAAGGAACATTATGAAACTAATAAACCAGCAGGTGGAGACATTAGTCTTAATTCAAAGCAAAGAGAAACTGAGCTGCTGTTGAACTATTGGCATTCAGGGAAAACTAATGCTATGTATGCATTAGGTAGCATTTTTAAACATCCCCAAATAGTCTGATCATTAGTTAATTAAATGTGCACATTATTAAATAAACTCATGCCATTTACACTGAAGCAATAATCTCTGCAACATTTAAGTGGTTTATAACTGATGGCTGCACAGACACATGGAAATAAATCTATTTTAATTAACCTAAAAAAAAAAAAGATAAATTTCAGTTTCCTACATCTATATTTGCAAATTTAATAAGACTTTTTTTAAAACAAGGTGCAAGAAGTGCAGGTCCTATTCAGGCAAAAAAATTAATAAAAAGAACAAAAAACTATTTTTTTACTCTTTGACATACCAATAAAAGTATTCAATTTTGCAATATGACATTATTTACATTTTAGAAAACCATAATCAATAGTCTGGCTTAAAAGAGTAGTTTTTTGCTTTATAGAGCGGATACCAGGCTGATTTTCATACTAGCATTTGTGTAAAGTCAAACATACATGTGCAAAAGTTCAATGTATTGACGACTTCAGAAAATCCACCCTATTAGGAACACATCAGTGGTTCTGATTGTTTTAAGCTCATAGTTTAGTACATATTTTGCACAAGAAAAGCAAACAAATGGAACAAAATAGCTTAAAGGTAGAATTTGAGTAATAAAACTACTTTACATCAACCAATCAATATTTCTCAAAGAGGATATAACTGTAGTATTTCAAGCGCAAAATAACCTCAAACTGCATTATTAATCATCAGTGTGTAATTTAACCAACCTTGCTCTGCATCAACCGCAGCTCTTCACTTAGATGACAGTTGACTTTGAGAAGCTGTTGTATTTTGACTTCTGATGCATTCAGGGCACTCTTCACCTCCATAAATTCCTGCACTGTGATTGGTCCATCAGACAGGTCAGAAGACTCGGAGCTCTGAGACAAAAATATATATTTGATCAATTTAAGAGGTTGAGCAAGAAGCTGAGTCAGAGTCTAATTAGAGTTTTTTTGTTTTGAAAAGATGAACCTTTGTCCTTCCATCGGTGCAGCTGTCCCCACATGGGGCCTCCTGCACAGGATCTTCATCCGACGCCACGCTGTCATAATCCGGCTGGTCGTTGTCTTGGCTCTCACTGTTGTGTCGACTGTCTATTCCTTGAAAGATCAGCTCGACGTTTTCTGATAGCAAACCAAAAGATCAACACATTACCTGCAAGGAAGATGTTTACATCCAGAAGTCGAGGACAATTGTTTTGTTTAATTGACTGGCTCCAAAAAATAAGAGCTCTTCTTCATTATTTGCATCATGACTAAAAAAAAAAAAAAATCTTCTCCTACATAGTCCACGTTTGTATTGCAAAATTGCAGACTTTTTGATTATTTCTACTTCAATACAAACACAACACTCAAACACAAAAAAATATATATAAATAAGAAAACTGAAAGTCAGAAAAAAAAAAATATATATATATATATATATATATATATATATATATATATCATACCTTTTGGACTTTCACATGAATTACCCCACAGTCGTCGTTTAGCATCTGCTAGAATATCAATCACAAGGGTGGCAAATTCTCGAGCGCTGAACCGGGCAAGTTTCTGACGACCCTGAAACAACAAAAACTACCATCACATAAAGCTCAGCTATCAAAATGACCTACTGATGTAAATACATTTGAATATAGAGATCAATTGGTTGCAATCACTTGCCTGGTTCCTGGTAGATGAATACTCAGGATTGACTGGCAGAAAAGGCACAACTGTGGTTTCTGTGACAAGCGTGCTGTGATTCTGAGTGGCCAACCACACTGAAAATGAGGGAAGTCACATTTAACGTTAGAAAAGTTTAAATACAGATTTTTAAAAAAACACTGTGCTATATAGTTTTAATTAACAAGTTTTGCAAGTCTACCTGCGTCCGTTTCCCTTCTGTCCACCTCATCATAAACATCCATGGCAAGTTCTTCAAACTGATGGTTGCTTAACTACAAGATAAACCAAGATAAATTACTGATCCAATTTAAGAAGATTTGTATAACAGGTTAGAAAGTCTCAGAAAGAAAACACATCTAAAGATCTCTCACCGACTGCAGCTTCTTCTTTGCAGCTTTTGCAAAATCTGACAAATCGAGGCTGTTTTTGACAAAAACAAAATCTAATATTTTACTTTTTCAAAGGACAAAGTCCATATCAACAAGGAGATGTAAAAAATAAACATACTTACTTATTTCTTATTCATCCAATGAAGCACAAGGGAAATTAGGATTGTAATTACCCAATGCATGTCTCATATATTTTACAATAAAAGATGGATCTAAGTGACTTGCAGAAATGGACTTTTTTAATGAGAATTTAAAGACTTCGATTTATGCAATTGAAGCACAAAAATATAAAATAGTGTATAAAGCAGCTATTACCTGTCTGTCATTTGGGGAGTGATGAAGTGTTGCCCATTTCTATGATCTAAAACACAACAAAAGCAAAACAAAGGGATTTCCATAAAAGGACAAAAACATTTAGTTTCCAAATCAAGCAGCAGGTGTGGGACCGAACAAGTGAAGCCCCTTCCAGGACCTACCTGGTCTTCTGCCACAAAGGTAAAAAGCCAGCCGATCTGTCAGTTCATATTGGATCTCCACCAGCCTCTCTGCAAGCTCGTAGTGCCCAGCTTGTCTGTGGAGATTAAAATTAAACAGGTTCATCATTATCAAAAGTGACCCAGTTTTTTTTTTACAATTGAAATCCCGTTTTGTATGCAAAAACAGGACATATGTTGCCTAATATTGACTTTGTTGCTTTTTTTGTACACAAAATTGTTGCCGTACTCTCCTTCTACAGTACCCAAAATAACAAGTGGTGGAGCCAGGGAATGGGTGGCAATGGGTACCATAGATTAATCTTTGGTCACTCCTATCCTTCTATATCTCTATATATGCTTAATTTGTGAGCACAGAAAAAGAAAACAGTTATTATATATTATATATATAAAACTAAAAGGTTTAAACACATTGTGACAAATCTGATAATGTGATCATATAAATTACCATCTACCGGAGAACCTTTTGGTTCACAGGAAACTCTTTAAACTAGAGACTAACTTTAAACTAGAGACTAACTTAGAAATGTTCACACCCTTTTTGTTTTTAACCTGCCTCTTAAGGCTTCTGCTCAGTCTTCATAGGATGTGTATCATTTCCTGTCACACACGGAACTAGTGATGATTTCAGCTGAACTGCAGGTTAGATTAATTTTTACGAAAAAACAAAAGTGATGAATTTTTAAAGTATCAATACCGCTGAGCTCATTAGAAACCTGTAGGTTAATATGTGACCTGGTCCCAGCCAAGTATTATACAAATTACACTTTAGTGCTCAAACAGGGAGACCAGTGTTCCTTTGTTTATCGACATCTTACAGTATATAACTGTAGATAAATAAAGTTGCTTATAGCATAACATAATTGTGCTACTACATTGCATCTGCTCAAACATTAAAACTCCTTCAGAAAATGACAGTGAAAACAATAAATGGTGATAAATTTAAAACGTAGGCCTCGTTTTACCGTGCATAATTAATGGGGGTCTTTCCACTCGAGTCCAGAGCTCCAGGATCAGCTCCATAAACTGCCAACAACTCAGCCTGCAGAATTTGACCTGCTTTTGCTGCTATGTGTAATGGAGTGTTTCCTTTTTCCTAAAATCACAACAAACACAGTTTCAATTTTAAAGAAAGTGATATTTGAAACATACACTTTTTTCCCCTTATTCTTCAGGTCTTACAGGGTGGAAGAAGTTGGCCTGTGCTCCTAATGACAAGAGTCTAAGGCAGGTCTCCAGGTTCCCTGTCCGAACACTGGAATGGAGTTGCTGAAAGAAAATCAAAGAGGGGTTAGTTTGGTTCTGACTGTAACGTACATGTATATAGTGTTGGTTTGGAATCGAAGACAATATGAAATGGTAAATGGACTGAACTTACAGGTAAAAGCCAGTAAATTAGAATATTTTGAAAAACTTGATTTATTTCAGTAATTGCATTCAAAAGGTGTAACT
>JARVJO010000140.1:12672478-12686808 GCA_031762555.1 Cynodonichthys magdalenae | reverse complement strand
ACCCAACCCCTTCATCTCATCAGTCAATAAACTGAGCCCCCCCCACCCCCCTTTAAAGAATTCATCACTTACACTTTATACAGACAGATAAATGGACATGTGACGTTTTTGTCTTTCAGGGCTGCAATGTGTTTTGTGTGTGGGCATTTTTGCAGGCAATCTTCATTTACAGTCAAATAAATCAGCAAACTTCACTTGCAAGCCAATCAGCACTTGACAGAAGAATTAAAAATGTAAACGAAAGCTGGCACACTTCAGTGTAAAGAAGTTGCATATCTCCAAGTGGAGTTCCAGATGTTTTCAAAAATCAAAATAAAACAGAAAAGTCTTTGGCCAAAACAGCTTTAAAGATAAACTTATGTGAGGCTGAGTGTGTAAAAAACAGCATCAGTAAATAAATAATGATAAGAACGGTGTTGTATAAAAAAAACAAATGTGCAGCTGGGTCTTCAGCCAAGCCTGAAGTTCACATTTAGTTCGGACCGTCATGCTGATGTAGAGTTTTGCAGTCGTGTGTGGAGGTCCTCTGCAGGGTCGGCCCCCCATCAGCTGGAGCTAGAGGTGGTCGTAGGCGGCTGCAGAGGGGGGGCCGGAGCGGGAGGCTGAGCTGTAGTAGTATGGTGAACCTGCGGTGGGGACACATAGTTGGACAATTGTTTAATTATATCCATAAGGATAAGTTTCACCTCAGACTACAGCAGATCTCTGAACATCAAGAACAAGCTTGTCAAAGTTGGGGTCGAGACCCCATTGTGGGTCACAAAACTTTAAGTGGGGGTCCTTAGATAAAAAATGACAACTTATGGTGTCATTATATCAAATAATAAAAACAGTAAAACAATAAAAATAAGAATAATGTATGTGGTAAAACTGATTATGGCTTTGTTTAAAAGGTTTATTAGTAATTTTTGTTTAAATAAACATAAAATAAATGGACTCAAAAGCTATCATTTTGTTGGTTAGAAGCTAAACAGTTTGAGAAACCCTTATGGTACAAAGCTAAAAAGCTATATTTGTTTTATTTTCAGAAATGTATCCAAACTGAACAATCTGTGAAACTGCAGCATGTTGTTTACTAAATGACTGATGCAACTTGTTGAAGAATGAGTTATTAACAAAACTCTTAAAACAAGCAGAATATCGGCTAGAATTTACCAAACAGTAGCTTTAAGCTAAATTGCGGAACATTAAACCATAAGAACTAAAATGAGCAAAACCAAAGTTTAAGAAAAGTGTTGCTAAAAGCCTAAATTAACCAGAATAAAGCTAAAATTAGCAAAAAATATTTGCTAAAACCTAAAATAACATAGGGGGTTAAAAAAAAACATGGATAAAAATTAAAATGAGCACGATAAAGTTAGGAAAACAATAGTTATTTGATAAATGGTAATTTGAATCAAAACTAAAGCTTTAACATAAAAGGTCATGTTAAAAGCTAAAATAAACAAGATAGTAGCTAAAAATAACATTTAAAGACAAATTAGAGTATTTTCAGCGAACAGTATTTTTGAAGCTATAAAGAGAACCTAATGTTTTTTATAAATATAAGTTTAGAATACTTCTGCAGACTTACACTTTAAACTTTCGTCAAAATTGAATTTAGTGTTTGCAACATTTACACTTTTTGTTTAAAGTCGTAGGACAATAAAATGATATGAATGAGTCAGAATAAAAACGAGGTGGGGGGCACAAAACAAGACAAATAAGTCAAGGTCATGCTGAACACAGCCTCAAGCAAATTCTATTGAATAATCAGAGTAATTGTTTCCACAGGAGACAAAAGCAGCAGTTTTGAACATGTGACTGAGGCGTTTTCTTCTCCTGACAAGTTGTTCATTTAAATTCAAGTCACGTCTGATTATTTTAGAATGACAAGGTCAAATTCACTGCAAATCTCTGAGAAGTTGTGCGCACAAATAGAAAAAAAAATTATAAAAAAAAATCAACATTTAGTCTTGAGGTTGTGTTCAGCTCCTCATAATTGATTAAAGGGGAGGTGCTTCACCTAATATGCTGGGGTTGGTGAACCTCCAGGCTTCGCTGTAGGAGGTGTAGGGTGAATGGCTGTAAGACTGACCCGAGTAGTCAGCACCTGCTACAGGACGACAAAGAAAAAAAAGAAAAGAAAAGGAAAAAATAGTTTAGGAACTCACATTTTTTCAGCTGAAAATCATGAAGACGTTTGTTGTGAGAAGGGTGAGGCTGAGAGAGAGAGAGAGAGACAGGCAGGCAGGTTGTTTGTCTGCGTGCCAGCATCTGCTCAGCCCTGGCTCATAATTCACCAGCAGTTAGTGCAGCATGTAAACCATTAATCTGCGGTGCAGGTGGATAGCTGAGGGTAAAATCCCTCGGCCCAGTGGTGCGTGCACACACAACCAGGCCTGTGCGCCCTCTTCCTCCTGCATCGCTCGGGCTCTGCCCTCAGAAATGCCCTCCTCCTCCTCCTCCTCTTCCTCCCCCTTTTGTTCATCCCGCACTTCCTGCTTTAGCCTCACTAACACTCTTCTTTCTTTCCTCCCACCACCTCCCTCTTTTTTTAAACATTCCAATATCTAATTGGTAATTATGTTGGTTGGAATGAAGCCCTGAGCCCATCCCACCCCCCCACTTTTCCTACCCCTCCATATGCCCCCCCTCTCCTCCTTCACTCAGTAATTGTGTATCAACGCTTCCTCACAGCGAACCCACTAGAAAAATAATAAATCAGACCCTCTCATTTCGCGCTTCGGAGGGCAGACTTCAAAAACACACACACACACTCTCTTTCTTGCTCACATGCAGCCATCTTGACACACACAAGAGTGCACTGTTTTCATGAACACACACACACTTAGACATACACACCACAAAGACCTCCTACTCTTCGTCCAGACTTTACATCCCTTCCCGCCCACCCCTGCATCTCTCCCTCCTGGGCCCCCTGGTTCCCATGGCGATGTGTGGTCAGAGGTGTCTGGATGGAAGGAGTGTGGTGGGGGGTGTGGGCAGCAGGGCGGAACCCCCCAGCCTGTTTCCCGGTACCCCCCGGGCCCATGTGCATCCACGTGCACACACACACACACACACACACACATCAGCACCCTGGCAGGGCGACTGATTAACTCAGCCCGTCTCCCTGTTAATCTAAATACCACCATCTGAGCGTTTCTTCTTCTTCCTCGCCCCCCCCCCCCCCACCTCCCCCTCCCTGCTCCTTCCCTCCATACCTGTCTGACCCGTTCAGTCCCAGCTACAGTTCTTATCTTACATCCCCTCTTCTCTTCTGGTCTTACCTGCTACCATGCCTGTGATGGCAGAGGAGGAGTATCCCGTCTGGGCTGGGGAGGGGATGTGGGGTGGGTACCCTGGCAGGGTGGAGCTCACCATGTCACGCCCTGAAGACACACACACATAAAACACACAAAACACATCAAAATGTAACTTTTGGACCTGAAACATAAAGCAAGTAGAACAAATGCGTTTTGTGTTTGTGTCCGTGTTGACGTGTCACACCGACAACTGATCAATCGGATTTAGGATGGCTGCCAACTGATCTTGTGAAACACAAAAATGACTGTATCTCATTCAGATATTGAGCTAAAATAAACTGACAGTAAATCACAACACATTCTCTAAGTGCAACATCTTGCAATTTTGCATGAGATTGAACATATTTTAATTTTTCCTAAGGTTTGACAAAAAAACTGCTATGACTTCATCATTTAGCACAATGCTTCACAAACTTTTCAACTTTTGACCCACAAAATAAAGGTATAGAGACCTGCTCCCTCAACTGTTTTTGTGTAATAAACATTAGTATCAGGGCAATAGGAACAATATTCATTATGCTAATTCCATTCATTTGTAAGTACACTAACTCATTTGTAACAACTAAGGCAAAAAAATTGCCATTAGTAGTAATTTTTAAAATGTAATTCATTTTAAAAATACTTTCAAGATTCCATCTTGATGTTTCAGGACTAATCAGGAACTAAACAAAGACAAAGAAAGTGCTAAAAACATGTCTAGTGTACCGATACGGCAACACTAGTAGGACAAAAATTCTTCTTCTTCTTCTTGCAACCAGTTTAAACCTTCATATCTCCATACTGTATATGGGTGTAGTGTGTAATGTTACAGTGTGTTGGTGGAACAAAATAGATGCAAACTACACAAACACGGCCAAAAAAAAAGCTGTTTCTAAAGACTTTAGAGGAATGTAGTGGAGTAAAAAGCAAAACTTTCAGTAAAAAATTCTATTTAGGTAAAGTACAAATTCTCAAAAACGGTACTTAAGTGCAGTACTTGAGTAAATTTACTTTGTTACGACCCACCTCTGTTCAGGACTCACACTGAGGTCTTGAGCCCAACTTTGGGAACTACTGATTTAGCACATCCACAACTCAAGATTCTTTTAGAGTAAAACTTTAGCATGAATGCTAGCGAGAGCTATGCATTTTGCTAGGTCTTTAACTAATTTTTGTTTTCACAAGAAATAACAAAACAATAAGCAATTTTTGCATATCGGAAACATTTTCCTCCAACCTTTTTCTGACTTTACACAACCAGAAATGCCCTCTGCTTTCATGACATGAGGACAAGCATAAATGAGATGGATGGCTGCATTACCTGAGATGATAGACTGACTGCTGAACTGGCCGTACACTGGTGCATGATGGGAGAATGAGTTGAAGGTGTTGGGGAAATGATGGTTGTTGGCGCTGCCGTTGCAGCCGCCGCTGCTGACAGAAACGGGTTTCTGCAGCTCCACCACGGCCAGGTTGGAGGCCACCAGGTTGGGCGAGGGGCTGGTGCTGATCACCTCTGGGGACATTTCCTGTTTCAGACAGAGCGGGACCTCTGAGGGAGCGGGAACCAGTGTGTGAACAGGGGCGATGAGAAAATGGAAACAAGTCATGAACATGAATGAGAAAAAAAAAATAATAACACAAAACTAAACATGAGATGAAGGTGAGTGGAAAGCTCTTCTGTCTGACTTTTGCTGACGCTTCAGTGTTATTTCTGTGGTTTTTGTGGGTCAAATTCCACTGACTGACATCAAAAGCCTCACCAGTGACCACGGAGAAGCTCTGGTGCGCCGACAGATTTCGTCCAATGACGGAGCTGGATGTTGAGAGGCTGCTCTTGGCCTCATCTAGGCTCCCGTTGATGAGGGACAATGGGTACAAAGTCTGGCCGATATAAAACAAAGATTAACTTTTAGTCTAGAGCTAAAGTGCACACGAGTAAAAAACTTTGGTTTTATTTCCAAACTAGTTTTCTGTTATTTGATTAAAAAAAAAACATTCAAAATGTAAAGATAAATCAAGAAATTTAAGAATAACCTGTTCTGTTTTGCTGCTTGAGGCGGAGCTGAAGGACTCTGACGGATAGAGGTGTCGATCAAAACCACAGTCCAGATGTTGTGTGGCCACAGAGAAATGATCCGCTCTCATCTGTTTCCTGGGGACTCCCCCGCTGCCTTGAGAGTCCACGCTGTGCCGACAACTCTCCTGGTCGCCTGGGCAACACGTCGAGGAAGACGGACAGTGAGACACTAGAATCATATTCTTAGTTTATGATCTTTAAAAGGAATCTGTCAGGATTTTGTGCTCAAATGAAACAAACTGTGCTGATTTTGATTCTGGCATTAATTCTAATTTTGCAAATTCAACTTTGGACAGCCTCTGTTGCACTGTAATGGTTCTGTTAGAATGTGTTTATAATTGATGCTCGAATAATATGCAGAAAACCAAATCGAGTTCTCAGTTATTTGTTTAGTTTTAGATCTAAAAGCTCCATTTCATTCAGAGTCTGTGTGAGTGGCTCTGGGATTAAACAAAATAACTTCGAACTTCTGCTTCCCTGTCCTTCCAAAATCATAATATTTATAGAAAACCTAGTCACACCCCTAGGGGTGGGTCCTCTTACGTCAGCATTAGAAGGTAAACAATTTACGTTTATCCTGCAGGAGGGAGACACAAATTAACTAGAGACATGTTGATCCTATCACTTAAAGTAAATGACTACAACTTATCACAAAGTAGAAGACGAGGCTGCATCTAAAATTAAGTTAATTAATCACAAAATCAGTCAGTTTTTACTCACATTTAAAGGTAACCCTCAGTTACATTATTTTAACCTGTGGTTCTCCTCAGGGCTGTGTTTTAAGCCCAGTTCTTTTTTAGTTTGATTTTGTTATGATGAGCTTATGACAGTAAAAATCACTAAATCAGATTCCAAAAGTATAGAGGCACCTGTTCTATGTGTTTTAATCCTATCAACACCTGAACTTGACACTTTTATTGGACAAAGGATGTCAAGAATTTAACATTTTATAAATAAATACAGACAAAGGTTCCAGATTGTAAATTTGCACAGTTCCTAATTATAATATCTTACAGTTTGAATCATAAAAAAGACAACTCAAAGTTTAAAACAAATTATATTTAAAAAAATGACATTAAATTCTTCATATTTTATGTTTTCCTTTAAATCAAAGGGAAAATATAATTAATAGTGAAAAATTGTTCTAATAATTCACTGCAGAGCCCATACACAAGCTGAAGTTCAAATTTTATTTCAGCCTTCTACGAAATTTTTAAATCAACAAGAGAACTGTTTTTTTTCTCTAATGTGGATAATTTGAACACCTTTTATCATCTTTTATGTTGCATTATTTGTGTTTTGGAGGTCTCCCTTAAAAAAACGCTCCTCCTGCATTGGTCAATGATTAATGAGTTATGAGGTAGATACTCAGTTCTTTGTTTGACTTGTGCAAAATAATCAACCCTGTTTTACATTTTTCATGCACAACCTATGCGTCACTGTCGGTTTGATGTTTTTCTTTGCACGGATCGAGGTAAACACCATGACAGCATCTTTTCATGGAAAATAGTTGGGAAAAAGATCCAGCAGGCAGGAAATATAGAGGTCAGTAAAAGGCAGTGAAAGTTTCTACATCGTATAGAGACATTTCACCTCTGTCCAGTTATCTTTTACTTTGGATCATGATGTGCCGGATGACTGAGAATCAATACCAACATAACTCTCTACATTTGTTTTGATGGGGATCGTAACATGCTCCTTAAATACATAGAGTTGACTCAGTTCTTACTGTCATCGTGGCTCCTCTTGCCATCCGTGGTGGGTTGGGGGATGCCTAACAAGCCATTGATGGAGTAGGTGGAGCCCAAAGAGTCGGACTGCGGAGACTCTGGAGGGGTGACGGCTGAGCTGGGGACTGAGGTACAGACACAGGTTGGCACCAGATATGGCTGTATAACTCAGAACTTTCATCCCAAACTTTTGAACAACTTAGTCTAAAGTTTAATCTTTTGGCGTCTCGTGAAAATGTTGGGTGATACAGGTAACCTTTACTGTGTTTGTAAGCAGACTTACTTAGTGTTTGCCCCGGACTCAGACCTTTTCCATCCAAGGGGAGATTAAAGGGCTGTTGGACTTTTGTTCGAATTATTCTGAAACAAAAGAATTATTTAACCTTCAACACCACTTTTGAATGGTTTACGAACAGTGTGTTGATTTGACCAGTTTTTCACCTGTTAATGGAGCTCACACTAGGCACTGTGTCTCCATCACACACACCCTCTGCCAGCAGCCGGTCTCTGATTTCCCACGCGAACATGGTGGGATTCTGCCTCTTGTACTCTGCAATCTTCTCCACAACCTTCGGGGTAGCCACTTTCGGCTTGGAGCCACCAATGACGCCAGGCTTGATGCTGCCTGTCTCATAGTAGCTGAGGGACAGAGTCATTGTGTTAAAGAAAAAAAAAGAAGGAAAATTGTAGTCATGTCTCACGCCTACAAAGCGTCCTGAATAAGTAAACGGGTCAAAGAACAGCAGGAAGTGGAGTGAAGCACTCACCGCCCCAGGATCTTGCTGACGCAGCCGTGGCTGACCCGGAGCTGCCGGGAGATGTCGCAGGGCCGGACGCCCTGGTGGGCCATGTCCACGATGCGTTGCCGGATCACCTCCGGAAGCGGACGGCCATTAACAAACATTCCACCTAGTTGGTTAAGACCCCCATGACCTGGGGGAGGAGGGGGGATGAACACTTATAAATGTCATGGAACAGAAAACAGTTTGTACACACCTGCACAGTCACAAGCTGCTGATTTGAATATTATGATTTTTATGTTTTAGCCAATCCTGTAAAGTAACGTGAAATTTACTGCAAACATGTCCGCTGTAATAATAGCAAATTAATACTGCATATGCATACATGCAGGCAGGTACGACGGTATTAATTTGCAAACACAGTTTAGGTTAAGTAATTATTACTGAATGTAGGAACAATTTGAAGCATTTCACAACCCAGTTCACTGTGTTTTTATTCTGTTCTTTTTTAGGTTTCAATGAAGCATCTATTAACTATTTGAACATTTTTATGAAGAAACGCAGCAAAAAGATTTCTTGTTTTTCTTTCAGCTGCTTTCCTTCTGCAGGGGTTGAACTTTTGTTTTACACTAAATGCACTAAATGCAACCTCAGAATATAGAGACTGTGGCACTGACCACTGAGCTACTGCAACCCCATAAAAGCATCAATAATAAACAGTTTTATCATCAATAAAGTCATGAAAACAGCAGACAATGGCAACAGTTGGAGGAAAGATGACGATTTCTTTAACTTTGATCTGACTAAATAAGAATCAAACACCTGGGAAATGTTCAAATCAAATAAATAAAAATCAAAAATCCAGCAGTTGTTTAACTACAGCCAACAAAGCAGTTTTTTCCACATCATTATAACAAACTAATTACCTCACTATAAATAATAACTGCTGGCATTTTCCTCCCCGGTTCTCATTTATAAGCAGACATTTTTCTTTTAAGTGTTGCAAACATGTAAGTTTTCAGAGAAAGATCACATAAAACTGTTTTGATCCATGTTTGATAAACTTAAATAAATCTAAATGCTCAGAAATCTAAAAAAAATGTTGCTTCACAAAGGAACAAACTAGAGAAAACACAAAGTGTTTTAGAATATTTGAGCAAAATGAATTCATATTTTTTTTAATAAAAAAAGAGGAAAAAAAACAACAGCCGGTACAAAATGTGACAGCTGTTCTTGTCGGTACAAACAGCCTGCAGACAACAAGCTCCACTATATCTGTATCTGCTCAGCACCCAGAACACTTTCCATTTAACCCATTGAGTTAAAGCTCGCCTCTCTCAGGGCTTTTTTCTTTCTTTCTTCTTTTCTGTTTTTTTTTTTTTTCTTTTTCATCCAGCTTTCATTTCCACATCAAACGGCGGCCGGACGAAGGAGGGCAGGCCTCTATTAACGCCACCAGCGGAGTGTGGAGAAAAATCTCCCCGCCAAGCTTCATCAACCTGCAGGATATTAAAGCCCGAGCAGAGCAGAGCAGAGCCGGGGGTGGGGTGGGGGACGGGGGGAGTGGATGGGCCAAGGAGGGCGCACAAACAAAAAAACACACACAAACACATAGGTATTGTGCTGAAACCTTAAATCAGTCCAAAAATCAGCAGACAAATATTATAAATCGTTTAACGTGTACTTATGAGACAAAGTTATTCCTTATTGTTTCACCTGTAGACCTCCATTAAAACAGTTGTTCAGAAACACAAATTAAAATTTCAGAGCACAAACTGTGGCACATGCTGCCTCCGATGGTACACAAAGCGGATTCTGACATTAGAATAGAGTCCAGATAAAACCTAAATACAGCCTCAGTGCAGAGTTTAAGAAGTAAACGTGTTAGTTAACGGTTAATCAGTTGGGAATGACAAATGATCAAATGAAACAAAGCAAAATGATAAATGTTAGAAAACCTTGTGGCATTTAGCTTGTAAAAAGTAAAAGAATAGCTGAGTTTTAGGCATTGGTTTGAAATGAACAATATTTCTGCGCAGCTCAAATTTGCAAACTGATACACGGAAAACCTTTCTTCCCCTCTGGTTTTGAGTCAGGGTGTGCAAAAATCTTAGCTCAAGTTTGCTAAAATCTTTGTTAAACCTCTGAAAACCTGACATGTGGGTGTTTGAACTGCACAGGTATTCTATCTCAAATCCAATTATTTCAGCTCATTTTAACAGAGAAAATGAATAAGTTTTGTTCCACTAAAGTAGGTTTTAAGGCTATCCAGCCTTATTTAAAACATACTATTTCTTTTGTAGAATAAAAATGAATAAATGAATGAATGAATGAATGAATGAATGAATGAATGAATGAATGAATGAATGAATGAATGAATGAATTAATGAAGGAATTAATGAATGAATGAATGAATGCCTTTTTTGTCATTATACATCGGTACAATGAGAATGAAGCAGGCAACCCCTCTTACAGTGCAACATATCCACTTAAAAATAGTGTTAGGAAGGTAGGATACAATTTAAAAAAAATCAAGTTCAAAAGTAAAAAGTAAATAGTGGTAAAAAATGTCCCAATGTGCTTTCTGGGCGTGCACATTCACATTACTCTTGAGGTCTGTGGACCACTTTTTACTAACAAAATTGAAGTTATTTTTGCCTCGTTGGGTTTTGGGAAAAATCGTGGGAATCTATTGATACTCATGACCTATTTAGTGAAGACAAAGTTTCAAATAATTTGCATAATTTCACATTTAAGTGACCGGGTTTATTTGACACAAATTTTGTGTTGCTACAGTTGTTAATTTTGATGTTTTTATGTCAGACACCGAAACATTTATTCTTACCTCAGTCAGGATATTTGAAACTTTAAATCTGAACATTTTCTGACACGGTGTGAAAACCTTAAAGCCTCTGTTATAAAATATTAAGTTCTATGCTGTCAACTTAACGTCCCGTGCACTAAGTTCACTGTTTTATTCTTCCAGCTGTATGCAAAATCAAACCTGACCTTTACAGCTTGTTTAAGTGCAGCAGGATAGAAGCAGCTGTCTAAACGTGTTCAGTTCTTCCCGTCAGAGCAGGACGGCTTGTGTTGCGGATTTACCTCTTCCAGAGTTAATGGACATATCCCTGAGTTTCTGGTTCTTGTCCCACCAGCTGAACGTGACGCTGTCCTCCTCTACCGTCCCTCTCAAAGTGATCTCACTGCGCCTCGGCTGACATGAGTGAGGCCTCCTCCCTCCCCCTCTACGACTGCACTGCCGCCGGAATCGAACTGCAGAACGACAGGAAACATGAAGCTCTTTGTCACGTGTTCCCTCACACGGACCAAACAATCAGCTGGTTTTCACCCTTCATGCATGTCCTCCTGACATCAGAACGTTGAGGATGAGCGTGTTTCCTGACACTGATGTCTCCAAACCAACACATTTGTGTTGAGGAGACAGAAAACTAAAAACCTACCAGACCTGTGTCATAAAAACCTGCAATGTAATGGTAGTGTGAAACATCAAGGAATGTCCAAACATTAGTTTTATAAACTGCTAAAAACGGATAAATCTGGATTGTTTTGTCTGTTTGTTTGGTTAGAAATGTGAGTTAAAAAAGAAAAAAGGGTCATTTTTGGAGGCAAAAACTAACAGAGATCAATCTTCAAGCAGATTTAAAGAAAACTTCAAACGAAACTGACAACATGACATTTACATTTTGTCACTTTAGCAGACGCTTTTATCTTATCCACATAAAAAACGAGCTTCGGATCAGAAATGGCAACTGTTAGAACAAAATAAAGTAGAAATGAATTAAAGGTTTGTTATTTTACTGTATGCAGAATAAAAATTTAAATTAACTTTTTAAAAACTACAAGAATTTTCTCTTATTTTGGACACTTTGTGAAAAGTGTAAATAGTTGTCTGAAAGCTGTTAAATTTGTTGTTTAATGTCATTAAATGTAAGCTTTACTGTAAGGCTCCATCTGCTTTCTGTTTCAGGACGACTTTCAACGCTGACAAATTCAGAACTGATGTCAAACTGAGATGAAAGAAGCAATTCAGTTTGGGCAGAAATATGGATTCTGTTTAGTTTTGTCCACAACAAAATTAAAATTAAACTAAATTATTCTTTTTCAGCATCAACACACAAGACATTTATTGGGTTTAATAAACATGTTTGTTTGATTTTAAAGAACAGAAACTGAATAAAAGATTTGTCGTGTTTTAAATATTTCTATTTTAACTTTTTTCTATTTCTAATCATTTTTGTTATGCTGCTGATAGCTGAAATAATAAGCACGTCATATATAATTGTGACAATTGTGTCATTCAAACTTTTTTTTATGTTTTTTTATTAAATTTGTCATTTTTATGAATCTTCTGCTCCTTTAAAATATTTGTGGACAAATCATTTTTAAAAACAAGTAGTCCTGTTTCAAAATTTTATTTATTTTATTTATTTATTTTTTGGTTAATTACAACTTGTTTTATGACATTTTCTGACAAAGTAAAATAGATAATTAAAGCTGTGAGCATTTCTAAATCAAATAAAGGAATATGGGAGAATTAAAAGGTAAATTTGATTTACATTAAATTTTTCTCCTGATGATTTTTAATTCATATAAACATGATTTGTAAAATAATTTGATATTTGAACACAAAAATCTGGGAACATTAGAGTAAAAAGCTCAACGCATGATGAATAAGAGTTACCTCAAACTTGTCTTTTCTCTTGTGAATTCTGATTATTAAATATTGTTTCTTTTTCACTTGTTTTATTCCCCATCAGCACAAAATCCGTTTTAGAGTTCAAACTCAGCAGATGACGTTAAAACATTTTAAATCGCGGGTTCTTTGACTTCATTTTGATACATTTTGTGTTGGGCTGAAACCAAAACAGTCCACATTAAACCCTCTTAGAAATAAATAAATAAATCTATATTTTTCATTTGCGCCTTAAAATTTGGATAACATCTACCTGGAGCAAAAAACCACCCTCTTTTATTAGTTGATTAAAAACAGAAAACCATCATTTTAGGAGCTGCTCATTAAATCTTCCTCGTGTTTTCAGTCACAGACTCAGCAGACGATGTAAAAAAAACTAGAAACAAAACGAGAGCTTACCTTTTCACAGAGGAGCTCCGAATCAAATTACAGACAAAATAAATGTTCCGAAGCAGATTTTCTTGTAGTATCCACCTGACTGAGGTCTGAACCGCGGTGCGTGTGTGTGAGAGAGAAGCAGGACTGCCGCCTTTCGCGATGTGCGCGGTGTGTGTGTGTGTGCGCCGGAGCCGACGTTCAGGCAGATTTTATCCAACCGGGAGCCGCGCTGAGGACTGCGCACCGCCGCCATTGGATGCGGAGGGAGACAAGGGGCGTGGCTTCTTGAGGAGGAAAGAAGGGAAAACTTGGAGGGGTGAGGAGGGGTGAGGATGACTGAGCGTGTGTTTTGGTGGCATTCCACCCACTGAGTGAGTGGAGGAAAACACTTGTCAGAGGAGAGACGGCTTGTTTTTTCCACTCAGCTGCTGCTGCTGCGCTTTTTGCTCTGACTTGTTCCAGGCAGGTGATGTGGCTTAAAAATAACTGATCCTGGATCAGACAGGGAATCTTGAGCTGATGGAGAAAAGTGTTTGAAAAGCGATTTTTTAAAAAGGAAACAATGATAGAAATTTAGTTTTACGCAGCGCCGAAAAAAGACAAATTAATTATGCAAAGAGAAAAATGTAAAAAGTAAGAATTAGAAAATTATAATTATTCTTTAACTGATTGATTTAACTTTTTCTTTAACGTGACTTGATGTTTTGCAAAATCAGCTACTTTTTTCTCTCCAAAAAGTTCATTTCTCAACCTGCATCATGTGTTTTGATCAATAACTTTAATTATTTCATCATTTTTTGTCTCATAAATGCATCTTATAGAAGCTTAAATTTAAAATCTAAAACTTGTCCAATAATAACAAATCTAAAGGACAAGCAGCCGTCCTCAAAACGCGCCTTTTTTTTCTTCATAATTTGTATTTTTTGACAAACTTATATTTAATTTGACTTTTATTTTTTATAAAAACTAATAGCCTAAATATTACATGATCACTGCAACAAGCTCGAGCACTTTGTTTCAGTTTAAAAGTCCTAAAATTAAACTTTTTTATATTTGGAGCGACTAAAAATGCGCAGGAATGTGGCCCTTTTATGCGCCAAATCAATTTATTCAGGCTTAATTTGTGCAAGACAAAATTATGACACCACATACACACACATAAAACAAACACTCGCATTCACTCTCTCTGCGCCCTGCATGTGCGGCTCTGCGCTCCGTGCGCGCGCCGCGTCACACCGGGGTGTCACACAGCGTCCCGGTGCGATTCAAAACGTTGTTAACGTGGTTCTCACGAGCCTGTAAAACAAACTGGACACCTTTGATGACGGGCCTCCGTGGCACCGGCTCGTCTGTCTCCTGCAGCAGCTCCGAACAGGAGAGGGGGGGGGGGGGGGGGGG
>JARVJO010000140.1:12634267-12663703 GCA_031762555.1 Cynodonichthys magdalenae | reverse complement strand
CTGTTTGTTTTTATCTAAGTGTACAAATCCATTACACCAACAAAAGTGAATCTACAGTAGTTCTTTACAGTAGTATTTGCCTCTTTGAACTTTTTCTATTCATAGTGAAGCTTTTATGACCAGGGCTCCTTGTACTGCCTTGTATAGGTTTGTTCACATCATTAGACACTTGTGTGATCTATTTTGAGTTGCTATGTTTCAGTTGAGACAGCAATGCTTTATTTGTGTCTCACTTTTGCTACCTGTGCTAATCATGGACTCGCTCCCACCCCTCCACAATGATCAGACCATGAAGCTTTTGTAATAATCTTTATTGTCCACAAAGGAAAAAGTGTCTGCAGTAAAACAAAACTCTTGTTTATCACTTGTAGTAAAACAACAAAAACAACAAACAAAAAATATCTCTAGTTTATATGTCTATAAAATGTCTCACTCTACTCTTCCACCTGGATGGTTCGACTTCATTTCAAACTCAGGTCCTCTACCAGAGGCCTGAGAGGTTGAGGGCTCTGTTCAGTATTTTAGCTGTTTCTAGAACTGGACAGAGATCTCTGAGGTTGTTCATATTGGAACAACTCTTCCAGTCTGTGGGGGGTTCACAGCACTGAGTACTCCAATGACCACTGGGACCACTGATGCTTTGACTCTCCACAACTTCTGTATTTTCTCTTTTAGCTCTTGGTATTTCTCCAGCTTCTCCTTTTTCCTGATGTTACAGTCACTTGTGATCTCTACATCTATCCCCACTGCCTTCTCTTGCTTGTTGACCACAATGTCTGGTTAGTTAGCCATCACCTGTCTGTCAGTCTGGATCTGCAAGTCCCATGGTGGCAACTCCCGCTTTGATTGTATAGGACCTACAGTATTTACTTCTGTGACGGATTTATCCATAGTGAAACTTGCAACTAGGGTTCCTTGTACTGTTTTATACTATTTTGTATTGATATTTGTACATTGACATATTTATTTGTACTATTTGTACATTGACATACATATTTGTTTATTAATTTGTATACTAGTTTCAATTTAGAGTTGCTGAGTTTAAGTTGAGACACCAGTGCTTTAACTGTGTTTCACAAATATCATCGTGGAACAAATGTGAATGACAATGCAAAATTTGTTCTTTAATGGTTGAAATTAAGTTTCGAAGTTGAGTCTATTTGGGTGAAATGTGCTTCAGTTTCTGCCAAAAGGGGGACCATTTCAATAAATGGGTTCAGGGCGCTGAACATTTGGTTCATACAACAGGGTTTAGTGTTTTAGCAGTTGAGAAAAACTTTTTTTTAAATTTCATCTCCTATTTCATCTTCTCATCTTGTCTCTTCTCATCTCTCATATCATCTCACATTACATCACATCATATGGTTTTACACTCTGGCTCAATAGGTTGTGTGAATTTATTGATGAGCTATTCACCAGTAGTTTGATGTATTTTGTGTGTTTCTGAAGTTCCAGTAAGTAAGAAAAAAAATATGTATGAATTGCTGTTCTCTTTATAAAGACTTGCCTTAGTAAAACATTACACTGTTCTTCTTCTTCTGTTTATTGTTCTATTCTTTGTAAAGGTTGTGGGCACCCGTCTTATGTAAAATAATAAAACACATATATAACTAGTGCGATTAAAATCGAATAAAGTTGTTTTTTACTTTACCTTTCTGCAATTATTGAATCTTCCAAAATAATTCAACCATCAAGCAAATGTTTAAATGTTAGTGATGTGCATCAAATCCTCATGCTAAATTCAAAATAATAAACAAATACAGACATCAGCAGAGTGGATTAAACAAGTGGATTGTGTGCCAGCATCCCCAAAAAAAGTCCTCACATTTCTTTTCTCTCTTTTTGCAGTTCAGCTAGAATTGCACTCCTGCCACTCAGGTACTCATCTCATTCAGGTAATAACCGTTAGCATAAGCACAAAAAATCACATCATCATAATCATCATCATCATCATCATTATCATCACTGTTACTGGTCCCAACACACGGAGGGCCAGAAATAACACAGCATATCTGCACAATTTTCAAGTATGTGGACACAGAGAAACGTTAAATGTGAGAGGTATACATATATATATATATATATATATATATATATATATATATAGTTTTGTACCTCTCCTCATCTCTTTACACACATGCACTCTCCATCTCTGCGTTCACAGTGATTGATGGAGTTAGGCAACAAAACACAGAGCAACGTGTGGCCAACAGTCCGAGGCAGCCGGCATCAGAGGGAGAAAGAGAGGCTGGTGTGTTGGAGAGGAGGAGGAGGAGGAGGGGGATTAAACGAAAAGAGAGGTGAGAGGAAGGGAAGGAAAGAGGAAGGGAGTTGGAGATGTGTGTGTGTGTGTGAATGAGAGGAGGGAGGAAGAGAAGGGAGCTCAGCTGAAAACCACAGACTTAATTCTATGCATCATTAAGCAGTCTCACTCAATGCAACATCCCCTATACATCATCCACGCTCGGTAAACACAACGATGACATTACATTAGCAACTGCAAATGAATTTTCTTTTTAGAAGGAAATTGAGAATACTCTCCGTCTCTCCCTCTGTTTTACCCTCTCTGGCGCTTGCAGAAGCAGGACATAAAAGACAGAGAGATATGGAAAATAAAAACAATATTTCCCTAGCTCTTTCCCTGTGCACACACATTCTCACTTTTCCACACAGAGCAGTGTAGATATTTGTGCAGGAAGTTCTGGTTGGGATTTTATCTGAAATGTATTTAAAACATGCAGCAACAAAGAATTAAGTTTTAATCATTTTGTGGTAGGAAACATACAGATTTTTTTTTTAATTTAGAAAAATATCTTTGGTAAAATCTGTCCGTGGAGTTTGCTCTAAACCGTTCCTGGCTGCATGAGCTGAAGGTTTAACGCTAAATTAAAGCAAACATCTGCAGTAAATGTGCACAAAAACTAGTTCATGATGAAAGATGGATTCCTGAGTGACAACTGTGGCAGTAAGCAACCTTTTGGGTTTATAGTTTGGGTTTAGAGGTAAAAAGTGAATTTTGACTCTTCATTAAAATGACTAAAAGTCAATAAAAAGTCACAAATATCAGCTGGGATGTTTTCTCTGAAAAGTGTGCTGAGCGTTTTCCTAAAAGTCAACCTATCCTACTGTAATCATAGTCAATTGTTTCTGTTAGCAAAATGATTTTAATGTAGCTTTTATGGACTTATTCTCTACAACTGGTTAACTTTTTTACTCAGTTCAGTTCAGTTTGGCAGCTGCTGCAAAACCACTGAACTAATCTGCACCATTTGATATAGTTCAGAACAACCTTATGTTATATTTTTCACTTAGCAATAAATAATTTTAATGGTCTCATATCTGGAGTGAAAACTATTTTAAAACTAGCCAAAGTTCAAAGGAAAACTGGTGACATAAGTAAATGTTGCTTTTGATTCTCTCTGATTTGTTACTAAGAAATACTCAGTAAAAGTTCAGCTGTTGTGTCCCACACCGGTTCGCTGACTCAACTTTTAAAGGTTTAATTTGGCCATTATCTCACAAATGCACACAGAAATGCATCTTCCTGCCTCGGGACACGTGGGCAACGTAAATTAGCAAGCGATTTAAATGAATAATTGTGTTTTTATTGCACAGATTATGCCCCCTTTCCCCTCACTAGCTGGGCTCTGAGGCCTGGGAAATCTATTAAAGCGATGCCATAGATCATCCCATCGGCGGTGGCGTGCGCGTATGTAGATCGACCAGCTCATTTGAGAAATATCGAATCGGTTACAGTGAAGTAAGCCCCCGGATTGAGTCAAATGTAAAAATCTGAGCATGTCAGAGGAGCTGTCAGTGCTGGGCCGCGATGACAGATGGAGCCAGGGCTCTGTTTTATTGAGGGGTGATAAAAACTCAAATTATGAATGTCGGGGTGGGGGGCATGAGACTGTGGGGGGTGAGGACTATTGAACAAGATCTGTCAGCTGATAAGACCAATCGGTTAATTTAGGAAGGTTGGAAAGTGTTATTTCCTCCTGGTGTTGGGTCAGTGAGGGGTCAAGAGTATGACCCCTGACCTCTCACAAAGAGGAGAGTGAGACACCAGTCAGTCAGTTATTGATTAATGCTTTTACTTACTCTTCACTAATCCATTCATTTGCAGTGAATGCAGTGACATAAAAAGTGTTGGTAATTACGCAGGGCACTTTTCTTAAATGTTTAGGTTTGTTTTAAAAATAGAATGAAATCAGGTTAGAAATGTTTCTACTTAAACAGAAAAAATGGTTCAATTTAACCAAACTCACCAAGATAACATGGTGAGAACTTGAGAGGTAGACGTTGATGCCCAATATACAAGATCTTTGCTTAGAAAGTTCACATTAATTGCCTTGTGGAGTCCAATTTCTGTCTGTTAGCAAAATGTTTCATGAACCACTGGCTGAGTTTTCAGGAAACCTTTGGAAATGAACCTCTGGATGTACGTCCACAACTGATTACCTCTTGGAGTCAAAATAATTCAAGCTGCCCACCACGGCTAAGTGACATTAGCCAACACAAAAACAGCTAAAACTCAGTTGATTTACCAGATGTTGAGCTATAATTTGATGTGGTAGTAGCTGAGAGTCATTTACCACACCTGTTCTGAGTGTGACATCCCACATTATCACACGGTGATGTGTCTATTGTTATGTTTGATGGTTGCAACTCTCTCATCTCTCAACATGAGCTGATTTAAAATTTTGGCATGAAAGGCAGCAAGCGGTACGCATTCATTCAAGGAATATTTTTAGTTAATTTTAGTTATTGTGGGGGTTTTGCTTGTATTTTTTTCACAACATATGAACTGGATCCCATACATCAAGAGTGAAACATCTCAAAGTGATTGTTCTCGGTTACGGTCTCCACTTGTTTATGTCCAAAAATGGGACAAATAATAATAATGTGAAATCCTACAAAAAGAAATGGTGAAATTATTCTGGTACCATTTGGCATGATTTCTACTTCTCTGCTTTTTGTCTCAGGAACATCAAACAAGAGCTGCAAACCCCTCCCTCCCTCCCTGGCCGACCTGCAGGCCGACACCTTCCGCGCTCTGAAAGAGCTTTGGTTGGAGACAGAAAACCAAATGGAAGAGGCCACAGTTTGATACAGGAGGATGATGTGAAGTGATCCAACAAGATCTGTTTAAAACTTGGCTATTACCTAATTAGAGTCAATTTTTTAAAAAATATCTCCAGTAATACTGGACAAACAAATTAAATTTTCAGAAAACAGTAATTGGATGTACAAAATACCCTAATTCAAGATGGCCGCCACAGCCAACTGACCTCAGGCAACACAGAAATGGCTGTTTTATAGATACTGAGATAAAACTTGAGGTGGTAGTAGCTGAGCATCGTTTTTAACACATACTGTAGTGCTTCACTGCACAGTGCTTTTTCCTAAGCTCTGATTCTTCCTCGTTTTTGACCACTATTACAAGAAACATTGTAAAATGTAATATTTTTGGATCTATGTCCATTAAGCTTTTAATTATTTTATGGTTCAACCAAAATAAATAAATAAAATCACTGAATTCAAACAGAAATCAAATTTGTTGGAATTTCTGCTCTATCTCTTTCTTTTTTGTTTAAATTTTGTTCCAATTCAAAATGACAAGAGCTGATAATCTTTATGAATCTGTTCTCATCTTAAAGCAGCATAAATATGGAGGGGAAAATGATAATTTTTGCTTATTCCTGAGCATTTTCAAGTATGCCTATTTTTTGTTGTTAATATTTGTTTAGTTATTTTAACTGATGTATGTGCTGAATGTTAAAAAAGGACTTTGGTTGCAGCACTGCTGCAGTCAATAAGAAAAAGATTGCGAAACCTATTCTTTTTTAGCTTTGCTCCACCAGTGGCTTTAAAATGAGTGTGTTTCTAATGTTTGGGACTATTTTACATCAGGAAGGTTCACAGGGAGTCACAGATAGAATGTGTCAGAACTTATACGGAAAAGAGCAAAATTAAGATAGAATAAAGACTGAAAATCAAATTGCTGGATATCAAAATATTTTTGATTTCACTTTTGAGTATTTAGAAGGTAAATCCTTATTTTTAACCTTTAAACTTCTTTTTAAGTCTAATTCAAACAACTATATAACAAAATAGGAACTTGAATTCATAGCTGCAGATACAAACTTTTTCACAATTAGTTCCAATGTATGAAAAAATATCCCCTTGTTTGGAAAGTCCTGTTTATTTTTTGTCTACACATGTAACAAACATCCCTTAAATAAGTAAGTTATACAATTCAGGACACATTTGTTTGAATGTTAGGTGTCAGTTTTCTTGGACATTTTGCATTTAACACTTTTTTTCTTTTGTTTAACACTACAAAGTAAAAGCTTTCGTCAGGCTGATTCCAAATTAAAACTGTTTAATAAAGTCCCTGGATCCCCTCCGTCTCTCCCCTCCCCGCATCTCTCTGGCCCTTTGAGTCAATCAGCCGCTCTGCCCTTCGTTTCCCCCTGTGTGGGAGGTTGGTGTGTTGGCCTGAGTAGCTGGGAAAGTCCCGTGATTTATGGCCTTGTGCAGGCCTGATTGCCTCTCTGATGATGGAGCCAGAGGTAACAAGGGCCGCTTGCTCCAATCCACAAATCCAATTTTATACAATTGGGATTTAAAGCCACTTGATAACCTTTGTAATATGATTTACATGATTTGTGGATAAAATAAGAAAAAATCAAAAGGGCTTTATATTTGTTATTTTTACAGTTTGAGAAATCCTAACTTTGTTACTTTTAAAAAATCAAGCAATCCAAGTTCTTTGTACACTCAAGGGTTGCACATCTTTTTTACTTTGCACAAGAGGTTTTTAATGGATTATTATTTACCCTGTGAGGGTTTTGGCCGGGTCAAGTGTCCCACGCTGCTGCATCAACATAAAGCCTGAATACACTGCAGCAGAAAAAACAAGTAAACTCTGAACTCTCAGTGATGGCTGAATCATTATGAGGCCCATTCTGAGGGGGTTACGCACTTGTTCCAGTCTCCATCAGACGACCAAGCAGCTCTAACATATTAAAATCAGCCAACCTTACATATGAAGAGGGACTCACAAGTGCACACGCAGCACCAGCAGCAGGGGCAGTAACTCAAGGCCAAAAGAGGAGGTTTATTTTTATCATGGGCAAAGGTGCCAAATCATGTTGGTACGAAAGGGGGCTATATAAATGCAAATTGTATTGGAGAGCTATTAGTCCTGGAAAAGGTTTTGTATGTAAATGCCCTATAGGAGCACAGTGGAGCAACTCATCCAGCTCAGATTAGTGGGGTTTGTGGCAAATGTGCTGCGAAAGACACAAGAGAGAGAGAGAAACGGACTGAGAATGCCATTGCCTCGTGGTAAATCATGGTGAACAAGGTGAGAATTTGAGTAATTGAACGTCCAAAGTGTTTCTCTGCAATTTACCGCATATGCAAGAAAGGCCTGTTTGTAGGTCATGTTGTTCAATATATGGAGTTTTCTGTAGCAAACAAAAAGTGTGATAATAAAGTGAAAACAAACCCCCCAAAAAACTCACTTTGTGGCTCACCATAAAAGCAATAGAGTTAGAGAAAGAAAAAGCATCACAATTATGAAAATAATAAATCAAACATGGCTCAGAACACCACGTCACTGCTGGGAAACACTAGCTGGGATAATTGGAAATTAGGCTGCAACAGACAACATTAGAGCAATGTTGCCCTCTAGCTTTCAGTAGTTAGACTCACTAGTCAGAAATGCAAACACTGAAAGTCTATTCAGAAACTTATTGCCCAGACAGACATGTTAAGTGAAATCACAACATCAAAAATTTGCAAGAAAAAAATCAAAACAGCAAATTTATTCAACAGATTTCATTACAGAACATAAAATTACTGCATAGATGGAGTTTAAAGTGCAGCTGCAGGTCATTAATGACTCCGGATTTATTTCTTGCGAATTTTTATATTTCTGCAAACCCAAGTCATGCCTTCCTGTAAAAAAACAAAATAAGAAAAATAATCAAATAAAATGATTATGTTGGTATGAGAAACCTTGAATCAGAGGTTTACATATTGTATACACACATTATAAGCATTAATATCTTTTTAAGCCTTGGCTTTTAATTATTTATTTGAGCCACCCTTTTGTGCCAGGATAAAATATTCACACAGAATACAACTTCATTGATTTCA
Organism: Cynodonichthys magdalenae; assembly: GCA_031762555.1. NCBI lineage: Eukaryota > Metazoa > Chordata > Actinopteri > Cyprinodontiformes > Rivulidae > Cynodonichthys > Cynodonichthys magdalenae. The sequence continues at coordinate 12,655,534 of JARVJO010000140.1, read as the reverse complement.
AAAACAAGAATTTGATGCACACGTTTGAAATGATTGAGGATTTCCTCTATATACACTGGGTTAAATTTTTTAATAAGTGGTGCTGAAGATTCCAAAAAGCTTTTAACATAACCAGGTCAAGACCTATAAACTCCACTTTATTGATCTTGATTGGAGCTGGTAGTTTCTCTTTGCAGCATAAAAAATATTTGTTTGACATCATGTTTGACTCTCAGATGAAAGGAAATGATTCAGGAAACACCAAGACTCAAGCCTGCCATAAACTGCAGACTGCTGGAACACCAGTGTCCACAATGAAGCCAGTTTTTAATCACTATGGACCGAGAGGAAACCGACCAAAAAACAAGCCACTGCTGAAAAAGTGACACCATCAAGCTTGAATGAAATTTGAATTACATGGGCAAACCAAATGTCTTCTGGAGAAAGGTTTTATAGTCAGATGGGATAAAGATAGAGCTTTTTCACCATAATGACAAGAAGTATGTTTAAAGGAATCAAGGTGAGGCTTTTAAATCGAAGAACACAACTAAGCATGATTGTGGAAGCATCATGCTGTGGTATAAATCTCATATCTAATACTTTTTAATTTAATACCAGTTGGGTTAATTTTCAATATGTTTTGTGTGATTTTCTTTTTATGTTACAGTAATAAATATTTTTGATTACAACTTTAATTATAATGGTAAATGTTACAATTCTGACCTCAGACTCAGGTGCTGAGTCTGTATTGTTGTGTCTAGCAAACACTGTATTTACCTGCACTCCCTCCACAGTGAGGGCTGAGCAGGCCTGCACCTGCCACATGCGATCTCTAACTGTGTGCAGGTTGAGACTCTCTGCCAGCTCTGACGGCGGACTGGCTGTCATCAGGTCCTGCTTGTTGGCAAAGATAAGCAGTGGCACGGCAGCAAGCTTTTCTTCCTCCAGTAGCTCAGCAAGTTCCTGGAGAAGCAGACACTGGTTAAACATAACTAAAAGTGACACAACACACGCGTCACTGTCGCTCGTGTAATCATTGTGATGCAGTTTGTTTTGTGTCAGCATTTTCTTCTTTTTTTAATTTCCAGTTTGTCATTTATTACTCATGAACACTGATTCTACAACCACATTTTTCTTGTACTTGTTTTAGGAAAAAGAAAATTGTTTCTCACCAAGCTTGTCTCTTCAAATCTTTTCCTGTCTGAGCTGTCAATCACATAGATCTGCAAACAATCCAGTTATAAAGACGAACAAACAAAGAATATCAAAAGTAAAATAAAGGTCTGCTTAGGCTATTTGTAGAAATGTGTGACTGCTGAGTCAGCATTTATGCCTTTGGGTTCCTATTTGGACCTTCTGCATGTTTTCTGCAAACTGTGTTTCAAAATGTTTAGCTTGTTGATCAGGAGACTTTTGGTTTTTCTATTTTTTAATATTTTCAAAATGTTTAACTATATTTAAAATAAAATGTACCATAATAACATTAAGATCTTTTAAACTCCTTCCGAACATTGTTCTCCGTGTTTAAGCATGCTGGTTCATCTTTTGTCATCTTATTCTACTTTTAATTTTTAGCTACCAATCTGAATTTTTTAGAATTTAACTACAGTTTTACTAATTTTAACTTATGCTTTTGAAAATTTTAGCTTCACTTTTGTTACTTCTAACTTTAACATTTGTTTTGCTAATTGTAGCTTTAGTGCATGTTTTGCAATTTTTGCTACTTGCTAACTGTAGCTGTTTGCTTTTTTTAGTTGCAGTATTTGATTTATGTTTAAAAATTTGTTCATTTTAACTTCTGATTTTGCTAATTTTATTTTTATTGTTACTTCTATTTGCAGCATTTGCTTTGCTCAATGTAGCTTTAATTCCTGTTTTACCTTTTTAGCTACTGTTTTGAGAATTGTAGGCTACAGCTACTGTTTCCTTATTTTAGTTTTATCTGATACTTTTAGCTATAGTGATTTGCTCATTTTAGCTGCTGTTAAGCAATTTTTTTGCTTTGCTACATGTTTTGCAAACTTTTTATATTGTGTTGCTCATTGTTTTGCTCTCTTAGTTTTTAGCTATACTGCTTAACTCCTGTTCTGCTGCTTTTAGTTTGGGTTCTGCTTCTTTTAGCGCATGTTCAGCTTTTTTCAGCCTATTTTTCTCATTTTATCCTCTGTTGTGCTGTTTTTAATTATTATTTTAACCACAGGGTTTTAGCTTCTTTAACAAATTTCAGTAGTTATTCAGCACTTATCAATCACACAGCAGGAATTACTGTTTCTCTAGTTCCTAAGGTGATAAAGGTGTGAGAAAATCAAAATGAACCTACCAAAACATCTGTGTTTTCAAAATAATTCCTCCAGTACGGACGGATTTTACGCTGCCCTCCAATGTCCCAAACATTTAACTTGAAGCCTGCAGACTGCACGCTCTTTATGTTAAAGCCCTGTAAAGGTAACAGAGATGCTTAATGGGTAATTAATGCATTTATGGGGTCAACTGAAGCATAAAATGCATTGACTAGAAAGTGAAGAAAAGAGTTGTAAAGACCTGATTTTCAGACTCTGTGACTAACCTAATATGTTTGCATGTGTGTGTGTGTGTGTAAAAGTGTACTTGTGTGGGGGTGACATGGCTGATGTCTTCAGCTGCTAGCTGTTTTAGCAGAGTGGTCTTCCCAGCGTTGTCCAACCCCAGCAGCAGTAAGCGCACCTCCTGCTCTGGGGACTGCTTCATTCTCCGGAGAATCGACAAAAGGCCCTGCAGGAAGATCACAGTGTGCATTTAAAGGGAACTAAGCCTCAATAGGAAAACAGTTTGCAGGGTGGAATAAGATTACAAAAACCAGCATGCAGTGTCACGATGCTTCAGTAAACTCAGAGTTCCAGCCTGGAGAAACCTGAGTCACTCAGCCAACGGCTAGGATCATCTGAGCACGAGGATTTAGCTGTTAGCCTGTAAAGTCATCTATAAATATTCCAGGTCAAAGACGCTCTGCAGAGGGACAGGATTAGACATCTGTACAGTAGGTGTGTGGTGTCCAGAAGGTAACAGAGAAGGTTTTAGCTTATGTTGCAGTATTGTGCAAAACTCTTGGTCATCACTTGTTTGTTTGTTTTTTACACTTCCACACTTCTGTTTCTATAAATTAGATTCTCCACATATGCAGTTGCTTTTTTTTTTTCATCTAACTTTTATTTTAAAAGGTAAACAAATCTCTCTGTGGCATTTCTTAAAGGCATGTTTTGATAAATCTAGCCAGATTAAATACCTAAAACAAAGCAGACAGGAAAATTAAATAGCATAGGAGCAGAAACTGTGACAAGCCTGATCAGTGACAGCAATAACTGTCTAAACTGGTCTGGCATTCAGCCCAATTAGCTTTAGCCATGTTTCCAGTAAAAACAAATATATTCCAATAGAAAAATAAATCAGATTATCTTGTAAATTCATAGCTGCTTATGCTGAGAATCGTGATAACTCACCATGTTTCCTTCAGGTGCTTCTGTGGCCGATGTTTACGCTGAGTGGATTAACATCTTCCTCAAATGCCTCTCAGCTGAACTGCTGCCAAGATTTTTGTTGTCAGGGAAACATTAAAGACATTAAAGTAAACAATGAATGCTAAACATCTATTTTATGTAACCCTTTTAATAACTAATAAAAACAACATAGTAGGCCTACATTTAATTTTGCACATACATGTTTTTTGTTACTATTAATTGCAAACAATAAAATCAAACATCAGCAAAACTTATCCTGAACTGCTTCAAATGGTACAGTTTGAAAACATTTCATGTTTTATTGTAGATTTTTAAAGTAGGTTTTAGATATTTTATTGTTTTGTTTCATTTTTTTCATTTCCTGCTTTAATTTATTTATTCTTTTTTGTGGTGTTTTATTTTTGATTTTGTATGAGCTGTGTTGGAATCTTGATTCTGTACAGCACTTTGGTCTGCTGTGGTGCAAAAAGTGCTTTACAAATAAAGTTGGATTGGAACATTTACATCAACAGCTTTCCAGATATAGGCTATTGATATGCATGACTGAAACACATTCAATGTAAACAGAGCACTTATATCTACATGCTTCACTCATCAATTTAGAGTGTAAGCATGGTGTACTTATGCAACAAAAAAATGTCTGCCATGAACACAATTATCGCTGACTTTTTTCACTCACTTTGTCTTTTTCTGTAGGTAAACTACACGTGGTAGTTGGGTGGCCATTCACAAATTTTGCGTACAATTTTTGGATTTAGACGCGTTAACCATGAAAATTAGATGGATTTCGCTTCTTAGTTCATGACATTGCAATGAGCACAATTGTAACAATGGGGATTGGAACAAAAATTTATTTATTAATTTTGATGTTAATGCTGAAAAAAATGTGTTAGGCTGAACAATGTTTTGGACATTTAATCAAACTTCAGCAATACTGTATCCAACAACAATAAGAGAAGTTTGTCAAAACTATCACGTTTTAACCATTATTCTATGTTTTTGCATTTGTCAAGTGTTACTCCAAAAGCAATATCTCATTTTCTTTAGTTTATTTAACATAAAACCCTTAATTATCTACAAGACACCGATGATGTTCTATATACTTACTGAAAAATCAAGTTTTCACGTGGTTTTGTTATGCCGACGTTTTTCTACACACGCAATCACAGCGCTCCCTACAGTTTAATCTCTGCCTCAGCCTCAAATATTGGCCCTGGAGGGAGGAGTGTTTCTCGGTCAAACAACAAAAACATGTCGGAGTGACAGACTGAACCTAGTAGTTTCAGCCGTCTGCTGTCTCCGCAGCGAGTCGTTAATTCGACCAACTGCTATATGATTCCTGTCGTATTTACGGCCGACAACCCAGAAAGATGCCGCAGAAAACACTGGGATCCATTGTAGGTCTTCTTTGTACCGGGACCTGTTTCGTGCAGGTAAGCCCGCGTTTGAGCTCAACCGCGACGGCGCGAGCTTCTAGGCGAGACCGCCGCTTCTGGGCTCGTTGAAGGCCTTCCTATCGACTCTTTTTGTCTCCTCCACAAAGGAAACTGGGCACGGTCCGCTGATGTTTACTGTAGATGACGTCAGTTTGCAAAAGTTTTCACCTATATTTTTACAATGATGTATGTGGCAAATTTTGTCTGCTGGCTGAAAGAACTCCACGCCTGTGTTTTATTCATCCAGTTTGACGATTCAAATCGAAAGTGTTAGGAAGAACATTAGCCGCTGCTAACTGGTACCCGGCGAATCGACATATTTAATCATAGCTCTGTTGATGTTAGCTGGACGGTGCCAACCTTAGCTCATCCACGGAATTTTTTAGCCTGAAATGATAGTTTAAATGTCGTTCAAGCAATTTTACAACTGAAATATAATTTTTTCACAATTATATTTATCTAAAATATTTATAAAAATGTGTTTGAAAGAAAAGAATGATGTTTGTAATTTTATAGTTTGATAGAAGTATAGAAATTTCTTTATCACATTTTCCCCCAACATTGTCATTGAGAATAAAGATAAACAAATATGTGTGTCACACTTCTTGGACATCCATATCATAAATGATTTGGTTTCTGGTTAGAGCTCAGCTGTCAAACCGAAAATATTGTGTGTTGTTTTTGCTATGGGTTTTAATTGTACATTACAGTAAGCTGCTTTCTGCTTTTCCCAGGCATCTAATGGAAACTATATTTACATGGAAAAGTGTGTTTCATTTGCCTACTTATGGGTGACACAAATATGCGCAAACACAATGAGTGACATTGAAGTGACAATGAAAAAGGGCGAGTTTGGCCTTTTTTATTTACTTGTGTGACTGAATATTGACTGTGTGCACCTCTTGTGTTCGTTTAAGGGGAAGGAGTTTTGTTTTGGGGTAAACAATGAGCAGTACCGCTGTGAGATGGGCTATTGCTGTGGAGAAACAGAGTGCTGCACTTACTACTATGAACTTTGGTGTAAGTATATTTGTACAGTTCCCCCTAATACTTATTTGTAGCACATCTATTTACTCATGTACATCCATTTTATTTATTGCCTTTTGAGATTTAGTTATTCAGACAAGTTTCCTATTTAAATGCTCGTTTCACTTTTAGTTTCAATTAGTGTCACTTTTTTTATGAAATGAGCTTCTTTGTAGTTAAAAAATAGTAACATGCACATTCTGAAAAGTACAAAATCTAACCTGAACTCAGTTTAGGGGTATACGTGTATTTAAACTTGCTGCACAACCGCATATCCAACTCCTCATTAGAGACTTGTTGAGTCAGATAAAGCTCTGGTAACTTAGATCACCTTCTTTCTGTAGTGGTGATGTGATGAGATTACACTGAGCCTGTCTCCTCCCACAGGGTTCTGGTTGGTATGGACTCTCATCATAATGCTCAGTTGCTGCTGTGCCTATCGACACCGGAGAGTTAAAATGCGTCTGCAACAGGAGCAGCGACAACGTGAGATCAGCCTCATGGCCTATCAGGGAGCCTCCAGCTCCTTCATTTCACCTCCACCTCTCAATTTAAGTGAGTTGTTTTTTTTCCTCCTGGTGCCAAATAGTCTGTATTTTGGTTTTCAGTTCTCTTGCAGGTCTCTATCTCAAAATCTCAGACAGTTGCTCACTTTCAATTGGAAGGACTGATTTTTGTATATTAAACACTTTGGTTCTGTAAAGATAAAGGCTAAAAAAATATTTTGCATCAAGCTTCTCTGCAAAGCTCATATTCATTTATGTGGATCATGATTCCTAATTTTGGATCAGCACTAAGACCTAATTCAGTGTCTGCTCCATCTGAATTACTCATGCAATGTGATGCTTGATGTTAAATGTAACAGCAGCCATTTCTGACTGAGTTATAACCTTAGAACCCAATACTGATCATTATCTTAATCTTTCATACTCAGCTGCAAATTGTTTGTGATGTTCAGGATTGTGGTTGAACTGAAATTGCAGCTGTGACGGTTGATAGCTGAGATGCCACTCTAATGTCAGTGGTCACACTAGATGGGATATTGTGTCCAAAAATATTACAAACGAGAGATGGACAGGCTGCACGTTTGGCAGAGTCTGAAGCCCACATTCAACATGCTTGACATTAAGTCAAGAATGAGAAACACAACCGTGACTGCACGCTTAGACAGTGACTCACACAGATAGACTGACATCTACTTTCAAATGTGTTCATCAAGAAATGTTTTTTACAATAATCAAGTTATCACAACATTGCCAGATACATGGGATGCTACTATAATTATGAACTTTGAGTCTTAAATTTTGTGATAATGTTTTGATATTTAGGAGACGTTCATCAGAATGTTTTAAGAAAATAAAACTCCTAAACCCAAACATATTTCATAAAGTAGAGTTGTTTGAACGGGAAACAGTGTTGATAGTTATATTTTTGCTTTTCTATTTAAATTTTCTTTTGATTCATTGAGTGACTGGTCAAGCTCCATTTTCCTTTTTTTCTGATCCACCAGGGTTTTGGAACGACTGCAAGCTTCCTGATTATGAAGAAGTTGTAGGCCATCCCCCGACCCCACCTCCTCCGTACTCCGAAAACCCTCCTGAGTCGACTCCAGCACTCGTTCCACAAATAAACCCGCCGGACTCTGCCTCTGTGCCTGAAATCCTGCCTGAGCCAGCACCGAGGGTGGAAAGCCAGGGCTCGGGCTCGTCGTCAGACCAAGAGGTGGCGACGCCCCCGGTCCAGGGCCAGTGTCAGGCAGAGGAGAACGTCGAGGCTTTGTTGTTGGCGGCTGCAGCGGTGGAAGACGAGGACGAGGAGCTCATTACTCGACGCCGGCATGTGACCGGTGACTCAGGGATCGAGGTGTGCGTCTGCCAGCTGGATGTAGACGAGGGCTCGGGGCTCGAGGAGGAAGGCGAGGAGGATCACCAGGTGTGCACCGCTGCCGGCAGGGACTGCTGCTCCGGACACCAGCAGGAGACCTTCAGGCAGAAAGAGTGCAGCTCAGAGCTGCCTGGCCAGAACACCAGCACTGGAGACAACATGGTGTGACCCACCAACCAGCAAACCAGTGCAGCTTCCTGCTTCACACAGGGTGATTGTTGCTATCATCAGCATCATCATCATCACCATAGGGACTGTCTGTGCTTTAAATCTCTAAACTAATCCATGGACACGACTTTAGGATGATGATAACTAATCTGTTATGGCTTCTGTTTAGGACAGGTTAAATAATGTGTGGCCTAACTCCTGGCTTTTTGTTCCTATATTATTCTAAGCGGAAGAACCAGCAAACATGTTGTTGCTCCATTTGGTGTGTTTTTACTGAGTATGAAGCATGAGAAGACGGCAGTTTGAGACTGAAATCAGAATTGACTGATTTTTTTGCTTTCTCTTACATCACTGCTGTCATGTTTCCTCTTCTGTCCTGCCGCTCTCACAGGTCAGAACATTTCTGGCTTTCCTTCCAAGTGACATTTCACCTCCAGTGGGACGGTCATTCAGAAGCATTTCTCCTGTCACCTGCTTTGTTTGAGTAGATGAATCAAGAACAAACCTCTTGGAAACTCAACTCGATCTTGGATGAATTAAAAAGAGATTGTTAGTTTTTTTTTTTTTTCCTCTCCAAGTCTGGTGCTCGTGCAGCACCAAGTGCGGGCTGTGAAATGTAGGCCACAGCTGCATGATGATGTCATCTCTGAGGTCATGGCCGCCGGGGTTTTGGTGTGCTTTTAATGTGAAGGCTTGTAAGACTCGGGTGTGGGAGACTAAACACTCAGTCTGTTTGAAATGTCACTAACCTCTTCTTTATTGGTTAACCTTGCTGTTTTCAGCAGAGCTGCACAGCTGCTAATTAGAATGACGTAAGAGGTCCTCAACATTTGATTTATTGGTGGTGTCCTTGTGATTCTCTCCCACTCCAGTTCCTGACTGCAGCACGTTTATAGTAACAACAAACATTTAAGTGGACTAACTTGCCTGAAGGTGGCTCTAGATTTTATTTAAAATGTAATTTTTGTGTAATTTATTGCTCACCTTATAGTTTTCTATGAAGATACTGAAGGATGTAGTTGCTTTTTCATTTCATAACTAGCTTTGCTTCGGTAAATGCTACTGGCATTATCAATTTCAACAAAACTCCTGATAGGGAGTGTGTACCAGTCGCTGGGTCCTACAATGCAGTCAGGAAAGCTTGTGATGTAGTTTTTTTTATTTGTTTCTTTAAAGTGCTGCAGAGTTTGGTTGAAATCCTAAGTTAAAGCACTGATGTTTTGCACGAGGCATGATTTGGTGTTTCTACTTGAGTTAATTAGACTTGTTTTGCTAATCGGTTACAACAATAGTGAACAGCAGTGCTAAACTGAATTTTTTTTTTTTGGGGGTTTGGGGTCAAAAAATGAACTGAAGTTGAATTGTTTTGATGTCTTGATCTTGTAGTGCGCTGTTAGAACTGTATAGGACTCGCTATGCTGTGGTGCAAAGCTGGTAACTAAGCAGCAGATGCTGCCTTGGGTCTCCTGGCAGTGTGGGGGGTTTGCAGTGGTATTTTCCACTGGCAGCAGAGGGCCAGTGCATTAACAAGGTGAGGTGGTTGCAAGCTTTGCTCTGCAGTTCATTCAGAAACTGTTGTGAACGGCATGTTCTACAGCACTGCATGTTTTTCTTTTTGTACTGTATTATATTTATGTGTGGTCAGAACACTTCTGCAGTCACGACAGATGGGAAAAACCACAGTTCAATGAAATTCTTCTTGCACAGATAATCCATCTGTCCAAGATGAGCAGTAACTGATTTATCAGTAAGTATATGAATTAGTATGATAAAGAATTTAATCTGGACTGTAATATTAGCTTTTTATTAGTCTACTCAGATGGTGTATGAAGCACAAAGGCACATACAGAGAAATGCTTCTGGCCTTTAATAAAATCTGTAGTGATCGAATCAGCGTTTAGAAATTTAGAGTGACCACAAATTAAATTATAGGGTTGGCATATGTTTCCGCTTTTAACTAGTGTAAAAATAACACCAACATTTCAATCCTGGCTGAAAGTAAACTTTCTGCACCGATTAAACTGGGAGAAGAAGGAAGAAAAAGAAAATGCTAAAACATTTCCGTGGCTTGTGCACGTCATAAAGAAAATGCTTCCTCTTCTCTTGGGTTCCCAGCAGTTTGCTCCAGATGTGGCTGTGCGTGAGTTAGAAAGCTTTCTGCTGTGGCTAGAATGCAAAACAACACAACAGGGCCGTTACACAAAAAAACGTGTCAAAACAGAATGTTAAAATATTAAGACACCGTGATCTGAAGTTGTGTTCCAACCAAACAAGCCGTAAAAAAAAAGTTTGCTGTTTGAACATGCTGACACGCCGGTTACCTTTTTCAACAGAACGGTTTCAACATAACCATAACAGGAATAAGTCATTTTATTTAGTTGAATTGTTTCTTGACAGTACACCTCAAGCTGCCTTTCACTAGAGCAGAAGTCTTGATTCTGGGGCTGCACAGTAAAAACATAATCTCTGTATGTGGAAACAGATGTAATACTGCCTTATTAGAAGTGGTTTTGTTTTGAAGATGGCAACATTTGTATAGTTGTACACATGGTTGTTTTCGAGAGCAAAGGACTGCTGTTTTGTCTTGGTAGAAAGTAGCATTTGGTCTTGTTCCGGGATAAGCCCGATCGTTTTGTGAGTAAAGGATGTGGTATAATAACGATTTCAAAGCCACTGGTTTGAAGGTGTTGCATGTTGCGTTACAGTCAAACTCAAACAGTGGTTTTCGTAACTGAGAAGTGGTTGTGATAAGTTTAAAACAAATACTGTGTTTAGTTAGTTGTGGCACTGATGGAATTTTGTCTTGAGCAGGAGGTTGAGTTAATGCTCGGCTCAGATTTTGTTCTGTGTTCCTGGTTAGTTAGTGAAATGAATCAACTAAAAAGCATGAAGAAATTTCTTTTATTTTATTTTTAAACAGCTTTGTTGTTTGTGATTATGTCTTGCATTTGGAGGACGAAACTGAGCTCCAGCAAGAAATTGCTATGTTACCTTTTTGTATTTAGGGTGCATTCTTGCTTATTTAAATGCATATAAAAGAAAAAAAAAAAGAAGAAAAAAAACGGCAAGTGAGGGCTGTAAGAAGTGAGGATTTTTTTTTTTGTTTTTGGTACATGAGTGAACTGGAGGTTAATAGTTGTCCTGTTGCCAAACAACTGCTACGCCTCCTTGGTTTTCACAAATTTACTGAGAGTAAGGGCTATCTATCAGTCACGACTTGTTGGAATCGTTGACAGACATCCATTCATTTCACTGAGGGATTCACTCATCTGTTGTTGGTCATTCAAAGCCGCAGTTGCCGAGATCCACTATATGAACACAGATGTGTAATGTGAACATGTTGAGGTTGGATGTTTAGCTCATATTTATCTTCTAGCTGATTGTATATGACCACGTGTGTTTGTTATAGGCTTGACTTTGTCTTCTTGTCAACCTCAGAGGTGCGTGATGCGACATAACTCCTCTCCTATTTAGATGTAATAAGTACTTTTTTTTTTTTTTTCTTTGCTTTGCCTCATTTGCTCATGGACCGTGACTCTGCACCACCTTCCTCCTGACCGTGTCCCGGTAACAGAAACTGTAGCCGACACCGTAGCCATTTGCATTTTTCCTTCAGCAGCGACGCTCCACTCGCAAAATTCTTAACAAAAAGGGCATGTTCTCCCAATCTACCAAAGTCTTTGCCGTTTTGTTACTTCACCATTCGTCAAATCGCGCCGTGTATGTGTGTGGTTGTCGTGACGATGGTCTGTTCAGTTTCACACTCAGGGTTATTGTTAAAAAGCAGTGCTACCAACACATTTCTGACCCCCTCCTGTCTCTTTAAAAAGCCAAAGCAGTTGTCTGATGATTGTTGTCACCCCGTTGTTTGCTATGAAACCAGCATCACGCATCTCTGTAAACTTTACTCAACTAGGCTATGCAAAGACATAAACATACTGTTAAATGCTGCAAACCCTTTCTGTCATTTGTCTGTGGGCACCAGTACAAGCAATATAACTTTCAGTACTCGTGGCACTGTACTGTAATCTACTTTAACTGGTCTGTGTAAATCTGTTATAAAAGAAACTTGTAAAATATACTGACTATGTATGAGTTTTAAGGGGCTTCAGTTTAAAAAGCCATTCTAGCTTATAGATTGTTCAATTCTCTTTTTCTGTCTGCCTCCTTCAACCACTACTTCTGGATTAACCACATTTTTAGGTTGTGCATGCCGAAGGGAAATAAAAACGTAGAATATATTCTAGGTGATGCTAAATAAACATTTGCTTATTGGTATCTTGAGTTTGTTCAACTTCTCCACACCTCTTTATCTGATTAAATGCAGGTTTCTCCCTTTTTTTTGTTACTTCTTCATTTTCAGACATATTTATCCGTTGCCTTTAATGTCTTGTCGGTTTAATATATATTGTGAAAGATCTCAACGTGGAACACAGTCGGCTAAACCAACACAAAGCAGCCAAGTGTCATTACTTGACATTGAGCTGAAAGAGTATCCCACTCCCCCCTGTTCAGATTATTTTAATCACATTGAGTTGCCATGGCTGAGTTTGTTTTGTTTTTTAAAAGAAGAATAAATTTAGTTTGAAAGGGAATCAGCCACCTACCAACACGCCACTCTTTCTATTGTTACTGGTCTATTTTTAATTTAGACAAAATAAGTAAACTGGGGGGTGGAAAAGCACTGACTGATATGGAAATGCTTTGGTTTTGGTTACAAGTCTACTGTGTACTGTCTGAGTCATCGTTTGTATTTTATTTTTTATAATAAAAACAATTTTGGTGCTCTGCTGACAGGCTTTTGTTTTCTTGACTTGAAGAAAACCTTATTTAAACAGTTATTCAACATTTTTAAGAGACCAAATTCGAGTGCAAAATACAAATGGAGTTTGAGCATCGATGTGGGAGAATTGGTCCAAAGCCTGTAACTGTGTGAAGATATTGAACTGGAGAATAACCTCATGTGGAAGGTACCTAAGGCTGCTGGCCTAAATAATATCACCGATATCACCCAAAGATAAGATTAACACAAGTCCATTTTTGTTCTGTACCTCCAGTGTGATCATGAGCTTCTGTTTTCCAAAATAATGATTTCTTTAAACATTTTAAATGTTCACTTCAATTGTATTTTGTATTTCTTGGTAGAATGCAGGAATTAACTTTTAATGTTAAGAGTTTTACCATATAGTTTGGACTAATGCCCCATTTGATGCCATATCCACAAAGATTCAGCTTACTGTGGAATGGTGATGCATTTTTCTCCATTCAAACCCTCCCACACAAATATGTCCGGCATGGTTTGAGAGCGAAGTTATTTTGGTTCCATTTTGCCCAATCTTATGAATGCTGCATTGTGTCATTTGTGTGATAGCATGACACATTTACAACACTTAACTCACAAAACTCATGTTATAAATAAGCCAGGAAGTATAAAAAAATTAGAAGAAAGACTATAGAAACCCTTCTTAGTTTCAAAACTTGTAATTCTTGTTCACTGCATAAATACATGAGACAGATTTCATACAAAATCTAATAAAAATAAGGGAGATGTCATAGTGGGCTATAGGAGGTTCTTATAAATTACACAACAGAACCACGTAAATATGAGATGTATGATGTTAACATGAACTTTACAAAGGTTTACTAAACATTTATGTGACGATGGGTCAGGGACATATGACATTCAACAAAGAGCCAGAAGATCTGTTTTTACTTGCAACAGAAAAAGGAAAACAAAACAAAAGTTAGTTTAGTAATCATTTGGGGAGGGGGGGCAGCACATCTTGTGCATTTCTTCAAGGAACGCTAGTGTTATTGTTACATTAACAATATAGGCCAAAAGCTTTGTCAGTGACACAAAAATGACTTCACATGATGGGAAATGGCTGCCTAAAATGTTGCGCCTGAAAAAGCAGTTCTCAAGATGAAGAAATTCAAAGTGAGAGGGTCCAGCAAGATTCAGGACTATTTTCTCCTGAAACAAATCACCGAAGAATTATGTTGCCACCAAAGCAGAGCTCAACACTGGCAGTAAAGTGAGGCAAAGACTAAATTTAGACAACAACCTTGTGATAAAAAGAGCATCAAAGAAGCCACTTCTGTCCAAGAAAACAAACGAAAACTACAATTTTGCAATTGTAAAGACTAGACTGCAGGAGCCTGATGCAAATTCATCTCTGATGAATCTTTTGATTGTTTTGGAAGTTTGGAAAATCATCTGTCCAGAGAAGAAAGTGAGTGAGTGCTAATGTGAGTCACTGTGTTGTGCCAACACTGAGGCGTCCTGATACAATCCATGTGTGGGGTTGCTTAGTGGTATCAAAACATCTTCCAACACTCAGGTGAAGATCTGTGGGTTTTTCAACAACACTGTGATGAAGTGGCTTGAAGATCATAACCTTGACATTTTAGGACTCATGGCAAGAAAATTACCTCAGAATCTGTGGTTAGTTCTTAAAAAGCAAGAAGCTTATCAGGAGCAAACAAAGTGATCCACTCCAAACACTAACAGGACAAGAACGGGTCACTGTGGGTCAGGATTTGGACCAGAATCTGATATCCAGCATGCAAGAGTGAAGTGAGGTTATGATTGTTCTTTACCACCAACATTGAAGCCACAACACAGTTGTGTCATTGCCAAAACTTTTATCCATGACCATACTACATTTTTGAAGAAAACTGTTAGGTTTATCCTACCTTATGCCTCTAAAGGATCCATACTCAGCAAAACGTCTGTTAGCCACAACAAACTCAAATTAGGTCTTGTCTGCTTGTCAAGTGTTCTATTTTTGGTTAATATCATTATTTTATTGCAGTTTTCTTAAAGTTTGAAACTGCTTCACAAAAAATATGTATCTGGTCAGGTGGAAGTTCAGTACAATATATTTCTGAAAATATCAGACCAATCAAAATCATCGAACCGAAGATGATAACTTTAATATTAGTGCATTTTAGATTAATCCAAAGTAGCAAAGATGAAGTAAAGAATAAATATAGCTGCTCATAAGAATCAGAAAGGACACTGCATGATTGATACAGAGGTGGAGGTGTAAGGCTGAGTAGATATGAGTCAGGCAGGAGTTGAGTGTAAAGTCTCCCAGCTGATTCACCAACGGCACAGCTGGATAATGGCTTTTTTCAACAGGAAAAACATAAACTCTAACTCCATAATTCCAGTCAAACTAAGGTTTTCCTCAGGATAAAAACTTCCACTGCTCCACCTGCCGATAGCAGAGTCTCACTTTTATCGCAGTCAGGTCTTTGGACCTCAGTAGTAAATCCCATTCACGGTCGAGCTCCTCAATAGAAGCGTTTGCGTCGGCTCTCGTTCCACTGGCTGTAGACCACCATGCCGATGATGATGAGGAAGACACAACCCAGCATAGAGAAGAGCACGGTGAAGAAAATAGAAAGTCCACTCATCCCTTCGTCACTCTGACCCACTGAGAAAGGAGACGTCAATCGGATCAGTAAAAACAAAGAGAACAGCACAATTATTAAACAGAATGGAAGAGGTAAATGAAACACATTTTTAATGTTTATCCTACCTCTGAGCAGGTCCATATTATCCACACTGGGGATGGTTATTTCATCCTGCTCCTCCTCTTCCTCCTCCTTTTTACTCCGCAGCACCGTCAGTTGGTAAAGTTTCAGAGAAATTATATCATGGTTATCTACAAATTAAAATCAGAAAATATAACTAGAGAATTAATGAAGCGTAAATGGTTCATGCTGAGTTTTGCTGAATAGCTAAAAAAGCTGAAACTAGCCTAAAAATAGCTATGAAAAAGTAGCTTAAATTAGCACAAAGAACAGAAAGATCATGTTTGCTGAATTAAGCAGTACGAAGCTGAAATCATCACAAAATGGTAAATTTATCAGAAAAAAGCTCAAATTAGCTAAAAACACAGAAAGCAGCTGAAAGAATAAGCTTCAAATAGCAGAAAGAGCACAAAAAGTTGAAGCTAGCAAAAGAATAGCGGAAAAGAATGATAGAGAATTAGAATGATAGCTAAAAAAGCAGAAAAATGCTAAAATCAGCTAAATAGAAGCCGAAAAGAAATTAGCACAAAGAAGTGGAAAAAAGCAGAACCAGAACAAAAGGTAAAAAGTGCTGATAAGAATTTTGAACATTTAAAAGGGTATTTAGGATGTTGAAGACGTGAGAAAAACAGCTGAAAAAGTTAAATATCTCAAATAGTATAAAAACCAAAAGTCATAACAGGAATGTCTGACAGGAGCTAAACGTTTTGATATATAAATTGTACAAATGGTATAAAAATAACGGAACAAGTTATGTGCAGAAAAACATATGAAAATAAAAAAAAATCCTCTCCATATTGTGAACGCTTTATAAGCATTCTGATTCTGATTTTCCACTGCGAAAGTCTTACCAGAGCCTGAAATGCAGCAGCTGCTAAAAACCAGTAGTTGTTTGGAGAGCCAGTAGCTGTTTACCTGACAGATCTCCAGTGATCGCTGAAGCTCCAAAATAATAGCCTAGTGGGAGCCTCACCCCGGGTATGTCCAGGCAGTCCCTCCACTCGTGCTGACCATCGATGTCTATCATCACCTGCTCAGCAGCCAAGAAACTACAGTCAGTTTTACCTAAAAACAAAAACAAGCCCTAAAGCACATTTAAAATTGTATCTGATTATTTTAATAAGTACAATCAAAGACTCACTCAGACTTTTACATTTTATTTTGTGTATTATACACAAAATCCTAAAATAATTTTAGTTGATTCAGCTAAACTTGGGACTTCTAATAGTGGGTTAGAGGGTGGGAGACATGAGGAAGTGTCTGCACGCGCTAATCACAGTTATCTCAGCCAAAAAATCTGGAGCAGAAAGCGTGTTTCTCACCGTGAGCCTGCGGCGGACGTATCGGATGAAGAGGAAGGTGTCGTGCTTGAGGTTGCGCACCATGGCGTTGCAGCCGCCCAGCTCTGTAGGGCGGCCGTCGCGCTCATGGTCGTAGCCGATGCTTCCGTTCCCCACCATGGCGAGAACAAAGGGGAAGATCCTCTTGTAGCAGGAGGAGAAACGAGGGGGGAAAACAGTGAGGCTTGATTTAAAGAGGTCTCTGAAAGAACATGCTAATCAGGTGAAAAATATTTTTCTTTATTGCATTTTACAGAGCCATGCAAACCAAGCAAGCATCTACATGAGTTCTTAACTATAACCAAATTTAGAGTGATACTTACTGCCATCTAAAGGTCTTTTTTTTTTAAATTAAACTTTTTTTTGCCCAAACATATTCTGTACATATTAAAACAACATTAAACTGTGGTCTGAGTCTGAGCATGTTTCTAATAAAAACTCAAAACATTTTGCTCTCCCTGCTATGTTGCTGAACAATAATATAGTTAACATGTCTTTGTTCATGCAAATTTAAAAAAAATAGCTAAATATAGCAAACACAAACCAAGCCCAACACCATATTCCATCCTACCTCTGTTTTCATTGCCAGGTTTTAATGATTTGCATTAAATGATCTGATTTCAATCTAATTTGTTTTCAAAAGAGTTCTCAAAGATGCAGCACAGAAATACGTTTGAGCCATCATCAGAACTCTTCAAGACTTAACTGTTATACAATGTATACAACATATTCCATTCTTTTTATATTAAAACCATTTTTTAATAAGCAGCAACGTCAGACTGAAAAACCACACAGAAAACCATGCAGGAACAAAAATGTCACAATCGTTTGAGAGGGATTAAATGTTTTTTAAAGAAATATGCTTAAAAGGTCATTGGAGGGTTAGACGGAGGGCCGGGTTACCTGCGTGCGAGGTGTGTATCTCTTCTTTTGCGCCTGTCTCCGCACGATTGCACAAAAGAACACAAATACAGCCCTGTTTTTACACAAATCTGCAAGAACACCTGCCAGGATCGGTGGCGCTCGTTCTTCGACCTGACTTTATGTTCAAAGGTTAACGACGGTCGCACCAGGTGACTGCGTACCTCGATGTGTTTTTCCTCGTTGGGATACGTGTCCACAAAGATACCCAGGCCTGTGAAGTTGTCCATATTTCCAAATACAGGACCTGAAAACACAACAAGACCAAATGTTTTAACCACACAAAAACATACTCAACATTAAGCACTGAAATGATTGAATTTAGGTTCAACCTTTCTGCATGCGCTCTTTAGTGTACCAAATGGCCAGCCCATCACCGTTCAGGTTCTTCTTGCCTTGTCCGTGAATTTTAAAGTGCACCTGCATCTCCCAGTCTTTCAGATGACACGGCTAAAAAACAGAGTTGTCAATAATAACTACATCTTTACAAAAAGAAGCACAGGAAATGTACAATAAAGTTAGGATTTCTTTGTGTGAAAGTCCATATATTTTAAAAATAAATATATATTTATAACCTGGAGATTATTGCTTTACAGTAGGCTGAGATGATGGATAGTATAAATCTTAAAAAACAAATTTAAGGAGTTTCAGTTAAGGCAGGAGGGGAAAATGATAGGAAGTGTTTACTTGGTTCAAATTTCACAGGATTACAGCAAAATCAATGTCAAACAGAGATGACAGATAAATGGGAGTCTAGGTGTAGTTGAAAGCAAAAAAAAAAACTGTTACTTAAATATTCTAACTGGAATTGTGTGACATTTACTTACTTTGTCTCACAGTAAAAAGGTTGTGTCACATTTGCAGGTAAACCTATATAAGTTTGTTTCGATTTTGCAGAAATTGCATGAATCAGTTTTTTTTTACTTTAAGTTCTTTAAAGGATGTGATGGAAAAGGCAACAACCAGCAGCTTTAGTCCACTTGACACAGGAAACCTCACCCATCCTGGACAAGGAACGGACTGACAGACTGATGTTTACTTGTCCTCATTCGATGCCAAGTCTGTTTTATACTTGTCATATCCCAACTGACAGAAATTTTAGAAGACTTTTTATTAGTACAGTAATATAAAGAACACTTAATTTTACTTGATTATTATGTGGCTGATAATGTTTTTGCTTGTGTCAATGTGTGTTTGTTTGTAGCGTTAGTAAGATATCTCATGAACCAGTGGACAGATTTTAATGAAACTGAAATAATTGGATTTACAACTGATCAAATTAAAAAGGCAACCATAGGCAACCTTAGCAATTACAAAAATGGCTTTACATCAGTCAATTTTTCTGTTCTGGGGACGACTGTGGAACCTCTGGGCATGATGGGACAAAGAAGGATTTTACATAAAATCAAGAACATTGTGGACAAGCCTGACCATCCTCTTCATGAGACTGTCATAGAAAAACAGACTGTCTTCAGTCAGGCTTCTTTGTAATACAGACAGCCACAGAAGAGCTTTCCTGCTCACAGCCATCACCATCTACAATAACTCTTTAGTCAAATGAGTTACAACATCTAATTTCCCTCTGGGATCAATTAAGTATTTTTTTTTTATTTAAATTGAATTTTATAAGCAGACCAACTGATGTCCCTCATTAAAGGGTGACTAAATCTGCAGGTTTCATGTATGCAAAAGTAAGTATTTTATCAATAAATTGAAAAATAAACATTTGACATCAGTATACTTAAATACGTGATGGCAGTATTAATTCAGTTTGCGTTCAGTGTATACTCACAATGCGGCTCCATACTGCCCCCTGCCTACTCTGCATGTCAGGTGTGAGTCGCACCTGGTCTGTAGTTACCATGGCATCCCCCATCAGTTCCCAGTGGGAGGAGCCTAAAGATCCCACACCTGAAACCGCAAACATCGCTAAATGCAAAAGCTGACACAGCTCGTTTAACATCAGTCATTCAAAAAGAGCTGTGTCATCACTAAAACCACATAAAACAGACGAAATGGCATAAAAATTTAACTTAAAGAAAAGAAAGATTATTCTAAAAGATAAAATAAACGTTTCTATGAAAGTCATAAACAAAAATGCAGTTTGCTGTAATTATTCTGGAAACATCTGCCCCCCATCCCACCCAATTTCACGGATAAGATACCTTGGTAAGGCTTAGAGAGTGAATATTCCCTCTTCAAAAATTCTTCCATTTCGTGGTCATCGTCGCCAAAACATCCGTTTATAGTTACATAAAGAAAAACTAACGTGAAAAACATTAGTTTAGGCATTATGTATCTTCTGACAAATGGTCCTTTGGAGTCGCAGCACTTGCTAGTATCGACGGCAGCCATCGTGGGTCAAAAACTCTTTACAAAAGCCTCTGTTGTACTTCTATTGGTCAACCGGGTTGCAGGGCTCATTATCATTGGTCAACTAGTATGTCAGTCAAAATACGCGCTTGTTATTGGCGGGTTAGGGCACCATAGTAAAGGTGTCGATTTTGACTGTCAGCTATAAAATTAGCTTTTTTTTATTACAATTTTGTAATTCGGTTACAAAATAAAATAACATTAACACCAATGGCATCATAAACATGAAACCACGTAATGTTTGTTAAATTATTATTTTATCTTCCCGAATGTTTCAAGTTTTGTTGTTAATAAATGTAAATTAAAAAATTACAAATGTTTCAATTTTGTTCATAAATGTAAAAAAAAAAAAACAAAATAACTTGCTTTTTGTTAATAATGCTGTTTGAGGTTGCAGCCAGTCGGATGCTGAGGAGCACGCCCCCTTCACTGACCCCGCTCTATGTCGGATTTCCGAAACGCCATCTACATGTACGAAGAACACCTGGGGATGAAGTAGTGTAAAGTATGGATCACAGTGAAGAAAAAACAGGCAAAGCGGTCGACATTTATCGTGACACATGGGTCCGCTTCCTAGGTATGTGTTTCTTGATTTGCTTTTGGTGGGTAAGTGTATTTTGGGTTGTACAGAACCCGAGCAGAAGACCCAATGTGACACCGGAGATGTGTGTGTTAGTTAGCTAGTAGGTAGTTAGCATTGTATGCTAACTTCCCTGTAAACCGTGTATAAATAGTAAAGTTGGCAGTGGAAGGACATTTTGTAAGCAGAGGACATACAAGCAAAGAGCCTTGAACTAGGTTGATGTCACTATGTTCTTTAACAAAAATATGTCCTTTCTTGTTTAAATAAAAGAGTAGTTGTAGAGCAAGTTCAGTCGACTCATACAGACAACCCCGGAACAATTGATTTAACTCAAACTGAAACAGGGTTGCGACTTCTTTGCTGATACAGTAGTATCAGTGTATTTCCTTAATATTGTTAGTTTGGAGAGGAAAGAGCAGCTTGTGTATCTGAAGGGCATTCATTATGGTAAATGGACTGAACTTATATAGCGCTTTATCAAGTCCTTCCAGACCCCCAAAGCGCTTTACACTTACAGACAT
>JARVJO010000140.1:12622175-12633936 GCA_031762555.1 Cynodonichthys magdalenae | reverse complement strand
CGGCGCCAACCGGACCCTCTGACCACCATCAGTAGGCAAGGCGGGTTAAGTGTCTTGCCCAAGGACACAACGACTGAAGACACAAGCTGGAACGGAGGATCGAACCGGTGACCTTCCGGTTCCAAGACGACTCCCCTAACCACTCTACCACAGCCGCCCAAATTATGCAGCAGTTGCCTTTTGAGTTTTTGCCTACTTGTTACAACTTTTACTACATTGTAGTGTACACACAGAAAGGTGGGTCTGTTTTGTTTTCACTTTTTAACAAATTTCTGTTAAATGCAAATTTCTATTTATATCTTGTTTTGCAGGAATAAATCTTTATAAATCTTTCTATTTATTTCAATTTGCTATTAGATCTATGTCATTGTAGTTACATTTCACAAAATTGCACATAAAAGTTTCATTGCAAAAAAAATTAGCCAGTCCCAAAAGTAACACTTTAATTTTAATCTTCTCTCATAATTGACTAATTAACTTTATGTTTTAGAACACATCATATGGTGCTTTTATTTGCTATTTTTAGACATTTAATTAGCCACATTCAGTTCAACAAACAGTAATCCCACTTGCATTTTTATATTTTAGTGTTCCAATTACTTTCAGACTCCTCCCTTTTCACATATTATTTTCAATAACTGCATGCAACTGCTCTTTGCGTGACAAAATAGATATCTCTTTTCAAATTATTTTGTGAGTGGATTCACAAAACTAGTTTTCACAGGCTCTGTGTCCATATGTGCATTTATCAGTAAAAAGAAATGACTGAAAACAATAACGTGTGAAAAGGGACAATCACACCAAGTGCTTAAAAATGGGACAGCTGGACTGTTTTCTTGTTGAGTCTTTATATTCTAATGGTCAAATCACACTTTGTGCTGCACCACTCAGCACGGGTCTCCTCTGCGACAGACTGTGCGCAGCTCAAAAATAAACCCTTTGTCCTTCTAGAGTTGCATAGATTCTCACCATTCTTCTGGCTTGAAGCCCATCAGCACAGCTCTCCTTGAATGTTGTTTTATAAAACTGTGCATGCACTGACATGGTTCTAAGAGTTTTGTGCACAGGTATCCAGAAATTGTCCTTAAAAACTGTGACATGATGAACATCTAAATCTGTTGGAACTGATCCCTTGTGTGTCTTGATTTTGCTGTATTACACCAGCCTCAGATCAGTGTTGTTAAATGACACCTCAGGAGTCCACTGCTGTAGGAAACTGATACGTTTGTTGTCTTGTCCAGTCATCACTTATTGTTCTGGGGAATGTGCAACTTTTATCATCCAAAATACTTTCTCTTCCTTTTCAGTGCTTGGTTTTCTTATTTCTGTCATTGTTGTTCCTCCTAGCCTTTCATGCACACAGTTTCTCTCGAACAAACCTTCACACCGAAGATAGTGGTGGTGGGTTTTACAGCAGCTGGAAGAAACTTTTACCATTCATTGTTAGCCTACACCTTTATACAAATAGAGCTATTATCACGTCATGAACTCTCCAGCTCCGATTTCGATAACTGACCTGGGTGGTTATTCTTACTGTTACAATATGGACCTGCAGGGACTAATAACATTTATTATGTCAGTTTTATTATACCTTACTTTACAGGTTTGATTTTACTTTCTTTCTGTTTCAGTCTCAGTTGGCTCGGTTAAGAACATTTTCAGAGTACTGTACATGGAGTTTCAGAGGGGTTGAGATCGCTTGCAAAGTAGAATCCTGACAAAAACAAATACAATATGAAACTAGAACTGAATTGAAAATTGAGTGTTCATCATGATACTAAATTAACATCTTTTACAAAATTAAAAATAATAATAAACACATAAAGCTTATTAAATAAGCTAAATTAATTAATATTAATAATAATAATTTATTGAATGTTCTGCATGACACCAATTGAACACATTATTTAAAACAAGACAAAGAAGGTTTAACTGGATCTATGTGTGTGGAACCCCACAGGGTACGCCAATGAAGTCGGCGAGTCCTTTCGCGCTCTGGTTCCAGTGAGTTTGGTCTGGGCCACCTACGGTGTATCCACTGCATACGTTACTGCTGATGCAGTGGATAAAGGGAAGAAAGCAGCTGTGGTGAGATATTTCTATTTGTTTTGTGTTGTTTATAATATTGGAATTTTAAATCAAGCATCAATCATTATTTTACACACAAAGGAGATATGCTCCTGGGTAAAGTATGCCCAATATAAAGAACACACAAGTAAACCCTTATTTTTAAAATTACGCAAATAAAACCATGTAAGGCCTTGAGTTATTAAATTAAAAGCAGAGGATCTTTACAGAGATGTTATTTTAATAATTCTCAGAGTTTGTAAAAATCCTCTGTTTACTCCTCCAGGCCCACGGGGACAACCCAGGGAAAACAACCCGAGTAGCCGTCGCAGTAGTGGACACGTTCGTGTGGCAGGCCCTGGCCTCTGTCATCATCCCAGGCTTCACCATCAACCGTGTGTGTGCCGCGTCGCTCTACCTGCTCGGCAGAACCACCAAGTGGCCTCTCCCTGTTCGCAAGTGGACCACCACAGCCATAGGCCTAACTGCAATCCCCTTCATTATCACTCCCATAGACAGGTCGGCACAACTCATGTTTGTCCATTGCTTCCATCTGTAAGATTTCAAGTTGAAGTTGCAGAACTGAGTGGGTAGTGATCAGCTATCCACCTTATTTTTCACGGAAATACGGACACAGTCAATTGTCGTTTTTTTGTACGAGACTTCCGGTCACTGGCTTTCTTACTAACTTTTCACCGTATTTTCTATTTTTAATGTATTACTGTCCTTGATGTCATAGTTTATAGAAAACATGGGCAGATTATAGTGACAACTATAAACTTTCCATTTTTTGTTTTTTTTAAAGACTTATTTTAATGTTAACAATATCCGATAAGTTAGTTCAATCCCAAAAATTAGCACTGCTTTCTATATTAAATATAGCTAATAGGCAGCAATGTAATCACAAGTCAACAGTTAGTATGTTATGGCACTGAACAGACAATTTATTAGCCTACCTTCCATAAAATCACCGCTGCGTGACTGCAGGACTTCCCCTGACCCACGTCACAGGAGCACCCGGCCGTCTTAATGGGCGTTGGACCCATATTACTTGTTTAAAAATAAGGTGGATACTGAAGTCTGAAAATATGTTTGGAAAAAAAGACAAAACTGACTGGAAAAGTTGTTTTATTTAGTTTAACCTTTCCACTGCCTGTACTCCACAGATCAGTGGATTTCCTGCTCGACTCCAGCCTCCGGAAGCTGTATGAAGGGGGAGAGAAGCACAAATAAGGACAGAGCGTCTCTGTTGGGGACTACCTGGACTTTTTTGTTAGTTGTTAGAATTGTTAGTTTTAACGTGTAAATGAGCACACTTTCACCCCAGTTAAAATCTATAATAATAATAATAATAATAATAATATAATAGTATAATAATATAATAGTTTTAGTACAGAGATTAAATTTTTATATAAAAAGGTTACAGTTGTTGGGTGAAACTTTGTTCAGTCAATAAATCCAAAATATGCAGGATTTTAAACCTCAGGGTAATCTGGGTTAAATCACCAACAAAACAAACTGTAACACTACTTTATCTTATCTAAAAAAAAAATCCTGCTCCTGTAGGGTGATTTATATACAATCCCATATTCTTGTCACATTAGAGGCAGACAAAGCCTCTGACATTACCTTCTTGGTCTGTTACTCTGGCCTGCAGAGCAACTTTTTTATATGTAGACATTAAGGCGGTTGTGTTTAAATAAATGCACACTTTGTGTTTTAAAAAGCCAAATTCAGTGGTACTGTAATGCCAAAAAGCCACTCTGCTATGCTCTCTAACAAAGTTACAAACTTGATTTTGATTGGTATTTTTTTTTGTTTAGAATCTAGAGTTGTCTGTTATGTGGAAAAACAAAGTTGCAGCAGTTGAGAGTTGTCATCTGATGCACTTTTCAGGTGTTGCGTTCAGATTTAGACTCAGAGATTTTCACTAACAGCCTCTTTTATGTCAGAACTTCTTTTTACTATGCACCGTAAAAAAAGAATGTACAATACAGTAACTATGTTAGTAGTTTGAAATATGCATGACCCATTTTCAGCTTCATGTCAAAATGTTTTGGCATCACTTGGCTTTACTTTACTGAGATGATGCAGTATACGCCACACAGTATGTGCAGAGGTGTCAAAAGTATTCACATTCATTACTCAGGTAAAAGTATAGATACTAGGGTTTAAAAATACTTTTTTAAGAGTAGAAGTATCAACTCAAGCTTTTTACTCAAGTAAAAGTATAAAAGTACTAGTTGTAAAACTACTTAAAGTATAAAAGTAAGAGTAATAGGGGAAAAAAAAAACAAAGCTTGGGCCGCACCACAGAGATCTATAGAGAACAACCACCTCCCAAAAAAGCCTCGTTCTCAAGACCATAATGACTATAAAGTATTAAATATTCACCAGGTCATCAATGTAAATGAGGGTTAATTCTCAACTGGCTTACATGGTAAAATAAAGGCTTATATAATGGTGAAATATTTGGCCCCGCCCCCTGAGTCTGGAAACCACTGGTCTGGTGCATCGTTAACAGGCTTTTTTCTGAATAAGTGGATCTATCTTGAATATTTAGGATCTGTGTGATAAACTCAGATCCAATATGAAATTTTTCATCTTCTGTTGGGATTGTGACATTTTGACACCCTGATGACATCATTGTTTGCATATTTGTTAATGAAATGTAATTTAAATCAAAGAGCTAATCAATACAAATCTGCTGATACCTTGTTTATAAAATTTAGTATGTTTACAGCAAAGTTATTGGCAGTTAAGGTTCCTGTCCCCCAACTTTCATGGTCACAATGGAAAAGGGGTGTGGTCAAAAAGGGGTCCCTGGGGGGCAGTGAGACCCAACTTTTTTTCTGTTAGCATGCATTTTATGAAAGAGTGGACCCTAAGGTACATGAAAATGCCAGAGAAGTTCAGTAGTGAGGGCTGCACGGTGACCCACCCTAGCCCATAGACTAGGAGTGAACATGCAAACTCTACTCAGAAAGGTCCAGGACTCGATCCAACAACCTTCTTGCTCAGAGGCAACATCTTTATGAACTGAGCCACAGTGCCACCTCATATTCAGTATGATGACGAGGCAGAATAAAAACAAACTAAAGTGAAACAGAACAGAAATACTTTGTTTTCATTTTTAAAAAGTAAGAAGTAGAAATTACAAATAATTGTATAAAAATGTAAGAAGTGGAAGTAAAAAGTAAGCTGAAAAATAATTACTACAGTAAAGTACAAATAACCAAAATGTCTACTTAAGTATAGTAAAGTATTTGTACTTCACTACTTGACAACTCTGAGTATGTGTATTTAATGTGTAAAAGATAAAACCCTTTGACTCTTCTTAAAAAAAAAGAAACATCCTGTGGGTGTACAATATCCATAAATTCCACAATTTAAGTTCAATGTTCTTGCACATTAAACATATTTGTGAAGTCCTGTTTCATCAAAATATCTAGATACTCTCACTGTAATTTAGAATTATTTTCTGTAACGAGCCATGTTGTATTTCATACCAAGCTATGCAAAAAAATATATATATATATTCTGAGCAAACTTGAGTTTTAAAAAACAGGGATTTGTTTCTCCTTTTTAAAAAAGTGTGGAATGTTCATGAATAAGATGTAGCTGGTGATGTGTCACATAGAGATAGCTGGAAACAGAGGTTCACTTCTTTCAATCACTTGTGTCACAATCTTTAAAAGTGATTGGCTAATTAAAATAACTGTAATAACTTTAGGTTTACCAAACACTTCAGCTGCTTGTTAGCACATTTTTAAGTGTACAAATAGTATTTTATGTTTTCACTCATCAAGCATATTTTCTTGTATATTTTGCATGACTTTAGGTTTAAATTGAACAAAACTGAAGCACAGGATCGGATTTTCCTGCTAAAATATACATTTGCCTTGAAAATAAAAATGGTGCTTCTTTTGAATTTTACATTTCAAAGGAATTTCAGCAGTCGTGGTATAAAAATAGACGGTTTACTTTTTTAACTTGTGCATGACGCTAAGTGACACTCAATAAACTTTAACTTGTTTATTGCTGTAGTTCATGTGAAGAATTCAACCTAAACGTTAAGCCTCCATTTAATAATATGGACTCATACAATCCTGGTATTTCTGTATGTTTTACTATTAAAACTGATGTAAAATAAAAAGCATGAAATGTCGTGATTCTTTCTCATTTTTATAAATAATACCAAAGATGATCATCTGGCTTTTTTTATATATTTTTACTGTCATCAAAAAGTTACAATAAGATGATTACAAATCATTCTAAAACATCATCAGTTTTAACCAGTAATCTGTCAGCATCAATGCCTTTCAACAAGAACACCTTTCCACTGATATCAAATGGCAACATTGAACAACTTACTTTTCCAGATCAGAGGTATAATCAGCTGAACCAGTCCTGTCTCAGAGGGACAGTTGTCCTGATTGAGTCAGAACACAGCTGATACCACTTTTGCTGATGAAGACTCTAATAAAAAGCAGAGGAAAAGCAGCAAACCTGCTAGATCCAGTCATGTTTGTGCTTCATTTAGTGCTTTTGGCTTCTTTGGCCATCCCACGTGTTCTTTCAGGTAACAATAAACATCAACTTTCCTGTTTGGCTGCGTTTTTTGATGAAAAGCATTTCTTTTTTTGCTTTTATATATTCTAATTTTATCTCGTTTTTCTCAGACACGCCTACCTTTGTCAATGGCCGCTGGAGGACAGATATTGAAATTCCACAGTATGAGACCCCAGATGATGATGATGATGACGACGATGATGATTCTCCTTTACTGCAACAAAACCTGTTTCCTGAGAACTCAACAGGAACAGATGGACCAGTGACCGTAGAGGTCCAGGATCTGCAGACCACTCCAAAATCAAATCTTCTTATGGGTGAAGGTGGGACGCCAAATGTTCAGTTTATGATCAATTTTACATTTATTTTAAAAAGTAAACATTTTAAATTAACTTTTTTTTCCCAGATCTTCATGACGTTCAGGATTCCAAAGTGTGGAAAATCGTCCTGGTGACCGTCATCCTGTTGATGTCTTTAGTTGGCGCTCTTGGCACAGCTTACTACATGTGTATCTGGAGAGGAGGCAGGATTCACTATCAGCCTCAGAGGGTTTACGCTTGAATAAAGTGAATGTACTAAAAATTCCACTTTAATCTTAAGGCCTTTTCACACGTCTGTAATGAGTCTTTAAATGTTAACATTAAAACCTGTTCTGCAAATTGTAAATATAAACTGTTTAAATTTTAATTAAATGCCAACTTGTACCATTGTGTTGTTACTGAGGCCTATAATGAATCTGGATACTGCAGTTCCTGAAACCTCAACTTTATGTGAAATCTTTACAAATTCTCAATGTAGGTGTTAAATGTGCAAGAACATCCAGTCTGAACCGTGTTCTGTAAAGGATGGTCGACTTAAACTGTCTGATTAAGTTTGTTCCTTTTAGTTTGCTGCTTGGCATCTTTATTCAATTTCCTTTGCAATTCTATTGGCCACTAGATGTCACTACTTATCTAAACTTTTAATTCAAATATTCTATACAACTTTTTTTTTTTTTAATTCCTGCCAACCTGTCTGATTTTATGGCCCACACCTGCCACTTTTTATTCCCTCAAATGTTTTTGCTGACACTCAAACCTTTAAAACGCTGTAAATTTTATTTAATCAAGTAGTGGATCTTTGGCAAACTGCCACAAAACGGTTTGTGTAGCTCTTTATAGTATTCATTGCCCAGCAGATATAAAACTGCCTAAATAAGATAAATACCCCCACTCCCCATTGTCTAAATCTTTCATACAAACCCAACAAAGAGCTCTAAAGCTTTCCTGTCTAAATCAGTTAAATCTTTGATCAAATGGCACTTTTTTTTTTAAATCATTTTCCATAAATCATTTGAGTCTGTTTTTATGACCCGGTTATCAAATCTCCTGTCTTCTAAATCTGTACTTTAGGGTCTAGTCGGGAGCCTTTTGGCAAGCGTTTTCCATTTCATGTGAATTCATCTTGATCAGAGTTGTGGCAGAAGTGGCTGTCAAGCTGCTGGCATAAAAAGTGTACCGCTGAAAGTAGAGTAACATTTTAATTCAGTGTCAGGCAAGCAAGCACAGATCAAATTCACAAACATTTAGAAGTCCCCTTTGAGCAATATCAGGTGGCATTAGGAGGGGGGGCAAGGAGACAAAAAGCTGATGAATTGAATTAACCTCCCCCGTCGTGATGGATGGGTCTGTTCACAGGGGGCAGGAAAATGGGAGCATTGTTCATCTGTCACTCCAATTGCCACGTCCCCCTATGATTTGTGCCTGTGTTGTGAAGGCCACAAGTGGTCAAAAGACCTCAGTTTCTTTAACTCACTTGTCTTTCTGCTTTCTTTCTTTTCCCCAGGCTTTGAATTGGACTTATTAACCTCAGCAATATCCAGAAAGCCAGATGCAGGAATTAAAAACGAGCAAACAAATGTCTGTCACTAAGTGTTTATATACAACTTGAAGGATTATATTTTGAAAGTTTGTTCATGTTAAAATGAAAGGCCTAACGTTCCTTGAAGGAATGCATATCACCTGCTGTCAGAGTTTGAATTTGATGAATAATGGAGTTGCAGCTGTTTTGGTCATTTCTTAAAAATATGCCTGATCTCTTGACGTCACAAGATGTCACGCTCAGAGTATGTGTTGTGAATGGTTCAGCTACTGTATCAAACCCTAGTTAAAGCTGAGTCAAAGCCTTTTATATATTGGCAAATATTTATTAGCTGTAGCACCCATCTCAAATTAGATTAGCTCCAAACGTTAGCCAGTTGTTGATGTACATCTTGTGATTATTTCCTGAAAGTTTCATTAAAATCTGCCTGAGGGTTTATCAGAATTTTTGCTAGCAGACAGCCAGAGATGCCTCCAAGTAGTTAATGTCAAACTTAAACAAAGATGTTACTCAAACTATAGGTTGAGTATCAGTCTCAGCTATCACCACAATAAATCATAAAGTTAAGTTTATTTATACCATTTATACTGAAAGCAGCTCAAGATGCTGTACAAAATGATACACAATAAACCCACAATATATAAACAAACAATACAGTAAGAAATCAATCAAATAATAAATTGTAGAGCAGTATCTATAAAAGTGACTGAATTCTTGCCATTTTTGTGACTTTTAGGGTCATTTAGCTGAGGCAGCCATCTTCTATTGGGTTGACTCCAAAAGTAAACTTGCAATTATTTATCCAATGTTTACAAGTTCTCTTAATGTTAATTAAGTTGTTCATGAGATATCTGGATTGTAGACACAAACAAAAATTAATACAAGGTAATATAAAAAAGAATATAAATAAGACAAGTCAACACAAATGCATTGGACATATTAAAGACGCTCCCATGTGAAGTCAGCTGTCCGTTAAATGTGCTTTTTCTTACAAGGTTATATTCAAACTACTGGGACCTCATGTCAGATCTTATGCACATTATTTCCATGTAGAAGCACAGGAAAAAAGCCATTTATTTTGTTTGTCCCTCAGCTTTACTGGTAAAGTCCATAATTTAGACATACAATTCAGAGGATACTGGCTTTTAACTGAAATGCGTGTTTTATCATTTTTTTCATGTCTGTATTTTCTCAAAAAAGGAAGTCAATTTAATTTAATCTTGTGTTAACTGTTTTTTAACATGCAGGTTTGCTTTTTGCTAAAAATAATTAGATAAAACGATGAAGGTGCTTGAACATATAAAACAAAGAATATTGCTATGCACTAAAACAGATGAACACAAGAAGATGAAGAGGTTAATGGTCACATTGTGCTAAATGATAAAATTAAAATGTTAATCTGTAAACTTCTTGTTTTTTTTTTCCAACTCTACTAACTGAGAAACTGAGAGAAAAGGATAATAAAGAGGACTAAACAAATAACATAAAAACATGAAAAATATTTTAAAAGTCTGGCTAAACAGAAAAAGTCACATAAAGGGATCCACTACAGCAGAAAAAAAATCTCTAAATAAAATAACTTAATAAAACATTTATACCAATAAACAACAAAGTCCCAAACAATAAAAATGTGCAAGTTAGCACAGACAAATCCCCAAAATACAAGACAAGAAAAAAAAAGGAACTGCATGCAAACAGATGCAAAACCACAATTCACACCAAACAACTGCAGAGGAGCACTGGAGGAGAACTAAATGCTGCAAAACTGCTACAAACTACTCAGAGATGCAAAACATCCACAAAACAACCATAAAGAGCATCAACTGCAGCTGTTCTGTCTTTCTGTGCCTCTTTGGACAAAGCTTTTAATAACTCTGCATCCCAATCTGAGTGCAGGTTGATGTGAAGGGAGGCTATTTTACAACACATACGCTTAAATTCACTCACAAGCCTGTCTGTGCTGAGATTTTAGAGCAATACCTCTTTAAATATTTCATTCAGGAAAACAAATGTAAACTCTGTCTGCATAAAATCTGCTGCTAATCCATCAAGTAGATGTTCGAAAGGAAACAAACGTAGGTATATTTATTAACTCTTCTAAAATTTGCTGCAACA
The DNA here is from genome assembly GCA_031762555.1 of Cynodonichthys magdalenae. NCBI lineage: Eukaryota > Metazoa > Chordata > Actinopteri > Cyprinodontiformes > Rivulidae > Cynodonichthys > Cynodonichthys magdalenae. The sequence continues at coordinate 12,623,322 of JARVJO010000140.1, read as the reverse complement.
ACAACATGCTGACATCAGGGTTTTGGTTGTATAAATAAATCCAGTATTTGTCTGAATGCTGATTTAGCATTTCTCGTGTGCTTTTCTATATAAATATATAAAGATTTTCTTTGTAATTTAACAACTTCTGAACACTTTATGATTTTTAAATATTGTGCAATTTTTTTAGCCAGTGTTTTGCTACTTTTAGCTATCATTTTGATTTTTTTAACTATACCGTTTTGTAACTTTGGACATTTAAGTAGTATTTTGCATATTTTAGCTAATGTTATGTAACTTTAAAGTTTCTTTTTCAGGTTTTAAGCTAGTGTTTGCTGGTGCTGCTGGAGGTTTCTTCCTGTTAAAACGGGGGTTTTCCTTTCCACTGTTGCCAATGTGCTGCTCAGGGTAGGAGACTGTGGTAAAGTGATTTAACACAATTTGTTGGCTTCGTTAGATTGATTGTTTTTTTTTTTTACAGCGCTCTGAGACAATGTTTGTTGTGACTTGGAGCTATAGAAATAAACTGAATTGAATTATATTAAAATTTAGCTAATTTCTTGTAACTTTCAACTAGTTACTTTGGATTTTTAGCTAGTGTTTCTTTTGATTTACTGCTATGGGTTTTTAGCTATATGTTTTCTTTTACTCTTAACTTTTGACTTTTAAATACCATTTTGCTTCTAGCTAATGACTGTGTGTGTGTGGTTTTAGTGGTTTATGTTGGGATGTACTTCTTCAGCAAGTTTCAACTGTCACTCATATTTCACTACATTTTTTTTGCAGAAAATGCATTTTCTCTCGACTTTCTTGCATTTGACTTTTCGATAAAAGAAAAAACAGAGATGGATGGCTCACCATAAAACACCATCAAATGAAAAGGACACACACACAATCATTAGTTATGGGCAATGGGCCACAATTCTATTAAGCTGCATTAGTGGATAGTAAACCTCTCTGCTTCTACACAGACACACAGAAAGCTTTAAGTGCCCCCTCCCATTTATAGTGAAGGACCATGTTTGTAGAAAGGCCACTTTAAGGGCACTAACTGAAATGTTTAACGTTCACTGGTTGAATTTATTGAGGTCAGCAGAAGGCTACAATTTGAAATGCAGAAGACAGCGGTGTGTGTGTGTGTGTGTGTGGTGGTGGTGGTGGTGGGGGG
>JARVJO010000140.1:12608287-12618749 GCA_031762555.1 Cynodonichthys magdalenae | reverse complement strand
TCCAGTGTTCCACGACCAGGACAAAAACCACACTGCTCTTCCTGAATCCGAGATTCAACTATCCGACGGACCCTCCTTTCCAGGACCCCTGAATAGACCTTATCAGGGAGGCTTAGAAGCGTGATCCCCCTATAGTTGGAATACATTCTGCAGTCCCCCTTTTTGAATAGGGGGACCACCACCCCGGTCTGCCAGTCCAGGGGAACTGCCCCCGATGTCCACGTGATATTGTAGAGTCGCGTCAACCAATGCAACCCCACAACATCCAGACCCTTAAGGAACTCCAGGCGAATCTCATCCACCCCTGGCGCCTTGCCACCGCCTGTTGATCCCATGAAGGGAAATTACAGTTCGGAACAACACGTTCAAGAGATATAGACAAAAACACAACAGACTGGAAGAACAGGTACCCGTGGTCCAGCAGCCGTGCAAGGCGCTACCCTTAAAAGAAAACAAAATTGTGTTTGATTGATTATTTCTTTGTTATAACAATGCATCTTGGCGATAAATCTTAAATTGTTTGGAAAGCCTTTTCCTTTCCCTTTGTAAATGGTGCCACATTTGAAAGGAACATGCATTTGTGAAATGAGCAGTAGAGCTGAGGATGTGGGTTGTGCACATGAAAAATTTGCCAAATCTTCTCTGCCTAATAGCTGATCTTGTTGTTACTGTTGACACTTGTTTTGAGCTTCTGGTAACCCCCAGGTGCTGCCAATCAGATGTCTGCTATAAGATTTATTACCAATAAAAATAAACCTACCAACACAAATTTACTTTTGTGCTAAGTTTCACTGATTCTGCAAGGGTAAATCAAGCATTTCTAAGTGCCTGTCAGCAGTTATAATGCATGTAAGTTATCAAATGAATACTAATTCATAAAAACATTTGTTAGCTACCAGGAATGATGATAGAAGGTGGGCGAAATAACAACCAACATATAAGTGGAAGCAGATGGAAATGTTTTCCAAACAACATGGATGTAAAGTATTTACAGAGTGCATTCAGTAATCTGACAGGGAGACAAACAGTTGGTACATCTTGTTTCTGAGAGTAAAAGCAGAAATGGACGGAGCAAAGCATTTAGAAACAATAACAACAATGAGTTGATGACAGTCTGGGAGGAGTCAGACCTACAGACATTCTGTGATTTAAAGTCACTCTTTCCCCCCCCCCCCCCCCCTCTCTCTCTCTCTCTCTTTCGCTCTCTCTCTCTCTGGCACTGCTATAATTTTCCCGGGCGGAATGATGGATGAGGCGGTGTCAGCCCATGTTCATTATAATGCACACCATCTATTCTTCTCAGCCACACTCTCTGCGCTCCAGGAAATGCCAGAGCGGTATTGGACCCACGAAGAGAGGCGAGACTCCCATATGATTTCATGGAGAGCGTTTGCTGCTAGGTGTGTGTTAAGTCGGCGCGCGGTAATCCATCAATCACTAATGAAGATACTGCGAGGCTGCGCGGTTTAAAAAAAAAAAGAAACATTCTGCTCTTGGCGTGAACACCCTTTGATGCCAGTCGTCCCCTTTGCGATGCACTCATCTTGAATTAATAATGATGAGAACTTATTAGGCTCAGTTGCCTTCATGCAACAACACAGCAACGTTTTTCCACACCAAAAAATACTAAAAACAAAATTTCTCTGTCAAGTAGAATATCTGAATGCGTACAGAAAATGTGAATTAAATCTTGGTTTTGATGAAACATAACTTTTGATGATAAAAATAGCACTGAATGTTTCGGAGAAATAAGGAAAGCAGGATTTCAACTACAGGAATTACTAAGTGTTTAAAGTGTTATCAGATCATAATAGTTATTGCACATGATAAAGTCTAAAACCTGAACATAAAGAATAACTTTAGGGTTTAACCTGATACAAGGATTAAAAACTGATATCTTAGTTTTACAAATGAAGTTAAGATTTGGTGAGCTAGTAGGTCTCAACACCAACATACTGTGAACAGTAAATGATCGCGTTAGATCTGTGTTTAAAAGTTTGTCATGAACTATTGGAATCAACTCTGTCAGCAAAATATCTCAACCAATAACTAGATTTTACAAACTCTTAGGGGGTATTCACACCAGCCCCCGTTTAGTCCTCTTTAATTGAACTCTAGTTCGTTTGCCTGGAAAGTCTGGTTTGTTTGGAGAGGTGCGAACTCGTAATGAAACTCTGACGTGGACCAAAAAAGCGAACTCTTGTCCACCTGAAAACCTAGGTCTCAGTTCAGTTGAAGCGACCTCTGATGCGTTTCGATTGCATGTGAATGCCAAGCGGACTGGAGACCGCTCCAAAAGCAGGAAGCTGACTAAAACGCAGGGTATTCGGAGTAATAACAATAATAAAGTTACTCATATCTTTTAAATACCTCGCTCAATGTCTGTGTAAGGTGGACATCACTGCTGTGAAGTTGGATGTGCTCCTTCTCGTTGAACACCACCTCATACGTAGCAGTCTCAGCCGCCTTGTGTAGAAAAACAATATTCTCCGTGGTTCTGTCTCATCTTCCACTCATGCTGAGCTCATTGAAGACTATTTGTTTGGCACATTTTGCCAAAAATAAAAAATTCTAGAACTAAAATATGACGTCACTCCATGTTTGTTTACATTTTGTGAAGGAGGAAGCTGTGCTCCATGTCTGAGGTTTTAATGTCGATTCCTTTAGTGGGTCTTAAGGATATGGAGCTTTGTAATTTGACAAAATGAGTATTGTTTGTTTCTCTTACAGGTATTTTCAGGAGAACCAAGGCACGGAGAGGAAGAGGAACCAAGAGGAGAGTCAACTGAATCTTCAGGCAGAGTGGCCAACATTTCCCAGGTGGGTACCCAGGTAGGTACAGGTTCACAGGTTTTCCCAAAAACTGACTGAAGCACAGGATCTTTTCAGAGACGTGAAGCACAAGGTAAGCGGAGTCCAAGGCTGGTCGTGACCAAAAGACCTTGAGGGAGCAGAAACACGAAAAAGGTAAGTAACTCAGGAGAAAACAGTATCTAACTGAGTGGCTGCTAAATACTACCATAGAGGTAAGAGGCATCAGCGTGGATCAGACAGCCAGGGAGCCTTTTAAGCCTCAACAGCTCGTCAGCGGGATCAGTAGCAGGTGCAGGTAATAGAGTAGTGAACCAATCAGGAAATGTGGAAACAGAAACAACAATCCTCACAAGTTCAGAATGAATGTGAACTGTACCAACTGAAAATGTAAACAAATCTTGCAATTTTGGTCCCCAATCGAACCTAGTGAAGTGTCTTGCCCAAGGACACAATGACTGAGACGGCTGGAATGGAGGATCGAACTATCACCCTCCCGTTGCAGAAAGACTTCCCTAACCACTCAGACACAAGCCACAGAAACCAAACTGTTAAGGGGTTAATTGTTGACATCTACAACTTATGGAGTCAGTGCAATTTCAGCCATCTTGCCCTACAAAACACAAAACGGGCCTTTACTCAACCAATCTTAATCATATTGAGCTAAAATTTGATGTGGTGACAAAATATCTCAGCAACCACCAGACAAATTTCAATGAAATTTTCATAAAAGTAAATGTTTTCTACACCTCCAACTATTTAACGAAGATAAGATGGTCATCAGACATGACTGGTCTTAGCAAACACAAACTTGTACCTCAGCGAATTTAGCAGATATTGAGGTAAAATTTGGTGAGGTCGCTGAGAGTCATTGAACCCAAACAGACAAGATGAACTCAGGTTAAATAATAATAACCTTTATAATTAGGGTAAGTCACTTGAGAACCATTTCTCAGTCCCAATGATGACCTGGTCAAGAGGCAGGAACACAAGTGGACATAAAACAGCAATGATAAAAACTAATAACATGACAAAATAAGCATAAACCAACATATATAAAACACACTAATGTAGCATGGTGATATACACCCCTTTAAAAATCCTAGACCTTGTTTTGAACTGCTGGCCAGAAAATGACCTTGACTCTTATCTCGGAGCCTCATGTTGTTAAATATGTGCAGAAAAGGGTTTGGTGTTATCATGTTGAATCAAGCAACAACTTCTGCTCATAAAAATCCTCTGAATAGGAGCATAAAGTTGCTCTAAGATTTGTAAATGTGATTCAGCATAGATAGTGTATATTACAGGTATATAGACTAGTTACTGTACACATGTCACATGTACTAATAGACATCCAAACAATAGATCAGCTGTACTGATGGCAGCCTGGATGGTTCCTCTGTTCTTTGGCCTGAGGGATGCAGCAGCAGAGTTTTGATTTGTCAGACCACAGATCCGTTTGCCTTGTAGCCTCAGTCCATTTTAGATGACTCAGGAAATATTTTGTGTTTGTTTGAAGTTATTTTATTTGGAACGTAGAAATAAACTGTTCACTGAGTATTTTTGAAAAATGCTTTCTTGTTTTCCACAACAGAATTTTATTTTGATCGTAACTATTCAATGCTGTTTTTTACTCTACCTCTTGGTAATATTGTTATTATTATAGGAAAAACCATCTAACAATTTATCTGCCTCTTTAGTTCAAAAAACTAATTTGTAGGTTTATACTTTTTCATTGATATAACTGACAATAACAGATAAATAATAATACTAAAGGCCTTGTTTTCCTTGAAGGAATGAACGGCTCTCAGTTTTTCTTGAAAGAGTTTTAGACTGAGATCATCTTGGGCAGAGAAATAACATATTTTGCTAACAAACACATGCACATATATGCACACTTATGTTTAGCCTTTCCCTGGAAGGCGATAATGATGTGGGCTATTTTTCATGTTTCCTGACACCAGTCCAAATGATAGAAGGCTAAATTAAAGATCACAAAACTCTGAAACAGAACCACATATACCCCACCCTCAACTAAACCCCCTACACACACAAACCACACCACTCAAACCGAACAAGACTAAACAAATGATCAGAACAAAAATGCTATCTTTAATCAGGCCCTTAATGCATCTTTTCACCTCACACCCCGATCAAGCCAGTGGGGGTCTGATGAGGGGAATCGCATCGCATATTGAAATAGATTTATTCAAACCGATAGCATCTCATTCCATCAGCTCCATGCCAAATGTGTCAAACTGCGCACGAGTCTTTTCAAAGGCCTCTGAGGATGTGTATCGAACAAAAGGAGACAAAAGTGTCCAAATGAGATCTGGATCATTCCTGGAGCAAAGGGATCAATAACCGCCAGACTAAGCCCCGGCTCATCCGTCTGATTCATATCTTTCCCTCCACCCTCCCCACCCCCAACTCCTCTTCCCCCTGAATTTTGCAGAAATAAGAGAAGTCTCTGACTAAAGTCCCTTTTGTACAACACACACACACACACATATATATATATATATTTAGTACAGGCATGAAGATTGATCTATAATGTAAAAACCGCTGACACAATTAAAGGTATGGGGGGGTGTCTGTGTGCTGCAATCCTGTCTGTTGGTAACATGCAGGCAGGAGAACAGGGATTTAATGGAGATAACTTGTCTTAAAATGTGTAAAATCATTACACGGTGAGGTTGGAACAACCCACACAAGGAAACAAAACCTGTGTGTTCTAATATGTTAAATGTAAAATAATTCTGCATTAGTAAAGTCTATAAAATCAGGTTTTGACTTCAGCGTGCTCTGGCTGGAGGTGACCCACAGTTACTGATCAATTGGACGATAAATGCATTTGTCTGATGTTGGCCACTTTTAAAAAATCAGCACTTACCAAGAAGGAAAGACAAGATGCAGCAGCAGCTACAACTGAAACTGATTAGTTTTTTTTAAACAAGAGTGCTCTTTTGTTTATGCATTTAGGAGTTCTGTGTTTTTATTTAAGTTTAGCAATTATTAGTACATTTTGTTAAATAAAAAAAACACATTGGCCTTAATAAACCAACTGATATCTAAAAATCCATAGAAAACTCATATCAGTTAAACTCCAGGTTGGGAGTAATTGAAGTCTCTCAGTTCAGACCTAAACAAGCCTGGCTCACTTTTTATTGCACAAGTCAATATCATAAAACTGTGTAGGCAGTTTAAAAACTTCATTATAATTGTTTTACAAATTAGATGTCTGTAAACTGAAAGGCCTACATAGACATTCATTTACTGCCTTTGTTGTGGGCAGAAGTTTGCTTGTCTGCGAGAAAAATGAAATAATGGAACAGTATGTATTTAGTAGAAAATTGGAAAGCATTTGAATATCCTCTCATCCTCAGTTCATAATATCATTTATTATCACTTGCCAGTAAAACAAACATACTTAACCAAAAATGAAAAAAAACTGCAATTATTCTCAGGACATTTAAAGTTTAAAATGGCAGTAAATTATTTTAATCAGCAGGAAGTTGTTGAGGGAGTCCTTGGAAATGTTTCTTCTCTGTAAGGGCTCCCCAGACCCAAAACATTTAAGTACCCCTGCTCCATACTAAAGTGAAGACAAAGCATCTGACTTGTTATCATTAGCAGACAGTTCAAAGGTCTGCCTCTCTGCTGGTATGGGGGTGCATTAGTGCCTATGGCATGAGCAACTTGCACATCTGGAAAAGCATCATCAACAACAACATACACTGCCATCCAGATAACATATTTTTCAGGGAAGGCTGCATATTTCTGTGAGACACTGCAGCCCTTCCAGCATCACTGGTGTGCTGGAAGTCCAGACCTCTCAAAAACTGAAAACATTTAGATTGTCATGAAATAAAAAAAAAGAAAAAGAAAAACAATCTGACAAAGAAAACTATTGAACAGCATAAAACTCCAGTATGGTCTCCAGATCCTAAATATTTACAGGCTATTGTGAAAAGAGAAGGGCTGCACCATGGCCCTGGCCCAACTTTTTCAAATGTTTTCTATGTTTCATTGTAAATTCAACTCGTATTTATGATATTTGCAAATCATTGCATGTGGTTCTTTATTTTATGTATTTGCATTAAGTCTTAAAATGGGGTTGCAGATTCCGACACAGGCAGAGCTAAGTAAATCACGCTGACCTCTATTCTGTCACACCCTCTCTGTTGTGAGAACAGTTCCATTATGTAACCAGTGCATCACAGGATGACACCATGCTGTGATGTAAAAAGAAAAAAAAGTAAATAATAAAAAGAAATCGTTCCCAGAAACACATCAATAGACTCGTTTAAAGGATTCTCGAGTCCAGCGTCTCAGACGCCCCCACAGGATTGCAATTCCAGACTTTGGGTCATGTGAGCATCAACTTGGGTCAAACAGAAACGCTTCCGACCGCCATTACGTTACATCACATTACAATGCGTGGAGGGCTGGATGATCACACACAGACACACGGAAAGAGAGAGAGAGAGAGAGAGAGAGAGAGAGAGAGAGTGCGCGCACGCCCATTTGGCTGTGTAATAACGCGCTCTGACAGATAAACAATGAGGAAGGAGTCGCTGCGGTTGAGGAAATCGTGCACATGTTGGAGGATTTAAATCAACAACATTTCTCGACGAGCAGGAAGCAGGGAGGATTGACTCGTTTCAGGAGGACCGAGCTGCAGAATGCAACCTAATCTTTATGGCCCAAACGGCACCAGACGAGGACTTTTGCTTAAAGAGAGAGAGAGAAAGAGAGGAGGGGAGAGGAAAAAAAACACAAACCTGTCTGATATATAATTTTTTTATTTTCTGTAAAGACAGTGGCTGCGAGAGAGGACGTTTCGTAATGACAGAAAACTGAAAGGCAGGAAGGATTTTTTTTCTTTTTTTCAAACCTTCGTCTACAGCTTGTCGTTTTCCTGCTTGGTGGAGTGTTAGTTTTTTTCTTGGGTTTGACTCATGATTTGAAGAGGAGGGGGGGTTATTGCTGGGACTTTTTATGTGTGTATCCAAACAGAAGGAGGTGGCCGGGGAGAATAGAGGAGCAGCAGCAGAATCAGCGTTGGTGTTTCTTTTCTTTTTGTCTTTTTTTTCCCCCGGAGCGGATCGTCTGCGGCGCGTTTGATTCAGGAGCAACAGAGGGATCCGATCTTCCTGTTTGTGTGTGTGAGTGTGTGTGAGCCCAGACCGCCTCACATTGTGTGTGAGGCTGTGGCAGAAAAGAAAAGGCGGCTATAAATAGCGCGAGCGATTCTCTAAAAACTATCACAAGTGGCGCATCAGCGTCGTGGAGCGCACGGAATCACACATCCTGCGCGCAACATTTCCACTTGAACATTTTTATTTTGTCGTGCAGAGGATTATTTGTTTTCCTCGTTGGATTATTTGTGATTTCATAATAATAACAATAATAAAAAACTACGCGCGGAAATCCTCTGTGGATGGGTCCAGCTGAGATCAGATCTGGAGTCGCCTGACCTGGATTGGAACACTCGTGCTGGTGATCCGGATTTAAAACGCCATCAACAAAACCAGTTTGGATTGTTTATCGGATCACTTCTTCTTTATAACCGCTCACCCTTCTATAAATCCCGAGACTCTTGACCGATTTGTGCCCACTATTTATTTAAAATTTTTAAAGAAGATACCGACGTAGGATTTCGACATGCCCTGCGCTGGCGACCCGAAAGGCGGACGATTATGACTGCAACGGCGAATTGGGTGGCTAACGGGGCAAGCCTTGAGGACTGCCACTCCAACATCTTCTCTCTGGTAGGCTATGAATAAAACATGCTCGGCAGCAAAAGATAGACCAAGTCATAAGACCCGTGGGAGGCACGCTTAAATGTGTGTCTGCTGTACAAAGGTGAACCAATTGCTGGTGTTGTTATTAGGCAATTATTAACAGAGTTAGTGGTCTGGGAGGGGAGGAGAGGGGGTGTGAGTGTCGTATTTTCTACCACAATGAAAACATTTCAGTTAGACATTAAAAAAATACATTTCCCAAACCCCATTCAAATTAAAATGCTTTTACAAAACTGACAGTAAATGACCAGGTTTTTTTCAGAAGTCTATTTGAATTTGAATTTTATGGCTTTTAATTACTTTATTTGAGCCATTCTTTTTAAAATGATTATACAACATACAACTTCAATTATATTAAAAAAGACAACAAGGAGTACATGGGTTTAAATTTATTGTAGATTTACAATCCAGCTGTTAGCTTACAGAAGCCAAATGCCATATAAAATAATGCTCAGAAAGATAAATAACATGACAACTAATTCTTGTTTCAATGATCCCATTTTAAAACATCCACGTTTAAAATCACACAGTTGCAGTTCTTAAAACACTGTCAAAAAGGATAATAATAAAAAAAATAGTTTAGGAAATAAAGCTTGAGGTATTTGATTATAGTGACATGAAGTGTGTTTGAGTCACTGTACAAACATGCATGGTGGTGGTAGCATCATGCTGTGGTACAAGGGCACCCAGAAAGTGGATGGAATAATGAAGGAGGAGGAGTACCTCCAAATTCTTCAACTTCCACTTTAAATCAAGTTGTTTTAAATTATTTGTGTTAAGGAACCAAATGATTTAAGTGAAATCTACCAATTCTGAAAAGAAGAGTGCTCCAACATCCATCCATTATTATAGCAGCTTGTTAATGGCTAAAAAAAACAAAACAAAACAAAAAAACAACCTGCTGTCAGTGCAACATGCTAAGAAGAATTTAACCAAATAGTTGGGGTGAATTATATTCAAGCCATACCCAGAAATAATGGTTTAAATTAATTGTTAAAATCCTAAAAATCAATGGCATTCCTTCTCATGATGAGTATCTGCAAACGTTTAAGCACAGCGGTGTGTTTTAAGCAAATTAATAATAGGAAAAACTCACACATTTCCTGTCAGCAAAATAATTTAATAAAAAATTTGGAAACTTTGATACAAACTTAAAATAAAAAGGTGCCTCTATTCATGTGGTCATAAACTGAATCAAGAGCTTTTCTTTTCTTTTGATAAAAAAAATAGCTTCATTGAATGACATGAAAAGCATTGCTAAGATTATATGACAAAACAAAAGGAACACTATGGACTAAGCAATTTCGGAAAATCTTGAAATAAAACAATTTGGATGGACTCTGGATGCCGCGTGCCTTTTGCCAAACTGCCTGGTTGTGAGGTGGAAGGAGACAGAGCAGTGTGTGTTTTCACAGTTTTCATCCTGCAATCAGTGAGTTAACTGTCTCACCACAACAGGCAGCCAAGTGGAAAGGCATGCGGTAAGACTGAGCTCATGCCGGAGCGGGCTGCTGAGAACCACAACAACACAGGAGTCCTGAGGGCTTTTCAGGTGATCATGCAGGTTGTGAACCAGCAACATCCCCTAACAGAAACAACACCAGAGTTAAATCACAAGACGTAAACAGTGGCTTTTCAGGATTTTTCTAGATAGAAGATTGTAAAAACGCTCACATTGTAAAATTTGGACTCCAAGTTAAAGAAGTGGGGAAATTCAAAGCGTGATCAATGATTCAAAAACATCTATGATTTTCTCTGTACTGACTCTGAATCGCACATATCTAAAAAACAGTGATTGTGTCTATGTTGCAATTTCATCTGAGGCTATTCCCCTGTGGGGGGGG
>JARVJO010000140.1:12583760-12608187 GCA_031762555.1 Cynodonichthys magdalenae | reverse complement strand
TTCCATTCACTCACAGAGGCTTTATTGGCCATCATGAACATCCTTTTCAAACTGAGGGTGAAAGAGACCATCCATCAGCCGGCTTGTTGAGAATATTTATGACTGGCAAGTGCCGCGGCGGTTACTAACTGGCACGGTTCCTACAGAGAGAAGTCCAAGATGTAGCAGAGCAGTAATGACACAAACACACTTACATACACACACCCACACACACACCTACATACACACACACAGGTTAAACACGACAGAGACAAAGAGACTGACACAGCTGTTTAAAATGCGTTTTGATGTGGAATGTGAGGCACTGATCGGAGCAAAGTTGCAGCAGAGTTTGTTTTGAAATCTAAACCAATTTTATTATTAGGTGTTTGAATTTAGAGAATAAATTTAGAGAATGCTGTGGAAGAGTGGTTAGGGGAGTCGTCCCGTAACTGTAGCCTGTTCGATCCCCCGTTCCAGCTGTCTCAGTTGTTGTGTCCTTGGGCAAGACATTTCACCCGCCTTGCCTACTGATGGTGGTCAGAGGGTCCAGTGGCAGCCCCGCCTCTGTCAGTGTGCCCCAGGGTAGCTGTGGCTACAATGTAGCTTACCATCATCAGAGTGTGAAGGTGTCTGTGAATGGGTGAACGTCTGTAAGTGTAAAGAGCTTTGGGGTCCGGAGGGACTTGATAAAGTGCTAAATAAGTTTAGTCCATTTACCATAAAAGCAAAAGTGAGTTGTTGTTTTTTTTCTTCAACTTTTTGTTTTATTTAGTCTTTTGTCAAATCAATAAAATAACTCAAATCTTAATCTGCTCTGGTAATGGGGCAGTTTAAGTTGTGACAGTTCTGCATATTTTGAACATAATCCGTGTTTAAGAAAGTTGATTTCAGGCTCATTGTTAATTCATAATTGCAAATGGTTGCTTCTAAACAACAGAAAGCACATGGCTAATTTACATTACTACTTGTTCAAACTGTTCCTAACTCTGTCATCACTTCTTTATTGCTTAAACTTCCAATTTCATATCATCCCTGCACACCTATTTCCCTCAGTGTTCTGAACAGGTTAGAAATAAAAAGACAGACTCCAGGATGGGAAATTTTCTAACCTTTTCCTTTGGGTCAGAACGGTTGTGTTGTTGTAAATAAAGGTCTCGGGGCTAACTGTTGCCTGCTCTGCTCTGACAGCCTGTTTAACAGCATTCCAGCATGCATTAACCTTGCTCATCTCTGATTTGCTGGCTGATATTGCGACCCACATGAGTCCAAAAATAAATAAATAAATAAATAAATACAGGTTATTAGAAAGCAAAAGTGCCCATGCTGTGGGAGTTTATGTGGGGAAATGGCAGATTACTGGTGTCAGATACTTGGGGCGGCTGCAATCAACACAACCCACAAAACAACTGTCTTGTGCGTCGGTGACCAATCGTCTGTGACAGAAAGCAAACTAGACTCTTGGAAGTGGGAGAAAAGAGCTGAGCTTGTGTGTTAGAGTGGCAACAAAGGAGGGGAAAGGGCACGAGAACGAGAGGGAGGCTTTCACAGGGGCCGAAGGACTGCAGCGGAATCTGTTTTGGTTTTAGGAAAGTATTATGACTGATGTGCATTTCCTGACTGCAAGCCTCAGCCTATTTGAAAGAGAAACCGAGAGTGAAAGAGTGAGACAGAGCAAAGGGGGTTGGGGGGTGAATTAGAGAGGGAGAGCGTAATGAGAGAGAAGAAGATAAAACAGACATCTGTGGACTGGGCAGGTTCCTTTAACAGTGACTCCCAGCCTGATTATGAAAGGCAAGGAGGAGACAGATAAAGGAAAAAAAAAGGCCCAACAACACAGGAAGCCTCTGTATGAGTGTATATGTGTGTGTTTATATTGAGTACATTGTGAACCATGCAGACTCAGGAGACAAACTTCAAACACCGATCATATTGTACACACACATTCACAAACACAAGAAGCTAAGAGAGGAAAAACACCCTCGTTGCTCACACAAACAAACGCAGCCGCATGTTGCACCCACCCCGTTTTTGAGCTCCGAATGCTTCCCGAATCCCTGTGATGCGGGTTCGCGCAAACATGATGCAGAAACCTTCATTAAGGGACTTCTGGCGTCCTCCAGACAGAGGTGTAACGCTGGTAATTAAGTGTCCTCAAGTAGAGCTCTAATGTGATCAACTAAGAGGTGCTCATTAGCTGAACTGTATCCCAACAGAGAGTTCGCTTGTATAACGATGACGCCATGCTTTCCGGCGAAGGAAATAAAGTGCTCAAAGATGAGGCTGCGGGAGATAGCGGGCGATGCTATGATTTATGGCAGGTGAGCAGCCACGGCTTGTAGGAAGGAGCAGGTAATCAGGAGTGGTGCCTTTTTAATACATCCTGTTTGCATTTCCTCGTTATTAATGGTAGCGGTGAGCGCAAGGATGCTTAGAGATGAGAAAGAGGCGGCGGTCGGACTCACCGTTTGCTGAGCCAATGAATCATTTGGAGTTAATGCAGACCTGGGAAACATTAGAAACCTTGTTATGTTTTGTGCTGATGCAATATTGAAGAGCTGAAAGTACAGCAAAGCTATTTTTTAGAGCTTTACTCTGAGAAATATGAATAGGTCTGCAAAGTCCTTTTTAACTTAAAAATAAACAAGTCTTAAATTTAATACTGGTACTGTGGCTTTTATTAAATTAGCCTCCAGCTTAAATAATAAATCAGCCCTAAACAAATATTGGAACGTGCATATTAAAAAACTGTTATTTATGTGTTTTCTAATAGAATACTAGATATATGGTAGGAGGGAAAGTATAAAAAAATAAAAATTTTGAACACTGACAGTGTTCAGCTGTAAATGTCTTGCTTCTTATGCTTTCCACAAAGCAAACAGGTGTGGGCCAGATCTGGTGTCAAGCTGGCACTGTTAGCTGACTGCTGGCATGACAAGTGGTTTGTCAACTGGATGTTGGGCCAGGTCTGGCAATGATGGCAGCGATTTAAGATGGCATGCCACAACTGGCCCAATTCTGGTTTAGTTTATATGGTTCTGGCCCCGAAGCACGGACCACCTCTGCCAAATCACATTTTTTTGCTTTATCTGGACCGAGTGTTCAAGTATCATGTGGGCCAGAATTGGGCCAGCCAAGTGTATTAGTGTGGTCAATTATTTATTTGTTGTAACGATGCTTTATGTCAATAAATCTTATTCCGTTGGAAAGCCTGTTAATTTCCCTTTTAAATGGTACCACATTTGTAAGGAACATGCATTTGTGGGATGAGCAGTAGAGCTGAGTATGAAAAATGTGCCTATTTTCTCTGCCAAACAGCTTATTTTGCTGTTGACACTTGTTTTGAGCTGGTACCCCCAGGTGCTGCCAATCAGGGGATGATATAGGATTTATTGCCAAGAAGCATTGTTACAACAAAGAAATAATCTACCAAACACAAATTTCCTTACTTTTTTTAAGTATAAAGAAAGTGTCATCATTTAAGTAAAGTGTCAGGATGTAGGATTTCTTAAAGATAAATGAATTCCTTGTTCTGTTATTATCAAAGGAGTATCAAATCTAAAAAGAATTTACAAAATGTAACAATTAACCATTCGTAACTTTTCATTGAAAATGTCCAAACCATTCTTTGGAATTTCAGCTTTGCAATTGATGTATGATGCAGAAAAACTATCCACAAGATACGTGTTCAGACAGGATATTATGTGCAAAGATACTGATAACATAAACATAAAATAATTTGAAATTAATGGTAGTCTTTGGATACGGAAGAGCATTGCATTCACCAAATAAAAAAAATTACACTCCTGATCTCATAATTATGAGATCAGGATCTCATAAATGAGATATGAGATCAGGATCTCATAATTATGACATCTTATCTCAAAATTATGAGATACTATCTCATAATTATGACATCTTATCACATAATTATGAGATCAGGAGAGTAATTTTTTTTTATTTGGTGAATGCAATGCTCTTCTGTATTTGGAAGTGTAGAGATCAAATTTCAACTATTAAATTATTTAAACTAAGCAGTTTTAAAATATTCAATTTTGTTTCAAAAATGTGCTCCTCAATTGGATTGCAAAAATAAAATAAATAGCTAATCATTGTATGAGCTGAAAAAAATTATTTCTGTGATTTATAAATTTTAAAGACAGTAAAACTGCTTTAGCAAAAATGCTCTATATTTAACCAGATACTTTTCTGAGCAAGGTAAGAAAAGGAAATTAATTTATAAGACATGACATTCTTTTTTGCAGCAGTATGCAAAATAAACACTCAAGTAGTTCTTAGTTTCCATCTCTAATTACTCTACAATACAAATCTGTCTGATAAAATCATTTATTCCGTTTCAAGGGTTCATTGAGTGTTTGTTTTAACTTACAAAAGATGAAGCTTGCTTTCATCAGTAACACAGGTTAAGTTTGCACAGCAAAATAAGTGCAGAGTGGGAGAAATCTGTAATTTAGGAGAATAAGGTTTAAAAAGTACTCCTTGTGTTAGAATGCGTAGTCAATTTGTTCATCTAATATGATGTTGGTGGAGCCTCCCATGAGATTGTTCTCATTTATTTTATGCATGCGCTCAGGGTTTAAGCCACCCGGGACCAAGAGACGTTGCTTTTGTCCCACAGCAAGATGGATTCTGGAGGACTCATCTTCTTTCCATATGCTTGTCTTCATACTTTAGTTTTGACAAATATGTGAAAATTCCATCAAAAATTGGTCTTCCAATAAATTAATCAAGGTTTTGCAAAAATATTTTTTCCCTCTAGTAAAGGTCCAGAATGTACTCTTCTTTTAGTGTCATCCATGCTAATTTTTTATTTACCACAAAGGTTTTTTTCCCAGTCCTTTATGTCTAAATGGACCAAAGGAATGTGTGAATTACCATAAATACTCAAAAAGCTATGCTGCCTGCAATGAATTACCATAAATGCTAGAAAAGCTGCTGCACCTAAAATGGATTATACTGTAATTGTTAGAAATGTTGAACGACCTAAATAAATTACAGTAAATACCAGAAAAAACGACACCATTAAAAATAAATGAGTGCAAATGCTAGAAAAGCGGCAACATCTATAAATTACATTAAATGTGACAAAACCTGAAAAACAGGAAACTGTCCATGTGCACGTAAACAAATATGTACTAAATAAATAAATATTACAAGTAATATATATTTACTTAATTCCACTGAAATTTAACAATTGATCTGGGACAATAAGACTTTATTTGGCTCTTGATTTAGACCATGGTTCATAATTTGAAGACTTCTATTTAAAATCCCTAATCTGAGACTAGTGCTAATGCTGGTTCCAGAGAATGTTTTGTTGTGCTTATAGCTGTAAAAGCTACACTGTGGTCTACAGTACGGTGACACTGAGGTTATGACAGCATCAAGGAGACAAACACTGCAGGCAGCATCTTCTGTCTTCAGCTGCATGCCCTCCAGAGCATCCATCTGGTTGATAATCACTAAACAGCCCCCCCACCCACACCATCCCCCCATATGTCCAACCTGTGCTCTTGGCTCTGCTCGCTCACAGCTCTGACAGGCTTCACCTTGAGTATAAGAGAGAAACCTCCACACGTAATCTGTCTGTCTCACAGTTGTGGGGGCTTGTCATCACAATAGGACGCATCCCAACAATATTCTGTGAAGTCTGGAAGACGATTGTGTGCGATCTGCAGAAATAACACAGAAACAGGGGGGAGAGTATGTGAGCTGGAAACAGGAAGACCGGGATCTTTTCACTTCTGCTTTACGCAACACATCTCTTTTTTGAGTAAATTCTCCCGAGCGTAGTTGTGAATCTTATCTGAGTGACGGGGCTTGTCAGAGCCCCCCGCCACCGAGGTGAAAAACAGTTCAAAGCTGTAAGAAGGAGGTGGGGTAGAGGAGGGGGTTGAGGGAAGCACCGCTGGTCCCGGAGCTGGAAGTGGGACAGGATGGGCTAGCGTATTTTGGAGCATGGTGGCTTGAGCGTGAAATATGTAAGCCCCTGCAGCGCCAGCTGTGTTCTATTCTTAGCGCCTGCTGGTGTTGTAGTATGTCTGCAGGGCAACAGAAGGCTGCGTGGGAAAGGATTGGCAAGAATGGGCCATAACTGGTGCCATCAGATGCCTGTGATAGCTGGAAAAGTTAACTGGTTAGCTGACATAAAGAATCGTAAAGAGATACACAATAACTAAAGTGTTGATGCTACTTCATGGTTTTGATGCTGAAGTATGTGGGAGTATTTAAAATATTGCTGTATTTTTTTTAATTAGTGAATTTGTATAGAATGTTCTGGAGTTTGGCAGTTTGATGGTTTTGTTGTGTACCTTGGAACTGAAATATGGAGAAAATTATGATGGTATAGAGCTTTGAAGCCTAGTCACATGACCTATTAAATTACTCTAGCCAGAAATATATGCCTTCTCTGAGACTCTGTTTCAATTTGTGTCAAAAGTAGAGGCTTCAAACTATACACCAGTTTTTAAATTGTGTCAAAAGGCCAAATAGAACCGGAGTTATGACAAATAGTGTAAGCCATTCATGAACGTTCTATTTGATGCAGCAGGCAGAAGGAAACACTGTAGTCTCATTGAAAAAAAGCACAATCCACTGTCAATCTCATTCCTCTCTCTAGATGAAAAAAATCATATACCCCCACACCCATCTCTTTTCTGACTGAGGTCTAAAGTTGTTTGACGAGTGACAAAAAAATCTACCGGAAAAAGAAAACAAAGACACACGAGTTGAATGAAGTTCAGTGGCGATGGAGAGATGATGAGAGCGGGAGAAAATGACTCAACATGCCACAGACCATACACCCCCCACACCTCGCCCCAATAATACCCTATACCGCAGTATTATCTAAAGATAATACTGTATGTCGATATGAAAAAAGATCAGTATCGCCCAATCCTTACATAGTCGCAATGTGCTGATTGAAATGCATTCAACTATTTGTGATTAATGCCAGTTTGTTGTGTCAGCGCTTGTCAGGGTTTATACTTTGTTACTAACTTTGTATTTTATCTCAAGGTTTGTTTCCACCTGACCACAGTTACATTGACAAATAGATTTTATTTTATTTATTTATTTTTTATGAAAGGAGATATTTGCCCTGCTTGTAACTGGGCAAATATTTTCTACGAGCCAGACAGCTTTGCCAATACCACAGTTGGCTGGGATTCAACAGCAGTTAGAGCACTCTTGGGTTAAAGGGTGTCAGCGCTGCGAAACAAGAGGGGATAGAGGAAACAATAACGTTGTCTGCCGCGCTGTTGCAAATTCTAATTATCGTGTGTTTATCTTCCATTGAGAGATTATCTGCGACCAACAGGATGGGTACTTGATGAGAACAAACACATTATGCACAGACTGTTGAGTCACAATCGTTTGTGGCGCATTGATTCTCCCTGCTCTGCCAAACGGCGCCTTCTCCCATCATGAATTAGACAGATGCTCATGATTTTTCAGATGCAATGAAAATTTGTACAGCTCAATTTCAGTCCTGGCTTGCTTCTGTGGAACAAATGGACACTGCAGCACAATGGCCAGGCACAAAAAAGTTTTGATTGAGTCGTTTTGTCAGACATGGGCGAACATGGAGCTGCAGGGGTTTAAGAGGGATGCAAAGATGTGATGTAGTTAATGAATATGACAGGAAGGTTTCAGATTGAACTACAGGAGAAGGAATGAGAATGTTTGTGCTGCGTCACAGAAGATGTTTTGTGTTGAAGCTCTATCACTCCCATTTAGCAAGTAAAGAACTAATATTGAGATAAAACCAGAGTAAGTTGCAAGTTTAAACTTGTAGCATACTGAAAGGAAGGCATGTGACTGGCCAACTTCTATGCATTGTATGTTGGGAAATGATGGAGTTGTAGCATGTTCTTTTCATGCATGTTCTTGTGTGATATTGCACGATGACACAATACAAGTAAGTTTTGTGAATGACTTGCAGCTACTACCACGTTAAATGTTACCTTATCATTTGAAAAAGCTTCAAAATTAGAGCTGTTTTTATTTTTTGTAAGTTCAGTTGTTTTGAATTGTGATGTAATCGGTTATAGATGTACATCTAATTATTGTTACCTGAAGGTTTCACAAAAATTTGTCCAGTGGTTCATAAAACATTTAGCAGGCTCCATTAGTTAATGGCAAGGATTTAAAAACAGTTCTTGCACAACAAGTCAGTTCTTAGAGTTTGTTTGTGAGCGATCTCAAGTAATGCCACACCAAATTTTAGCTCAGTATCTGTTAAACAAACTGAGTTATAACCATTTTTGTATTATTAAAGTCACTTAGATGGGGCAGCCATTTTGAATTGGGTTGAATCTAAAAGTAAATCATTTATAGACGAACCTCCGATGATTACTTCCTACAGGTTTCATTAAATTCTGCCTGGTGTTTCATATGATATTTAACAAACAGGCAGAGTTGACTCTGAGACAGACACACTTTAACACGAGCAAAAACATCACTCCACCTTCGCCTTGTTGTCGGTGGGTGATAATAACCAGGAGTCCCGTCTTTGTCCTGCACACACAGACTTATTTGCAGTTTATCAGTTATTTACTATATCAAGTATTGGTTTAGGGGAAACTTAACTTATGCCCAGCTGGTATTTTATCTGAAATTACACCCCTGCAGATAAAAATCAATGCAGGAAATTATAAACCAAAGGAAATATTCTTCACACTACTTAGACTCATTTTGCCCAATTTCAAGAACAATCAGGCTAGGGACTAATTGTGGCCGATTCAGAAGCTTCCATGCAGAGCTAATTGTACAATTATTGGACTGAATCGTTTTAAATACAAGTTAAATAGTTCTCTCACTGCTCTCAGAGACTAATCCCACTGTATAAAGCAATAATCATCAGCTACTTCTGAGCTTAGAATTTCCAGCTGCAAGGTAACAAACTGAGGTGTAGCTCTGCTCAGGAAAGACAACACACACACACCACTACACACACATTATAATTTTTACGGTACAATAAAGAAAAGAGAAGTATATATATTCCTACTGTAACCCTGGAGACAGAAATCTCTAAACTTGAGTACCGTACTGAAATCCTAAAGATGTTGTATGTTGCCTAGCAACTGTTTTCACTCCTCTCTGTCTTCTGTTTTTCTTTCTTCCCTTTGTTTATATCTTTTGCTAAATTCTCTCTTTTTCCTTGTTTTGTAGTTAAAAAATGACTCTTGGGGAATGAGCAGAACAGAGGTTTATTTCTTTTTATGTTCTTGTGAATAAATGAGACTAACCAGGACCAGGCAGACCCTTAAAGGTGCAAAAAACAGCCTGACGCTGCAGGTTCTGGGCTGTTGTGTTTGGCTTGTCTCTGCACACCGTGTCTTTCACTGTTGTCCCCCCCCCCCCCCTCCCCTTTTACCTCTTGCTTTCCTTTGTGTCAGGTGAGAAGTCGCGGCTTGGCAGAGGCTTTCTGTGATGTGATTGGCAGCTCTATCCGTCACTCAGCCCCTGGGACTCTCACTGCTCTAATTAGGTCGCTTGGCTCGCTCACCTCCCAGGGCTGGATGCTACAGCAGAACACAGATCAAATGACAGCCCCTTGTTTTGTGGGGACTTTTAAAGGTGGTGGCAGAAGGCAGAGGAAAGGCATCTGTTTTGTGTCTGCAGCCTTCTTTCTGCACACGTTCAGTGCTTTTCGTGGCACCTCCGTGCCGCCTCACGAGTACGGCGATGTGCATTGCTCTTCATTTGTGTTGCAAAATGCCAGAGGGGAGTTCAGCTTCTTGTGGGTTAATTTGATTTTGGTGGGTTAATTGATGAAGGGGGGGAGGAGGGGGTAGCCGTAGCCTGCTCTTATTTCTGCCACTGGCTGTTCTAATTGGTGACTTCTCAGCATTAAGCATCACAGTTTTTACAGAAATTTTGACTCCGCTCTGTTTTTCTTTTCTAATAAAATTTGAGGAAAAATTTAAAACTATTATCCCTAGTCTTTGTTCGCCACTGCTTTCCGTGTGACACCATGGTTCCTCTGGGGACAGATAGTGTGGTTTTGTGCGGCAACAACAAGTGTGTTGCTTTGACTCATTCCAGCATGTTTGAGAAATCCTTGAATTTCCAGTGGTAACCATGTGGAGCTGCCTAAACACTTGCTGATGCAAGGCACCGCCTATTTGTACAAGGCTCCGCCCTGGAGCTCCCGCAGAGCACCCCTCCATCAATCATACCCCACACAGCTCCACCTGACTGGTGGCAGCAACAATTAGCAAACACCTGAAACTGCACGTGTGTTGAGCTTGTAATACTAACTACTGCTCTGTCCAGTCCTTTTCATACTAAATACATTAGATATATTATTTATAGCGTCTTCACAAAAAGTAGCTTAACATTGACATTTATGTAAAAGAATAAGAGGATGACTAGGAGATATATTACATCTAGTAAGAGCTTCTGTACTCACCACTTTCCATGTCCGACATAAGATCATTTGAGTAAGGTTCAACTGTATTTTGAGTTGCCATTGTCCAAAACCAATTTTATTGCTTCTTTCTTTACAACAAACCACAATGCGCAAAGGTGGAAGCATTGTTGTGAAGATGTGCTGAAGTGGGAGTGTCAGAAATGGTAGGAAATTCCTAAAGAGACAAACCAGTGTCAAGGCTTACAGACTATATGCAATTTTATTTTTGATATATCAACGGGAGGTAACATAGTTGCTTGATTGTGGTATAGAATTGAACTATGTGCCTGGAAAATACGTAGCACGATTATTTGACTTTCTTTCACAATGAAGCAACCGTGTCTGTGTGTCGATCCACTTTTATGCGTCTCATTTATACCAAATTTTATCTAAAGCCTTTAAAGCATCGCAAGTGATCTGAACAGACTCCAAATACTGGTAGCCGCTCAAGTGTCTAAACTGATTTGATGTGGATGAGAAAGGGACGCCGTAGTGACAGAGTAAGTGTTTTGCGTGTGCGAGAGAAGGTAAAACTGCTGATACAAGACGTCTCTCAATAGTCTTAAGTGCATTCTTTGTCAGACTGCAAGGCTCTTACGTTGTTGTGAGAATCCTAAAGAAGTGGCACGTCTCTTAGACAATTCTCTCTCTCTCTCTCTCTCTCTCTCTCTCTCTCCTGTGGGACTGAGTTAACCACAGATCCACTTAGATGCAACTTCAAACAATCACATCAGCTGCACTCCAGGTTGGATAGTCAGGCTTTAAGAAAGCTCAGGCAGTTGCATAAAATCAGAGGAAATCCATTTTTTTTCCTGAACTCTATGCATTTTTAATAGTTGGATGTGTAGTTTTTGGTTTGTTGTACTGACAGTCACGCTGTGATTAGCGCTGTCGCCTCACAGCAAGGAGGTCTCTGGTTTGATCCTCTCTGCAGTTTGCAAGTTTTTTTTTTTGCTTCTTCAGTTTCCTTCAATTTACTTGAATTTGTAGTTTCAATCTTTTCCTCTAAAATATCACAAAAACTGTATAATTGTCAAAATAATGTTGAAAATTAAAAAAATACTTTGCTGCATTCTGCTTTGTGAGCGTGCTCTCTTCTTGTCTCGCCTCCTGCTGCAGCTTCTCTCTGTGTGTGAGATGAGCTCGAGGGAGGGGCGTGGACACAGAGAGATCTGATGTCCAAAATAAATTTTACACCAAAAGCAACAGTTATAACAGAACAATTAATGTCTAAACGATGCATGAGGCTTGGGAAAACAACTTTCTCTTATGTTTGACTCAGACCACTCAGGTCAACTGGCCACATTAATCTGCTGCTTCGAGAGTCGGGACTAAAGAGTCCCACAGCCTCCTTCCCTCCTTTCCTTAACGCTGTCAACAAAACAACAGATACCAGACTGAAGCATCAAGATTCAATTACTCCAATAAGACAGAGTTATAATACAATAGCTTTACACTTGAGGTTATTCATTGTAATAATTGTAAAATATAAAGCAAACGTTTGACTCAGGCAGCACGGTGTCTCAGTTGGTTGAGCTGTTGCCTCTCAACAAGAAGGTTGCTGGATTGAATCCTGGTCAGGATCTTTCTGAGTAGAGTTTGCATGTTCACTCCGTGCATGTGTGGGTTTTCTCCGAGCAGACCCGTTTCCTCCCACAGACCAAAAACATGATTGATAACGATAATTAATAACTCTAAATTGTCCCATGAGTGAGGGCGTAAATAGTTGTTTGTCTCATTTGTTGCGATGTGTCCTTGTAATGGACTGGCTGCCTGTCCAGTGTGTACCCCGCCCCTTGCTTAGCTGCTGGATATGGGCACCAGTGACCCCCTTGTCCTGGCAAGGAAGAGGCGGGTAAAGATGGATGGATGATTTGAATCATAACTGGTTTTGTTGAACTGGAAAATTTAGCAGTTTTTTGTTTAATTTAGTCAGAATTCAAGAAATTTTGGAGTCATCCCATTTAAATATTAAAACGTTAAAAATTTGACATTTTTATATGAGAAATGGGCTTAAATATTGAAAACATAAAGCTAAACACAAAAATTGAAAAACAGACTACAATATATTACTGATTTTATTTATTTGTGTTTATTTTATGCAATAGATCCATTTAAATAAATCATTTGTCAGTTATTTTTCTGGGAAAAATGAACGCTTGAGGCAATGTCTTTTCTCTAAATGCTAAAAGAAGAGAAACATTTCTCAATGAATTTATTTCAATAATCATGAATAGTATTTATTGCCCTAATCAAGCAGCCCTAATGGTAATTAGTAATTCTACATGTAAAGTGATTGTTAACATGCATGCTGTGTTGGCTCCATGATGGACTGCTGACCTTTCCCTGCTTATCCCTTGACTCTGAAGAAAATTAAACAAGCCCTAAAAAAAACTGGAAAAAGAAATCTATTTGTGACACTAGAAGTAATTGCTTTGTCTGTGGTGCAAAAAGTGTCTCTGTTTTATCTACAATGAAGAGATTTATCTGCGTCTTGAGGAGTTCAAAAGCTTCATTCAATAGACAGATATTCTTTGAGAAGGACACACACACACAAAAAATATAATAAAAAAAAATAATAATAAAATGTCTGCAAATTCATTCCTGTAAAGGTGTTCTTCTCTCAGCTGCGTTGTTCAAGCGATGGAAGACTTCCCCTTCTTTGTAAAGCTTCTGGGCTATGAATCAAAGTGCTGTATTTACTCCATGCATCTTCCAGCTGCAGAATGACAAACATTTTAAATCACAAATTGGATCCTTTTTCTCTCTGTTTTAGCCATGTGTTGTAGACTTTACTCCGTTCTTTTTTCTGTGGAGTAACATATGCCAGAGATTAAAGTAGTCACTTCCATATTTCTTTTTGATTGCGAGCATGTTTGGAGTGCACTGAGGTTGAACCCTGGTTGGGACACAAATGATGTATTCTGGAGCCAGTTCACCTTTGTTTCAAGGGTTTTAAACTTGGAAAAGCAGACGGAATGAGAAAAGGTTGAAGGAAAAATAATCAAGGAAACCTATTTTATGGGTAAATGATGTGTTCCTCCGCTTACTTGACCAAAAAAAAAAAAAAAAGCTTAAATGAGAGCGTTAGACACTCTGGTGTTTTCTGTAGGCATCCATGTCAGCGAGAGTGTGGTGAGAGATGAAAGGGAGAGTGAAGACGAGAACGATAATAGAGGTGAAGGTAAGGTCAAAGCTTCAGTCCGTCTCGGCAATAGGAGGAAAAGCTCTTGTTCTTTCTCTTTTTTTTTTTGGGTGGGGGGGGGTTCTGCACTCAATCAGAGACTGAACCAGCCAACCTACTGAACAAAGTGCTCCAAAGAGTTCAGGTTTTATTGACAGTGAAACAAAATCCACCATCTTTTTTTCTTTCTTCTCTTTTTCTTCTTTATTTTTTACCCTTGTGGTTGTGTTTTAAGGAGGCGGAGAAGAAGCTTTGATTTACTTGTTCACTGAGTGGGGTGTGTGTGTGTATGTGTGTGTGTCTTGGCTTCACGTGTGCTCTGATCCTGACTAAAATGCAGCCCATTAAAAACAAACTATTGTCACCTGAGCCAATGCCAAAACGAGATCTGGTCATTTTTTTGTCAAGTTAATTTTCTCACAGGTAATTAGGAGTAAAACTGGCTCATCATCATCCTCATCATCATTGTGTTGTTTTGTAATGTAGCCTCATTTGCCACTAAAAAACTGCAACCAAAGGAAAAAAAATAAAAATAAAAAGCTCATTCTCTAATTGCTGAGCTTCATCCAAGATTAAAGACTGTAATTGACTGTATAGTTGAATAAAATTAATGGGTATTTTTTAATTAAATTGATTCAAAACACTGTTTTGTTTTTGAGGTGCAGAAATAAAAGCTCTGCTTTTGGTTTTTCAGTGAATTCCCTCATAATATCAGTTGAATTCACAATGTTGACAGGTTTTCTTTAATGTGTTACAAGTGATAATGTGCTCATAATAAATATGAGAACTGGCTGTTTGTTAGCGCTGGTATTAATAACTTCAGAGCGCTGATAGTGGCACACTGACATTCATGCCTGCACACATTAAGAAGTGAAACAATGTGTTTGTGTGAAAAGAAGCAGTTGAAACACACACACACACACACTCACACACACGCTGACAGTGAGCTGGACATTAGCTGGGAAACATGTCTGCCTCCTGATGCATGTCGCAGTTTTTTTCTGAGCACTTCTAGTCTGCACATACAGCTGCGCCATGCGATGTAGGCGTGCATGGGTGTCTGTGTGCACAGGCATGTGTTCTGGATCCGCCTGCGAGCTTGTAACTGCAGCTCTGTCTCACCCCCCCCCCCCCACCGCCACCTTTTCCTGCAACTGTGCCACGGCTAATCCTTCACAGGAGCGCAGTGGGGTCGTTAGGATAAAGCTTTTCCACATGGCCGATAAGTAAACAGCACCTGTGTTTGCACAGGTTAAACTGATTTAACCATGAAATATCAATTATCATATAAACTGTATCCCTGGAAGCCTGATTTCTGTTCCAGGAAGTGAACAGACTTTGCCTTCTGCTGTTCTAAATTCGTATTTTTTATTTTTATCTCATAGTGCAGAAGGAGGATAGTTTCACATCCATGTTGTAAAAAAGGTAACATTTATGTGATCATAAAACATGCATTGTTTTAAAACATGTAATCAGAACTGTTACAATCAGTGTGCAAACCAATCACAACCAAGTATTCATCTAAAAAAATTTCAGGTAAATATTATTTTTGTCGCTGCCATACAATGAAGAATTTCTTAAAATTTTTAATTTGATAAGTAATTTTATATAAAAACCCAGATTAATGAAATTAAATAATTCTGAAACATAAAACTGAAAAGGAATGCATGCATATATTCACACCCACAAAGTCAATACTGTGTGGAGACACCTTATTTTATAAATACAGTTGCAGCATCAGTTCTCTTACCATGAGCATGGTACATCTTGTCACTGGATCTTTTCCCCCCAATTCTCTATGAGTATCATGCTTCAGCTCCCTTAAGGTGGATTGACGATGGTTGTATTCAGCAATTTTGGAATCAAACCAGCTCCTTTTAATGGAAGTATGTTCTACACTTTGATTAGATCATTCCAGGACATTGAATTGTTTCCACTGGACAACCACTGGAGTGTTGCTTTAGCAGTGTTTTATTTTATTTAATGTCCCAGTCTCAAATCCCTGAAAAAATCAAACAGATTTTCTTCAAGTATTTCTTTATATTTTAGTAAAATATAAAGAAACAATGTGTAAAATAATTTTACACATTGTTTCTTTAACTGACTAATTTTCCAGTCCCTTCTGATGAAAAACGTCCCCACATTATGCTGCTGCCATCTCCGTGTTTCACTGTGGGGATGGTGTTCTCAGCCTGATGAGAGGTGGGATTTCTGAGATCATTTGAGACTACTTGCCCCAGCTAAATCTTATTTAACTGATTCTTTGGTTTGTGATGGATGGTATGGTTGGGGCTTCAAAGCATCATCAACAATCTGGGAAACCTGCTTCTCACCCAATCATCACCGGAGATAGACACCAGCTTGCCGGGACTACACGGAAACTATCTACTTTTTAAAAACAAGCTGTGATCAGAAATAAAATGTCATAGCAGAGCGTTTTTGTGTCATGAAAAACCACAGAAGTCCATTAATCAATGGGTTCAAGTGAGAGCATGCTAGCTTTTTAATGCAACTGGTAAGCTTTCACTGTGAATGCATTCCCTGACGTTTTTGCTTCTCATCATTTTCGCTTCATACTCAGCAGCCGCAGACAGCTGTGCCAAGCACTGGAGGAACTTTTGACATTGACTGGGAGTGACGAGGCAGCGCAAGCAGATGTCTTTCTCTTTGCTTCGGGACAAACAGCATCCTTGACCTTGTCATGGCTAATTTTAGTGCTTGGCTTATCACAGTGCCAATGTTTGTGTCTTTCATTACACACGCTGTCATTACAGCAGGGACATGCTTGTAATTATAAGGGTGTATTCATGAATGTGCATGCATCAGAGTCCACTCACTTTATAGGTGTTGAATTGAGTGCTGGGACTCGGTTGGCTCAAACATAATTTGACTGCAGAAGCAGATGTATTTTCTTTTGTGGCAAAGAGGTTTGGTACTTCTTTTTTTTTTTTTTTACCAAACACACACAAAAACAAATCACTCAAAAGCACACTCGAGCACTTTCTCTAGAGTTATCAGAGCTGAGGAGTGTCCTTTTCTTTGTCCACTTAAAGCCACTGCAGGCTTTTAGTTTTTTTCCTACCTGTTCCTGTGCTAAAATGGGTCAGTATTTCTATTTTTTTTTGTTCCTGTATGGCTCGGTGCCCAGGCCAGTGTGCCAAACATGGTCCTCACAGCTGGGTAAACACCAGGGAGAAGAGGATGACAGTGCAACACACTGAGAGACCCCCACCCCACCACTCCTTCATACCAGATCTCTTTCATGCACCACAATACCTTTATGCACACAACTCATTCATGCAAACAAGTAAACACAAAGAGGAAAAGAAGTTTCTGATGCATGCATGAGCATCACGAGGTCACTGTTTATGGTTTCATTGATAACCTGCTGCTCGTGTTTAAAATCATACCCAATGTATTTTCTGGGTTTGTTAGAGATTTCATTGCAAATAGCCTTATATTAAACTTTACAGAGCAGGGCTATTCAACTGAATTGCTCATGGGAGCCACGATCACTCAAAGCCAACAGCTCAGGGTCCAGATTTCTGGGTGGGTAGGGGGGGTCCCTGTATAGTTAGTAGAATTACTGGAATTATGGAAAAAAAAGCTGTACTTTTTGCCTTTTAAATTAGTTTATTTTGATTCAAAATGTAAAATTGATTTAAAATCTAATTTTCTTTTCTTTACTTCAGAATACGTGAGGTATCCAGATTTTTGTGGTGCTTCTTCTTCAAGGCCAACGAGTTCTTAAAAAAATAATAGATTTGCGAGCCAGATTAAAATCGCTGCACCCAGACGTGGCCTGCAGGCCCCCCGTTGAGCCCTGTCCAGAGAGTTTTTTTGTGTTGTAGTTGTTTGTTTGGCCTTAACTTATACTGACTTCAGCTTCTTCATGTGTTGTTCTGTTCCACTTTCTGTCACCAAAGGCAAAGGGCAATAGTGTTTTTGCTCATGCCTGTTAGAAAAATATCTCATCAACCATTGGGTGAATTATAGTGAAACTCTTAGGAAGTGGTCATCAGAAGTACATCTAATGGATTATCTTTTATAGGCTGTATCCAAATTCAGGGACTGTGTCCTTTAAAGGACCTTTATCAAGATATGCTAGAAGTTTAATTCACTTATTTTTCTGAAGTCCATCCTGTATGCTTTGCTGTTGTTCTCCAGCTTATCTCTCTGCAGCAGCTTTCATTCCTGACAAACAGTAAAGTTCTGTTTTCAGCTTTGTTCTGAGAACTTACCAGGGAGACACTAAGTAATATTAATCATTTGTAAGATTCATAGCTCTGTAAACACAAAACACACAATGAACTGACCGCTTCTGGGCACTTATTGATTAAATCAGCCCCGTCTGATGGGTTATTTTTAAATAAAACACATTATGTGCAAACCATAATTCACTGCACAATCACATAATGGATTTTCGTACAGTGCTTGTTTTATTTAACACACTCCTGATAAGATGAATAGTTTCAAAATCAATGTTGCAGCGGTAACACTCAATGTGGCAAACATCAGTCAAATGAAGGTGTTTGACATTTTTCTTCATTAGCTTTTATTAATAAATGTTTGCTGACATTAAACAACACTGACTTTTTTTTCCTGCATCACAAAAATAAAACAATGAAGCTAATTAGTTTTTAAGTCAGTCACTTAGTTGTTTGGTCTGTAAAATGTCACAAACAAAGAGAGATGACCTTCAATAATTTCACTCAATGCAAGAAGATATCTTGTTTTGTCTGCTATGAAGCAGATAGAGGCAAAATCACTACCTTTGGTCCAGCTAATTGAAAATATTTATTATTTTATTGTTGTTGTACTCATTTTGAAGGATTCAAAGGGTTTATTGTCACGTGCACAAGTGGAAACATGTTTCATTGAGAGTGAAATTCTTATTTGCTGAGTGACATGCCAAACTTCCTCAGCCTCCTTATAAAGTGAAGCCACTGTTGAGCCTTCTTGCCCAGCTGTGTGGTGTTCTCAGTCCAGGTGAGATGTGGATGCCCAGGTTTTTAAAGCTGCTCCTCCTAAGCTCATGGGTGAGCAATGGTTGATGAGGTCGTCTCTGCCTGCTTTGGGTTGCAGGAGGCTAAAGTTTGCCCTTACTTTAACTGGGTGAGATGCAAGGGCTAGACTGGAGAGGTCAGCTGTCCAACGCAGACCAGCCATTCATGCATGTTGTTGTTCACCAAGTTTTGTGGGACGATCAAATCATACAAGTTTAAAACTTCTTCAAAGCTTCCCAATAAAGCATGATACAGCAACACACTTATAGTTGTCTTGCCAGATATTTGCTGTAAAAAGGCTCTATGTTAGAGTGTGCACCAGAAGTGTGTCACTTCAAGTCTTTAACTGATTCAAATTTGAACCATCATGTACTATCATCCACCCTTTCTGTAAGTCCACATATCTGGAGACTTCCCTCAACGCCTTGGAAAAACCAAGAGGTGCTTAAACATTGTAATCCTGCCTCTCAGCAAACACACACACACACACACACACACACACACACACACACACCAAGCAGAGAATCTGCCAGAAAATGTATCTCTGAGTGACAGCATCTGGCTGTCTCTCAGTTACTTATTGCACGTTTGTTGGGTTGTCTACATATGCTCTTGACAAAAAAACACACTAATAAAGCTTCCTTTAGAGGCATCTGTCAAACACATACCGGAGCTGTGGCTTTCTTCTTTTCTTTCCTTTTTAAAAGGAAAGTGCATTGTTTCTAAGCATGGTGTGCATTTTTGAAAACAATAGACTTGGAAGTGATGTTGGCTCCATGTGGTAGAAAGTTTCTCTTAAGAATTAAAAATAAAATACATACTTAGTTGCAGCAGAGGTTACTGAAGACAAATACATAGTAGTGTTTTGTGAAGTTGGTAGTGTGGAAATAGGAAAGCGATGGCTAAAATCTTTAGAGATTACTATGAATGCATTATTTATAACTTACTATTTATTGAAATTTCAACAAGATATCTTCAATCTGTTTGATTTGAAGCAGCTTTGTTTTCATGTTCCTCCTATGTCCTGCTCAGGAGGGGTGGGGGATTCTAAGAATTTTTGTACTGATCCGATACCAAGTAAATACAGGGCTAGTATCGCTGATTCTGATACAAATACTTGTCAGTGAACATTTTTTTGATTTTGCCTTTAGTTAGTCCATTATGATAAAACGTAGGACGAAGACTTTGTTTTGTATTAACTACAACAAAATAAAACAATAATAGATAATAGATAGATAATGCAAGAATCCCTCTATTATCTTCTACTACATAAAGTTGTTCAAGAAAAAAGTCAGTAGTGCAAAGTAAAAAAAAGCTACAAAAATATAAATGTAACAATGTGAAAAACACACAAATATAACTTCCATTGCAACTGGGCACAATGTAGCAAACTCATGACTCACTCCAAATAATATGGAGATACACTACTGACTATTTGTGAAAAATAAAGTGAGTAGTGTTAAAAAATGTAAACAAAAGAATTAATCTCATCCTACTAGTATCGATATGATACTCATTTTTGTACTCATTTACATCGATACGCCCACCCCTACTGCTCAGATCCTTCGATAAGAGCAGCATTTTACCACCTCCATCATTCTCACTCTGACCGTTTGTCCATGATTTAAAGTGACAAATTCTTCAGCCCACAAACTTTTCCTCCATGACTGAAGTAAAACTCCATCCTCACTCATCATCACTTCTTTCCAAGTCAGGCACAATGTGAACAGCAAGGAGTGGATCTCCTCTCCACACTGCCTGACACGCGGTTCCGTCTAATGTGGTTGTCACAAAAAAAGGGCCAAAACCTCTAAACTTTAAGCTTTGCTTCCAACTTTTTAGACTCAAATAAAATCTAAATTGTAACCCCAACGTCAGCAGCAACATGTTAAGCTACAGTAGAAGAAAATAAAAATAATAAAAATCATCTCACTGTGCAGGGAACCAAGATGCTTCTTTTACACTGACATGTTCAGGAAGCAACTTATTTGTGTTCTTATGTCACTTTGTCTGTGGTCTGAATCTGACAGCTGGATGGATGGAGATGTTTTTGAATCCTGAGTTTCTCGCTGAAATGTTTTCTCAGCACTCCAAGTTTTTTCTCAAAGCAAGAAGCCCTGACTATTGAAAAAAAAAAACAAGACTGTTTTGTTATTGTGTGTGTTAATTCTGATCCTCAAGCTAACTTTGGGCCATGTTGTGCAGACACACATCCATGCACACACAAACACAAGCAATGTAATAAAAATGGTAAACGTCAGAACATAAGTCCAGTTGTACTGAGTGAGAATCCACACCAGCAGCATGGACTAATCTTAAAGCCGTTGAATGGCTGAATGTTAACTGCTGCAGAGAGTTAATCGCTCCTCTATTTCTCCTTTTCCAGGCGGAGTTAAATGGCATTAAATGGCGTTGCTACAGTTTCAGCGGTGGTGGAGAGTACGGCCCGGTGATCTCGGCCCCGGCTCAAGATGACCCGGTCCTGCGCAGCTTCATGCGTTGCGTGCAAGCCAACCTGCTCTGCGTATGGCGGCGTAAAATCAAGCCTGATGCCAAGCAGTTGTGGATCTTCTGGTGGGGCGAGGAGCCCAACCTCTCTGACGTCATTCACCGTGAGCTGGAAGGTGAGAAAAAAGAAACAAACAAAAAAAAAGTGGGAGAGATGATCGATGAGGCTTTATGGATATCAGTTATTCTTTTGAGAGTTTGACGTAGAGGCTGTGTAGTTGATAGCTGCTCATTATTACGCTGCGGTGGATTGTATGAACAGGGGAAATACCACATAGAGCCATCGTGTGGTTTTAGAGGATTTTATGGAAAACTGACGACGAAATAGACAAATATGTGGGGGATATTCCAAGCAGATGCACCAAAGCTGGGAGTTGTACGAGTGCCAAATGGATTTAAGGCCTATAATGTAGGATATTGCCTGTAGATAATACAGTACATGAGCTGAGAGAGCAGAGTCGATATTCAGATTATTTAGTCTGCTGTACATTTGAGCCGAGTGCTGTTTGTTCAAAACATTTTTTTTGAGACATTGATCTGTTTTGTGTGAAGCAGTCCCATTTTAGAGCCTTGGCTGTGAAGTGTTTGCTTTGCAGCTCAAACATTTTATATATTTTCTTGTGCTGCTTCAGTAGTAGAGTAAACCGACCTCGCTGGTATTTACTGAATGTATGTGCGTGTTAGTGAAAATTACACTGAGATATCTCACTTTGGAGACTGCTACTGTCAGCATTATTGTCCCTATTTATAGAGACATTTGCATTATCTCTCCACGCACGTGTGGTGGTTCAACACATCGACTAAGCCTCAGAAAGACAGGGAAACAGGAGAGGGATTATAATACGCTTGGTTTTGCTGAACAACAGCCGGGAGGGGGAACAAACAGGTCTTTTGGTTGGAGAGGTTGAAGCGGTGCAGAGAATTTCTGTCTTCAGTTACCTAATAAACTGAGTTGATGTGAAAAGGCCTCTCAGGTGCTGCAGTTAAGTATTTGCCAAGTGTTCTTCCTGCTACAGGGAGAGCCCTTTCCTCTTCACAAACATGTACCAGAGGGCTACATTTGCATCCTGCTGTACTTACATCACCCAGCTCTAATATGATACGGCCTCTCTGAATGCTGCGTTTTGCTGCCCTTATTGATTTTGAAAGATCCACACAGGCTAATAATGATCACAATAACACAGAGTCATTGTGGGGGAAGCTGTGGCAGCAATTTGATTTTCTGAGCAAAAACTTCATTATCTGAAGCCATAAAACGTGAAATTTTAGCATTACCTCACCAATTTACACGTCATTAATGGCTCCCTAAAATATTGACTATGACTCTCTTTGAGCAACACACTGAGGTCCAATAAACTTGACAATAACCTTGACTATTCAATTACGCTTTATGGCTATTGATTTGTAACCATTTCAGTTGTGTCCCTATTTTAACAAGTCTTTCTCAGTTTATTCATGCAGGCTGTGGAGACATAATCAGTAAAATGTTGTTTACTGAACACTCCCTATGTATATATAATATGTAGATATTTAAATATAAGTAAATAAATAAATTAGGTTTTGCAAATCAAATTAGCATTTGAATTCTACAGGACAGACTGACAGATTTGGCAAAAACATACTATCTGTTGTTAATTACTGTTATTATATTTTAGGTGCTTTTTACTGCATGGAACCACAACTGTTTGGTTTAGTTAGTTTTTTGTTTGCCTCGACACTGCTGGTTCTGCTGCTGCTCGTCGTCTAAATAATTACCTTCAAAATCGATGCTTTCTTGGCTCAGTGAAGTCTCATGTGATGTAAGGAAGGTGATTGGTCCTTCCATATGATAATTGGTCTCAAGCACGCGCACTATTAAATCTGCACAGTTACAGTAGAAGTAGGGCTGGGCGATATGAGGAAAATCTTATATCCCGATATTTTTTTATATCGCGATACACAACGTATATCACGATACCTCCAAAATTAATGAAAAAAGGATGAAAAATTCATCCAAAAAATCTGAATACTGAATCTGAACAAATTCAAATGTGTTATTTTAACCATTTTAACTATCAGTTTTACACAAGTTTTTTTACAAATTAAATTATTGCCACTGTCTTGTTGTTGTCTACACCCTAGATCAGGTGTGTCAAACTCAGGAAACAAGAAAACATGCTGGATAGTGGCCCTAGAGAACCAGAGTTTGGAACCTGTGCTCTAGATCTTGAAAAAACTCAAAAATAAATGGACCATCGCACCAAAAAAGTATATCAAGCAAAAGGGAAAAATAAACCATTGAAACTTAAACGTGCTCTTGTGCTTTAAAAAAAAAAAATACATTAAAAAAATGTAAAATCAAAAAATGTGATGGCTTTAAAATACAAATACAAAAGTATAAACAGTGACGATAAAATATACTGACCCAGAACGGCATGTTTTGCAAATTACCACATTTAGTTCGACGTCCTTTTTATGAAATCCAAACCGCTGCCAGATTACTGATCCAGTCGTGTTTCTCTTCGGAACTAGTTTATCTGAGTTGTCTTCAGTTCTCATTCACATGCTCCCTGCAACAGTAAAATTAAACGGCTAAAATTACACCTTAGTTCAATCCAAACAAGCTGAATATCTTAGATTTCATTACTCACTCCGCTCTCCAGATGGCCACCAAACTTCATTCAACTTTCGCATCTTTTTCTTTCTCCTGCTGCAGAATTTAGGCTCTTGACAAATATTTCATGCCTCAGTCATAAAATAGGAGATGATTGTTTGTTCGGATGAAGATCAGGCTGAGGCTGATGGAGAGTTTTATCCAGTCTGTCGTCGTGTTTCCAGGTGCCTCGCGCTGCAGCAGCAACACGTTGAAAATGACGATCATTTACAGAAAAAAAATGTGTCGGATATTCTTTATCATAACTTTAGTTTTACTTCAATACAATTTAAAAAGTGTTGTATAATTCGAAGTCTCTACTTTTAAACAAACTGATTCATGTTGTGGTGAAAAGTTAGGTTAGCTACAGAACTGCTCCCCTGCTAGCTAGCTGCAAACTGTTGAGTGGATTTCCTGAACGGAGGGGGGTCTCATTACTCGCCTCGGTTCAGGAAATCCCCTCCACAGTTTGTAGCCACCTAGCAGAGCAGCTGGCCAGAAATTTCTTCTGGAGTCATTTCAGCAGACAACATTATAGCACAGACAGCGCTCACGGATCGGAAATCTCCCCGTGTTGGATCAAAAAATTCCGATCAGTTAATTTTGTTGATATCGGAGCCCGATACCGATACTGGATCGGATCGACCCCATCCCTAATACACAAAAGAATGGAAGGATGTTCC
>JARVJO010000140.1:12571827-12583518 GCA_031762555.1 Cynodonichthys magdalenae | reverse complement strand
CCCGATACCGATACTGGATCGGATCGACCCCATCCCTAATAAACAAAAGAATGGAAGGATGTTCCAACAGCAGCTTATTTGCATCATTCTGAAAGGAGCTCAGAACAGGCAGAACTGACCAGTTAAATCTCATTATCTGAAAATGATTTTGTGTATTAAATCTACTGAACATGTTTTGTTTAGCCCACAGAATGTATCCTAACTTGTTCAAGGAACCATAATTGGTCCCCTTTAAATTAATGCAAGTCATGCTCCACCCTTCATGATTTTAGTTTTAAATTAATAACATGATGTTTAGAAATGATAAAGCGGTTTGGCCGAACCTTGAACATAATGTTTTACACTCAGAGAATGTGTTGAGGATGACTCTCAGGCACTACGACAACACGTTTTAATGCTTTACTAATTAAATCAAGTTAAAGCCATTTTTCTGAGTGCTGCACAATGATGGTGTTGCAAAGCAAACATGTAGGTCCTTGTAACTGCTCAGTAGGAGCTTATAATCCCTAAAGAGTCCTCTAATGACATGCAGCGGAAAGTTAGCCTCTAAAGGTGTGAACACGAGTCAGTTTTCCTTTCAGTGCACAAAGATTGAGAAGAATATTAAAATGAACCATTTAATGAGTTTTGAAATGTACAATTAATGAGGGTTGTTTAGAGTAAAATAAGAAATCCCCAGGAGTGGACTGTAGGCAGAAAGTAAAGTTAACAGTGAGGTAAGTTCAAAAGGTGTTTCTTGGTGTTGTGCGGCAGCTTGCGAGGTGTTAATGATCCTGAATTATCATTTTTTTAAAAGGTAAAATTAAAAATGAGTTTTCATGACTAACATGAGCAAGTAAGACTTAATTAATCAAATTAGACCAAATTAGATCCAGTTTCAACTGAGCTAATGATGATTATTGTGACTCTATTGTTGCTGAAAAAAACAAACAAACAAAAAAAAATCTGCTTTAGTGTTATTAGAAAATCGGGACTCCTGGTTATTAACGAGTTTGCTTGTTTGTGGCTGCTATTTCAACTGCTAGTAGACTTCTTTGGTTATTAATGAGCTGATTGTGTTTAATGAGCTTGTAAACAAGTACAAAAAGGACACTTTGAAAGATCATATTTTTGGCTTTTAACATAGAAATATGTGTTCTTTTTATAGTGTGTAAAAAAACTACTGATATTTAACAGAGTGTGTGTGAAAATTTGAAATAACTGCACTCTGCATGTCAGTTTTAAAAGTATGTAATTAGTTGAAATATGAGTTATATATTTATAGTAATTCTTAAATATGAATGAGATGAGTGAGTTTTATATTAGTAAAAAGGAACTTTTGAGCAGGATTGCAGTAAAAACATAGCTGCTTGCCTAAAAACACCCAAAGATACACACATCCACACTCACACCCACGCCACACACTCTTCTTTCAATAACTTTTTTGTGTGTAAAGTCTCTCGAGTCTTTCTTTATGCCTCACATTAAGCTCTGAAAATAGCACTTAGGGTGTGAAAAAGATTTAGTAATAGTTAATTAAAATGAAGCTGGATTTTGTCCAAATTAGAATCAGTTATAACTCAGGGAATATTAGCGTTTTATCAAGGCTTAAAAAAGCTACACACCTGAAAATCTGTTTGTGTGAGAATGTTTGGTGATTACCTTCTACTCTCACCTCAATAACTGATACTGATGTTAGCCCTTTCTTGACGCTTTCATTTCCTGTTTATATATTTCACTTGTTTTAGAGTAGATTAATTATCTTGTAAAACTGAGTTACTGTCAGCTGATGTAACAATGAACTACAAACATTATACCAAACTAAAAAAAATTACATTTTCTGTGAAACTGCATTGTAAATAGTGAGAGCTGATAGACTTTACAGCTAAATTGAGAAAAACAACTGCTTAAAATGAATAAAAGCTGAATATTTACAAAAAGCTAAAAGTAGCAAAACGCTAACTAAAAACTAATCATATAGGATAGTTAAAAACTGAATGTGACAAAGGATTAATCAGAAGCTATTAGTTGCAAAATACTAGCTTTAAGAAAAATGATAGCTAGAATCTAAAAGTAGACATCAAAATTAAAAAAAGATCAAATTAATTGAAGCAGATTTCAAAGACAATGTTTTTGAAAGAACTGAATAGATCTGAATGTATTTTTGTGTGCATGAATTGTAAATAAAGTAAAAAATATTTAAAATACAAAGGTCCTGACCGAAAGGTCAAAGTCATCATGTTCTGAATGAGTTGAATATTTAGATGTGTAAAAGACTAAAATAACACAAAGTGTGAGAAAGTTAAATTGAGTTCTAAATACTAAATCTGCATTCACAAATGGATTTTCGTCCATATTTTCATTGTACATTTTTTTTTCTTTGTTCCAGGTCCATAAAGACCTAAGTTCCTTTTTTTGTGAACACACAAAGAAACCAGTTGTGGCAAATTAATGATTGTTGTTGCTAATAGATGTCTGATCCTTCTAACAAATCGTGCATTAATTTCTGCAGTGGAGACACTCATCCATTCAGAAACAACCCACTGATTTATGCAGATTTGATAGAACGGTAACAGCTGTCGTGTGAATAATTAACGTTTTTTTCTTCATGTTTTGAGTCATAAACGAAAATTAAAGCAGTGTGGATGTCAGTGTGAAAAACTCAAAACTGCAGTGTGCATGGAAATGTTCAGTTGAGATGTTAGCAATGATTAGGAGATGTGGCTTAAAAGGATTTACAAAACAATAACTGATAATTTTACATAGTGTAAATGTGTAGCACACCTTAAAAATTCTGCAACAATTTACTTCAAGGAGGACTGGAACCAGTGTGGTAATTTTTTTTTTTTTTTAACAAAACTGATCTCTCTTTTAAATTTTTTTGGATTTCAATGAGACATGTGTAAATAAAGGTCAAATAAAATAAATTAAATTAAAAGTTTAAACAGGAAACAAAACGGATGTTACATCAATAATATCTTATTATACTCTCATCACATTATGTTTTATCAGTTAGCATTAAAATGATGTTGAGATTATAAAGATTTGACCTGTTTGTTTGAAGTGGAATGCCATATCTTCACAACAAGTCTGCTTTGTGACTGGTGGGTGTTCATTAAATGAAAGTACAGATAGAAACCATTTAACATTAATCTAGTGTAGAAGTCAAGAAAACATTACACACTACACTAAAA
The DNA here is from genome assembly GCA_031762555.1 of Cynodonichthys magdalenae. Lineage (NCBI taxonomy): Eukaryota > Metazoa > Chordata > Actinopteri > Cyprinodontiformes > Rivulidae > Cynodonichthys > Cynodonichthys magdalenae. The sequence goes on along the minus strand of JARVJO010000140.1, from coordinate 12,580,345 downwards.
ATTAATTATACATTAGAAACAGCAATATTAGTTACAAAACAGAGTTACAAAAACTTTATTATTTAAAAAACTGTCCATAAAAATCAAACTAATCAAGTATTTGGTCTATTGTTTAACCATAGTACATAACTTATTTATCATGAGGATGGTAGAGTGCTTTGCTTTGTAACATCCAAGTAATTAAATTCTCCAGCAACAAATTGAGACAAATCTTTCCAACTTAACCAGGGTCATCATAAAAAAAACATTTGGCATTTTCAATAAAAAGACATATAATAGAAAAACAAAGCAACCAATCACAAACTTTTACAGAGATATACCTATGATTTTGCTCCCTATTTTCTGAATTCAAACTGAAATTTAAAAACACACTAAAATTTTTATTTAAAAAAGCCACAAGAGCAGAAAACAGAAAGCATCCTAGACATACATGTCAGGTTTGTCACAGCTTTTTCCCCATTTTGCAGGTACACTGACGTACAGGGCAATCACAGTTTTTTTTTTTTTTTAATTTCAAGGATTTTTTAATCCTCATCTGTACCTCCAAAGATAAAATAAAAAAATACCCAAAATTTGCTGTATTAAGATTCACTAGTTAGTTAGTGTGTTATTTTTTTTTAAGAGTTGATGAAATGTCTGAACATCCACAGAGATGCCATTTCACCACATAACAAATATATCTGATTTGTTTTAGGGTTATTAGGATTTTGAAAATATTTTTAAAATTAGGTCAGAGTCATAAGTGTAAGGACAATAGCGTGCAATGTAGGGACATGGTATTTTTCTGGGTTAGTTTTCTTGTAGCTGCAGCCGTCTCTGATGGCGTCTTTGGTCCAATGACAAACTTGAACACATTACGCTCCCCTCGACTCTGAGTCGCTTTTCTTGGAATCAGATGGTCTGTAATGTATGCGGCGTATTAAAATGCAGCGTGGGCTGAATGCAGTTTGCGAAGAAACAGGATTAATGTGTTGAATGGGCTGAGTCATCAGCATGTTGCCAGCACAGCCGGAGAGAAAGTGACATATTTTGGACACGGAGTCATAAATATAAAAGCGCAAACACACACAATTCAGGCCGTTGTGAACACACATGCACAGAAAAAAACACACAGTCAATGGTTCATATGATGACAGAACGCACAGTCTGGACCTTGTGATTATCTCCCAAAGACATCAGCTAGTATCAAGCTGATTTACATACACATACTCAAACCTTCTAATGCAGTATCATAACAAAATCTGTACACAAACTTCTTTTATCAGTGTTTGTAGAAATGAGTCATGTAGAAATAATTCAGTAGCAGGAAGTATATCTATTATTGCTTTCAAAATAATAGTTGTGTACAATAGATATGTTGCAGTTATTTGATTAAGTACAAATACAATGAGATGATATAAGGATAAAACAGTTTATTATAGAGCATTTTCATTCAATATACTTTACATATGGGCCATTATAGCAAGCTTTTTAAAAAGTATTGAGTGTAAAAAATTAAGTGTATTTTTTTAAATAAAACTGTCAATCCTTGAAGGAATGGAAGTGAAATGAAGGAAGGAGTGGATTAGTTGTTGCCTTGCATGCCACCCACGTAACAGCATTTGTCTGGCCCAGTTCTGGCCCTCACAATGCACGAGCACTCAGCTCAGCACAAAGAATGACAGCCTTTTGGTGGCTCAGATGTGATTTGCAGAAGTGGTCCGTGCATGGGGCAGCACCACATACACCAAACAACAACCAGCCAATTGTGGCACTGACCAATTTGGGCCACATAAGCAAACTGCAACTGGGTCAGATGTGGCATGCCATCTGAAAAACAGTGCTATCATTCCCAGACCTGGACCATATAGGGTTGACGAACCATTTGCCATGCCAGCAGTCAGCCAGCAATGCCAGATCTGGCCCACACGTGTCTACTACGTGGGCAAAATCTTAAATTAAGATCCTGCATGATCTAATAGTGCTCAGAGTGTGGGTAAGGGGTGATTCTTAGATACTACCACACCAAATTCTAGCTCCCTATCTGTAAATTTGGCAGAGTTCTACCTAAATGTGAACTTCAACATTTAACTTCAACATTTAAGGTTTAACTTTTACATTTAGATTTAAACATTTAGATTTAGGATTTCCTATTTAAATATATTTTCTAACAATTAAATTTAACATTTATTAAAAAAATAACTAAATGTAATAACAGTGAGCTAAATAATAAAATGTTAGTGGAAAAATTTTAACACTCAAAAAGTGAGTTAAATATTGAAACCATGACAAAAAGCCAACAAGTCTCATGCCAGAACTCTGCAACTGATGTCTCTAACTGGAATGCAGTTAATGTGATTACTGACACCTGGATTTTTTTCTGCTTTTACATGTCAACATGGTGAGAAGTCAAAAACGATTAATCAAAAGACTTAAAGACTGGGTGGTGTCTGTGATGGTGTGAATGTGTGAGGGTGTCTGTGCACGGACCTTCTAAAGAGCTGCTAAAAAAAAAAAAGTGCTGCTAAATAAAATTGAAGGGTTTCTATACTTACAGGCAAATGTCTAAAAAATGTGTCTGAGTTGTGTCCGGTGTAAACAAGGCTTTAGTCACAGCTGGCTGCAGTCAGCAGCCACATCACACCAACCAAAAACATGCACAGTAAGACTAAATAATAACCCACTCAAGCCTTCACAGATGTAATTTGTTGCTTTTGAAACATATGTGTGACAGTTAGAATACATTTGTGGCAAATCTGCTCTGCCAAATGGAAACTTTATGTCGCAAAGGGTTATTATCTTTTTTTTTACTACCAGATTTCATAAAGCCTGAAGTGAGGATTTGGTGGTTTGGACATCAGATAACAGAGAAAGTTTGTAAAATATTTTAAAAGCAGCAAAAATGGCCATGTAATATGAATGATTAGTGTATATTCTTTAAAAACTTTAAAATTCGAAGATTAAAAACTAATGTAAATTGATTTCATTTATATTCAACAATAAAATAAAAAAATTAGTAAATTATTAAATTTTCTTTTTGACTTGTCATGTTTTTTTCAATGATTTTCTCTCATATCTCAAAATCCCACTTGGAGGACTGCATGTAAACTTTGTGAGACAAAAGGGGTCATTTTTATTTCCAGAAGATGGAGAGAACCCACCTCCCCTTTAAAATCAGCCTGCAGTACATTGAAATTGTAAGAATTGTCACAATAGCAAAAATCTGATCAATGATGTGTATATCATTAGGGTTTGAATGGGAGCAATTATTTAACAATAAAAATATATGTATTTTCAGAGATCTCTGTAAATATATTACACTTCTCAAAATTGTTTAAAGGGAATTCTGGATTTAACCCACTGGTATTTCAAACCACATATTTTGTGCAAACCTGTGAGGGTTTATTGTTTTTATTTTGCAATCAGCTGTACTGTTTGACTAACTCAGAAATGGGGTTCCTCAGGGATGAATGTATGGGCTCTCTTTATTCAAACTCTTTGCTTGTCTATGCTAACAAATGCAAATCAAAAATGTGCTGGGAAATGTCTCATTAAGTTTCTTTTCCTCTTTAAAAAAATACACTTCATTCTTGATCAAATGAACTGCAACAACAGACATAAAAAGAGCCACATTAAATGTTCAAATTAACTTTGTAACCATGAAACGGATCTTTTTAAAATCTGTTTTTACAAGATCAGAGCACAACCTTTTTAAAGTCAAATTGGCTGAAAAATGTTGCTTTTTAGAATAAAAAATCACTTATTGACCCTCAGACTGGAAAGCAAGACTGTCTGAAAAGGAAAGCTTGCTGTCTTGTTTTACCTGTGACTCATTCCACACTAAGCTTTATGTGTCCTGGAAGTGTAACCAGAAAAACTAAGCCTTTCTCAGTTAGCAAACAGTGTGGGTTTAGTGTAGCCACAGGGTTTGTTTTTGGCTGTTTCCCCACATTACATAACCTGCAACAAGCCTACCTTTACACATTATTCTTTGACAGCAAGGCCACATGACACATGGAATCTAGTAAAGGTTAATCTCTGTTGTATGTGAGAAGGTTTATTACTGATTTGTTCATGCCTGTGAGACAAATAGCAATGATCTCCACCTATCAAATTTGACTGACTGCATTTACCTCTGCGTGCTGCAAGCCTTCCCCTATCCACCAACTGGCTGTGAAAACTGTCTTTTTGTCCCCAAAAACTGTGGCCAGACATACTGACTTTTGAAATGAAAGTCATGTTTTCAAGTCATGACACAAACACCTTCCTCTTTGTTCGGGTACAAATGTCTAATTATTTATCCCGATCCCTACAGTGGCCTTGCAGTCTCCTTTCTTTCCAGCGGTGCAATGACTTTCCAGCCTCAGGATGAGTCATTACCTCTCCTCTAACATGACCTAAAAACTTACATCTGAGTCAGAACTCTGTCTGAGTCTACAGAATAGTCCTTTATTAATACAAATAGTCATGTTTTGTTCAATATTTAAGCAGGCTATATGATCCAAACATTATTTTAAGAAGCAAAAAATTGACTTTTTCCATGAATGATTTGCAAATAAAATATATATATATAAAAAAATCATGGGTGTTATTATTATACAGAGCTTTTATGTTTCCCCTTTCTAAAAGATCAAATCCAAGCTGTCATTAAATTTGCAGATGCCCTTACATTTAAATAAGTCCTCATTAATGAACGGCTCATGTGTTGTGAAGCCACTACAGCCCCTCATCATCATCACTAATAAATTTCAAATTACTCCACTCTTACACTCATAAATTAATTTGGTAAAATTCACCAGCTTGGTGCTCAAATTGGATTTTCAGTTTGTTTTGCAAGCCAGGCAAATGTCTTCATTTAACAATGACAGAAGAATACTAATAATAGGATTAAGGGTGTGGGCGTGACACTATCTAGTTAAGGAGATTCTATCACAGAAAAACTAAAAGCTAATGACTTTGATAACACAGTAGGTGGTGCTTCTGTGTGCCACCAAAACAGCATGTGGTCAAGGTGAACGCATGGAGCACAAGGAAGAATTAGAAGGCCGTTCATTAAACCGTGCATAGCAGGTGTTTGCAGTTTAATCTTTTCTGTATAATTGGAATAATTTCATCTGAGGCGTGCAAGGTATTCATAATGTGCATTCGGATCAGATCGTCTAGGTTCTTTTGTGTTGGTCTCATTAAAGCTGTCTTCTATATAAAAATAGTTTTCATTAGCTGATGCTGAGAGGAACAGGAAGCAGTGAAAGCAGCCGCTAAGCTCCTAGAATTACTTTTGGGTTTGGGGGTGAAAACTATTCTAGAGATAATTTGACTGAAATAAATAATTTCAAGGAATTTTTGTGCATTGATAATCAGAAGATGCATGATTTCAAATTAAAATAATATAAAACATTGATACAAGGCTATAAGGGGAGTCTACATTAAATATTTACTGTAGAGCATCATATCTGCAAAACTAAATACTGAATTGATTAGTTTTAAATCCTTCTTTTTCTGAGTATATTTTAGGTAGGGATGCATTTTTAGGCTCAACAATAAAAAAATATTGATTAGAATATTTTAGTTACTTTTTGCTTGCACCTTTTCTAATTAAACATGTGTACAGATATTGGCTCAATCTCTAGTGACCTGTGCAAATATTTAAACATCTCAGAAATAAGTAGCAGGCTATATAATACAACCAAATTGTGTTTTTTACCACTTACAGTTGGTTCTGAGTTTAATTCTATTCTGAATTTTGCTCATCAAACTATTGCACTGATCCGTAGCTCATCAATCATTTTTCTTGCTTTTTATATGTGTATAAATATTAAAATTTAATTTACAGGCCATAAATCAGCCCTGAATTGTAACAACTTGCCCCAGCCAGTAAAACAACCTAATCGGTCATTGTTTTATAACTGCATGCATATTTATTATCAGCACAATGACTGTCTGAAGTAACAAAGATTTGTGACCATCAGCTTCATTAGAGCAGCAATGATCCTAATAGATAAGAGCAGAAAGTGTGTGACATCAAAGGTGTTTCTTCATTCGTTGAGTTTCATAATATGCAACAAAATAAAATAAAATCTGCAGGAAATATACAATTTCGTAGTCTGCTTGTTGTCTGTGTACTACAGCTACAGATGGCTGCTGTGCCCTTCAGAAACAGAGATGTTTGCCATATTTTATGGAGCTGGAGGGGCTGCAGAGTGTGTATGTTCACACCATGACAGGTTGTGTGAGTGGCTCAAGTGTGACTCTTATCATTCCTTTAGTGTGCTGGTAATTGGCCAAGTGAGTGTGTGTGTGTGTGTGTGTGTGGGCTGGCAGAGGTCGTAAGGTAATTGTCCCATGAAAAAGTGATTGCCAAATGTATGTGTGTGTATTTGAGCGCAGGAGGGAGGACTAACCTCTGCCTCCATCTGTCCATGTCTGGCTGTGAACTTATAATCTGGCCTGTGGAGACGGACCCTCTCTTCACCACAACCACCTGCTTCAGAAGTACAGGTTAGATCGAGGTTATTACTGTCATGGATCTGCTGGTGAGAAGGCTCGGTTATTAAAGTGCCATACATAATTTCCTGTTTATTTTGCAGCTCTGCCTGACTCTTTAGGATTTGCATTTTACACACAAGGATAGCTTATAATCTCATTGTCGCTACTTTCCAGTGTTTGAAGAAGCAGAATACGTTTTCCTCAACACTGAAATAATATTTAACTAAGAGAGGCTTTAGAAACAACAGTTATTTAACACACTTTGCATCGTCTCAATTATAGCGTAAATCCTGGGCTCATGAACTGATTATGATTGATCGATTGATAAGGATGCATGCTTACTTATGTATACAACAGGGATATTTATTTTTTTATTTGCTGTTGTTTTATGTTGCTGTGATTAAATAAATGTAAAAGCTGAAATGTCAGGATTTTTTTCTACATTTTCATAAATATTTAAAACTAAAAGAAGTTTGGTTTGAATCTGCTGGGTTCTGTTCATCCTGAGAAAGCTGAGTTAGCAGTTTTGCAGAGCAGTTCCTCAATTTTTTGCAAAAAGAACATTTTGCAGTTTTGATACAATTGTCATTCAGGAAATCTGCATTTGTGACCTTTCTGGTGTAGCGCTAAAATTCCCTTTTTGTTCGCACATCTTACTTAGCTACTTTCATTTACTGTTTTGTGAAGCATAGGGTTGAGGCATTAAAACTACTTGGTTCGGGTTTTGGGTAGATCACAACCTTACATTAAACCTCATGACAAATCCTTAAGAAATGTCCAGCAGTGACAGCTGGTGTGGTCTTCTCCTGCTGTAGCCCATCTGCTTCATGGTTGGATGTGTTGTGTGTTTAGAGATGGTATTCTGCATTTATTGGGTAGAAGAAGTCTTTTCATTCTCCTGTGATATCTAACAGAAACAAGGCATTTTCATCCTCACTGGATATTATTTCTCTTTGGACCACTTTCTGTAAACACTATTGAAGGTTGTGGGAAAAAATCCCTATATGTCAGTGGACCCGTCTGGCACCAACAACCACAGCATGTTTAAAATACTAGAGGTGGGTAGAGTACCCAGAAGATGTATTTGAGTAAGAGAAGCACTACTTTAACATATTTTTACTCAAGTAATAGTAAAAATAAGCCACCCAAGAAATTAAACAAGTTAAAGTAAAAAAAGTATTTTGTAAAAAGGCTTAATAACTATTCTCCTTTCTCTCTTGTTTTGATGTCCAGTTAGAACTTCCATAAGTCATCTTCACCATACCGAGATTCAACTCGAGTTGCTGCTCTGTGATTGGCTGATTAGCTATTTGTGTTAGCTATTAACTGAACAGTTGTATCTAATAACGTGGACAACAAATGTTTAGAAGTACTTTAAACTCCTCTTCCTCTGGAGGATTTAATGCCTCGTTCTTTTTGCAATACCTGTGTAATATATGTCTAAGTTTCAAACACAGTGACAAACTCGCTTTGATCCACCTAATAAAACCGTTACATCCTGTGCTGTGCTGCCAGTCTTCTACTTGAAGCCCTCCTTGAATCAGTGGCGGATTAAGTGTTTCACTGAAGTGCATCTCAGCATCGGTTATGAAGTGACTGCCATCCACTTCACCCTCCTGATTATCACTGCTTGGATTCAAACCGGTGAGCCTCATGTGCTCGCGCTTCATCGTTTTAAAGTAGCTGTAACCAGATGATGGTTTAATGATGGCAGCGAGTATCTAAAACTGTAAAGTTTAAACTAACTCTTGATTCTGTGTTTTAAGTTGTAAGGTTAAAATCCGTCAGGTTTAATAATCACTCACATCTGATTCATCTCTAATGTTTTTATTGATTTTTTTTTTTTTTTTTTCGTGAGTCATCATTTGTACCAAAAATTGTTGACAAAGGAAGGAGAATCAGCAGCTGAAAAGAATAAAATGTCATAGTTGATATTACGAGAACATTTCTCTCACAGCGATTCTGCATGCACAGCAAAACATCTACACTCACCGGCCACTTTATTAGGTACACCATGCTAGTAACGGGTTGGACCCCCTTTTGCCTTCAGAAC
>JARVJO010000140.1:12556220-12571515 GCA_031762555.1 Cynodonichthys magdalenae | reverse complement strand
TGATTGGCTGATTAGAAATTAAGTGTTAACGAGCAGTTGGACAGGTGTACCTAATAAAGTGGCCGGTGAGTGTAAATCACGTGCAGATGTGATTCTGTTTTTAAAGGTGGAGCGAACGGAGCGAAGAGTGTGTCTTTGACCCAATTTCTTTCCCTGCGTGTTTTGTAAGAAAACAGTTTAGCTTCTGACTCGACTAAATTGGTAAATAGGACTGGAGTCACAGATTAATGAGGCAGTTCCAACAAATGTCAGCTGGGGCAAATTCAAACAGGCAGGAAGTGATTAAAAAAGTCAATATTAGTAGCAGACATTTGGGATTGTGAAGTGTAGAGTAATATTTTTTTCTAAGAGACACATTTTTAATTAAAGCCCAAACATTCCTTGAAAGAATATTGCTCGATGCTTTTCATGTCAGAGTTTAAAACTAAGATCATTTTATGAGAGAGGTGTCAAGTAAAGAAGTACAAATACTTCGTTACCTTACTTAAATTAATTTAATTACCTTAGAAAATTTTGGTTATCTCCACTGGAGAAATTATTTTGCAGACAACTTTTTACTTCTACTCCTTCCATTTTCACACAATTGTCTGCACTTTCTACTCCTTACTTTTTAAAAATAAGTATGAGTATTTCATTCCAGCTTGTCCTTGTTCAAAAAGATAAAAAAAAAGCTTTCCAGGTAAAGCATGTCTCCTGGTTAGAGAGAATTTAATTGTGTTTAGATTATAAGGTTAAATATATAAAATGTTCCAACAGCCTACCCTGGTCCTCAAGGCACACTGCCCTGCCTGTTCCAATCCTTCTTCTTCTTCTTTAATGACGGTTAACTTGGTAAACAATGTTTTGGTGCATTACTGCTATCTAGAGTGTGGATCAGAATGCTAGATTAAACAAACAAAAAACAAACAAACAAAAAAACTATATTTTCTCCAATAATTTCATCTTCTTAAGGTATCTAAACACAGACGAATAAGAGTTAAGAACTAAAGTCTTCTGCCCAGCCTGTTTTAGAAGTTTCCCTGCTATAACACACCTGATTCAGCTGATTGCAGTTCAATAAAAACCTGTGTTCAAGCAGGGGAACATCTAAAACATGCAGGGCAGTGTGCCTGGAGGACCAGGGTTAAAAAACACTGGCCTATTGGTTTTCAATCCATCCCACACGACACAAATCACATCACAGTCCAGCAGGACATATCAGACATATGTAGCCTGGTAAGATGATAAATAATGAGTGACCACAAGATAATTTTGAGCAGTGTGCATGATACAGGCATTGTCAGAGTCACATTTTAAATACATTTTTTGTTTTGTTTTGAACTGTTCAAAGGTAGCCTACCCCAATCTTCCTCTTCCTCAATCTTCTTCTTCTTCTTCTTCTTCTTCTTCTTCTTCTTCTTCTTCTTCTTCTTCTTCTTCTTCTTCTTATTATTATTATTATTATTATTATTATTATTTAGTGTATATTAAAAAAAGGGTTCATTTTTCATAGTAGGCTATTTATGAGATGACAATGAACTCCCTAGGTGTGTATTGGGAAACAGATTTTTTACTATGCTCCTGAACGCATCATAACTCCGACTCCTTCAGCAGCCAAGGCACGATGTGAGAGAGGAGCCTGATTTGAGTGTTGAGTTTCAAAAACAGAAAATAAAGCTTTTTGAACAAAGACAACTCCAGTCGTCTCAAGGTATTCGTGACTATTGTAAGTGACTGAAAGATATCAAATAAAATTACATTAATTCAAACTTGTCCATGTAAACAATCAACACTCTCTACACGAAAATGACTGCAATAGATATCTCATGACCACGTATTAACGTGTGGCCACAAGATACATTATTTTTTCATCCAGCTTTACCGGACAGGCTCTGTGGTTTAGTGTTCTTAGAGGAGGATTTTTCCCTAATAATAAGATGTTAGAACTGGGCCTTTATCCAAAATGATTCACCTTCTAATTTTCTGTCAACAACTTGTACTTGCCATTCATTCTTTCCTCTCCCTCCTCCCTTGTCCTGTTTCTCCCTCCTCTTTTCATGCTTTGTTGTGCTCTCTCCCTCCCACCGCTCGTCCCTCTCCTCCCTTGTTTTTAGGGTTGCTTTCTGTGATGTCTGGGTGGTGGATATCTGCAAGCATGCTCAGTTCCTTGGCAAATAAAAGGTGTGGGTGTACGGTTGCCAATCAAGTCTACTCCTTCTCTTTATTCCTTTAGGGTTTGTCTTGGAAAAATAAAAAGAACTGCTCTTAGATGCAAAACTCAAACAGAGTGAATGAATAATTAGCCTCCCCAATATTTTTTTTTCTTTCCTTGAATCGAGAACTAGGTCGCCGGCTGACACGTCTCATGAGGGAATAACTTTACTGAAAGAGGGGGGACGTATGGAGGTTATAAGAGCCCCCTGAAGGAATGCGGTGAGAGGGACTTAAAGAGAAGGAAAGGCAGAGAGACGACACGTGCATTTGACTTCTTTTTACCCTGCCTGGCTTAAACTGTTGAAAAAATGAGTCACATGTGGAAAGCAGCAATTTGATAGAGAGAGAGAAAAAAAATCATGAACAAGAAAACAGGGGAGGGAGGGGGTAAGGAAGGAAAGGATCGTGTGTTTAATGGGAACTTTTGCTTAAGAAAAAAGAGGTGGTTTGTTTTGAGGAAAAAGTTGTGATTTTTGTGAATCGGATCTGCAATTTTTGTGGGATTGTTCTCATGTTTCTGTTTTATTCCGTTGTCATTATTTGCTGTGTCGTCTGCAAAACATATTTTGAAAATATGTTGTTCCACACCCCTTGTTTACGTCTCTTCAAGCTCTGCAATGGGATGCCACAAACTCCCAAACGCACTGCAGAAAGAAAAAAAAAATTGGACTTTTGCTTGGCAGAAGAAGGGCAGAAACTAACAGTGGGAAAAAGCAAGGAAAAAAAGAGTGAATGGGAAAAAAAAGTCTTAGTCATGTTTACTTGTTTGTACATCGATTTGCAGCACCTCTTCTCCCCTTGCAGGCTGGGTGTGGTCCATGACCTCCTGAACTTGCACGTGTGTGTATACATGCATATGTGTGTGTGTGCACGTGTGTGAGAAAGAAAGAAAAAAGAAAGATGCCATGGTAGAAGCAAAGTTTCCCAGCTGCACAGAGAAGAAGGCATGGGGGGGGGGGGGTGGACACTTCCACAAGATTTGAGTTTTGAAAATCCACAAACTGAGAGAAAGAGCTCTGTGCGTCTCTGAGAGGAAAAGACGAAGAGAAACTGAGACGAGGAGACCAAATAAAAGCCAGACAAAGGGATTGAGTTTTTTTTAAAGTGAGGGGAGGAGAAAAGAATGGAGGTCAGGAAGAAAAAAAAAAAAAAGAATTGAACAATCTGTGTAAATGTTGAAGCAATAGAAAAGTGAAACACAGCTGAGGGGTGGGACAGGCTGAGACCAGTGGGAGGGAATGAGGGGAGGGAAAGAGCAAGACTTTTCTGTTTCCGCTCAACAATTTAGGGCTCACAGGTTTAATAAAGCCTCATGTTTTCATAATGTTTCATCAGTTCAGGACCGGCACAGCATCTCGCTCAGGCAGATGGGCCAAAAAAGCTGCTTCATAAAGCTTTAGGGAATAAAAAAACAAAACAAAACTGAGTATAACTTCAAAAATAAAGGGCTCCCTCTTCCTGCTTTCAACTACAAATTTCAAATATTAACATTTTTTTCTTTAGCTTTTGTTCTTGGACATAATTTCTATTTGTTTTATGAAACAAACCATGAGAATCACATCCACGATGGGGGGTTAGTGAGTTTGACACCTGATTGCTGTGATGAAATACTTCATTCTGCTATTTTGAATTTGCTTTTTTCAGGTGGCCCCTCCTCCCAATTTTCTAAATCTAACTGCCAATTTCTGTCTCTGATATAACTTTTATCTTTAGAAACCAGGTTTTAAAACATTTTCTTTGTTCTCCATTCGTGGTGCCCCCTAGACGGAAGGCACCCTTAGCGTTTGCCTATACTGCCCATGCCACAGGCCAGCTCTGCTGGGGATTAAGATTTTTGCCTTGAACTTTTCTGCTTTGTATCTTTTTCAAATTAGCACTTAAAATATGCTTTTAGTTGTTGTTTTAAATTAGTTTTAAACTGCTGCTTGGTTTTAGGGTGAGGCATCAAAACTGCACGGTTAAGAAAAGCAGGGGGAGTGAAAAGCACGGGACATCCTTATATTTCAGACAGAAAAGGGAAAATGGCATTTGAATACCCCATCGAGTAACGGGTGAGAAGGTCTATCAAACTCAGGTCCTCAACGGCTGCTATCTGGCATGTTTATTTTTGTTTGTTTGTTTGTTTCTCTGCTCCAACACACCTGATTCACTGATTCAGTAACCTCTTCAAATTCTGTAGGAGCCTGTTAATCATCCATTCATGCAAATGTTTGCGCAGGGAAACAAGAAAACATGCTGGATAGTGGCTCCCGAGGACCAGAGTTTTTGACTTGACCTGTGATGTTTGACTTACTCTGTATTTTTAGATAGAGGTGGACTGTTACAAGTTTTTCAGTGGCCAGTGACCTTTTTTGTCTATTTGTATTTATGTCTAACAGTAGTTGCTTAAAATAAATAAATGTATATTTAACAACACGTGATGACTAAAAATATGTTTTTTTAGTTCTCATGAGTGCTGTGGACTCAATGTTTTGTAATTGGAAATGCCTTAGTTACATTATTTTCACATAAAATTTCACACAAAACAATTAACTAACAATGAAATATCTTGAGCTGAACATTAGAAAATGTGTTCATATAAATGGATAAATAGCAAGATCTCCCCACTGTATCCTTTTCTAATCTGACTTTAAGATTAGTTTTATTTTGTTGAAGGATGAAAGTATTATGTAGCCGAAATGGGTTTGACAGCAGAAATGACAGAAGAATTAATCTGTGTGTGCTTATATTTTCAAATGAATGCTTGAAGACTAAATCAAGGGAACGTTGCTCTTCTCTATTTCCACTCTTGTTTTTAAAGATGAGCCGGTTTTCTCTGATAATCTGCTGTTTGTGAGGCTTCTCAGCCCACAGACAGCGACTGCGACGGCCAAATTGATTTTTCCCCTTGGCGTTTTTTTTTGTTTGTTTTTTTACTTTGTTTTTTTTTTTCTTTTACTTTTTATCACATGTGTATAGAGATGCAGATTTTGTTGCAGAAACTAGACAATTGATGTTTTTATTCTCCTGGAGAAACTGCATGTTTTTTTGTTACACAATTAGAAACCAGAAGAGCGACATCTTTTCTATTAGTGACATCTTGGAGTGTGTCAGCTCCATTTAAAGGGGTTAGAGAATATTTAAACAAATGAAAAAAAATATGTCTGTAACCCATCACTTTACATGTCAAATTAAAGAAAAATCTGTTAGTGCTCAGAATTTGTGTTGGAGATTAGTCTCAGCTACTACCACGCACAATTTTAGCTCAATATCTGTAAAACTTAGAACCATTTTTGAGCTTGATATTGTCAATTATATGTGCTGGCCATTTTGAATTGGCTTAACAGCCAGATCTTATTGATCTACACCCATTGGGTGATAAAAATTGTTGCAATGCACATTTATTGAACCATTGTTGCAGAGTATGTTTAAAATTGACCAGCTGCTGCTTCGAATTAAAAACAGAATTGAATTTAGACTGATTTCCATTTTGTCTTTACTATAAACTGCAGGTTCAACTGCTATGTAAAATAAATTCTGTAATACTGATAGTGACACGTTGATGTTAGAACACTTTTAAATTTGCTTAATAGCAGTTTTAAAAATTTCAAGTCTCGACTTCAGCAGAACTGTGAAAGAATTCGCTGCCGAGCGATCATCATTAAATCTAAGTGCTCCTGGGGTCAGACAGCGTGAACTCCTCACACACTGCTATGAATGAGCCGCTACTCGTCCATCTCTCTGTTCTCCTTGAGTGAGAGCATCAGTGTCTGTGTTTCCCTCTCGTCTCGCCTCTAGTGGCAGTTAGGAAGCCCTGTGGAGTCCTGCTAAGCCTGTCAATGGCCGCCCTGCCTCCCACCTCGAGGCTCATTCACCTCTAATGAGCTGCTCGAGTGTCTTTGGCTTAACAGGAGGGTCAGCACGCAGGAGAGGGATCCTTACTCTGCTAGCTGCACCACCGTGGCCAACACGTAATTGATTAATGATAACATTCTCTTATATGATTCGGTAGCACTCACAGCTGAAAGGTGAAGGGGGACAAACGTATTTTTCTTGTGTCTGTCTGTTACCAAAACATTTTATAAACCACTCGATGAATTTGAATGAAACTCTGAGAGTAAACATTTGTTGTAAATTTAAAAATGATTGTATTTTACAGTCAGTTCAATTCAAGATGGCTGCCGCAGCTAATCGAGCATACCCAAAACAAAATATGGCTACAGCTTTGTCAGTTTTATTGATATTGACTTAAGTTTAGTGTATCTAGAGTCATTCATGACACATACTTTGTGTGGGACTATTTATGATATTGCATACCATTGCATGTTATTTTCAAGGTTTGACTAAAACAACTACAATTCACCTCATTTTCACTGAGGGTCACATGAGCGTTATGGTGGCACCAGTTGTAATTAACCTTCATATTTAACTTTGACTAAACACTAAACATCATGTTCCTTATCTCGTTGAGCACCGCTAACAAACAATAACTGAGCTCTACCTGGTATTTCCTGCATAGAAACGTTTTAACACGTCCTCTTATAAACACTGAAATGTACTACAGGTATGACTGACTAAATGTGAAATAAATAATACAGAAATACTAGTAAAAGTAAAAGTAAGAGAGTTTTACTCACTGATGAGTTGTGGTGAGTAGCTGCCATCTTGAATTCTAAACTCGCCTACATTCTGTCAGGGAATTCCCACTGGAACGGGTGTTACAGTTTAAATTTATAACTTGTAAGTGGGAAATTCCCACAGTTTAACCGAGCCACAGCAAAAAAAAAACAAAAAAAAACAAGGCAGCGAAAATGCAGCAAAATGGCAGTTTGACATGACAAATTTTGTTGCTGCTGGCTATTTTTGAACCTTGTGCACCTCCACCTTGTGGTGGGATGTCATTATTTTGTGGGTAAAATAATTGACATGCATTATGGGAGATATACAGTAGTTTATAGTCAATGCTTGCTTTAAGCAGCAGACGCTTATGTTAAGATATTAATACATTTTTGAGAATTTTTGCAAGCCAAATAAAATGTTGTGATGGGCCACAATTGGCCCACGGGCCTTGAGTTTGACACATCTGCCAAAAGGTGATCTTTCAACGAATGCAAAGGCTTTAATTTCAATATGCTTGACTTGGAGCAAATTTATTTTCTGTGCTATATGCAAAATCTCCCTCTGTAGCTGGTTTACCTATAAGAATTATAATATTTAACAGTTTATTTCCCTTCACTGCTGTTTTCACGTACCTGCAACACTAACTGTGTGACATTTTGCAGATGCTCTGAACGAACAGGCGTTAAATATGACTGCAAGTGAACTGCACTCAAAATATCAAGGCAGCGATACTTAGGATAAACAAAAGCCACTTAAGTTCTCGGTCACTTTCCAGCTTCCCACTTCAGGATCGCTCTCCTTGTTGTCTTTGATTGTTTGGTAATGTCTCTTCCTAATGTGGTACTTTGATGAGAACTGAAACATGTGGTTACACAAACAGCAGAAATGGGAGTCTGCTTTCCTCTAATTGCAGGGATTAAACAAGTATGAACAGGTAAAGTCAGCATTTCATTAAAAAAGGGACAAACATAAATAGAGATGCAAGTATAGTCATTTATGCAGCTTTTTATTAACCTGAAATTAAGAGCGATGTGCAGAAGTAAGATAGTGTTAAATAAATATTAATAAGCCACATTCAAAAGTTTTAAACCACCCTTCATTTTTTTATATTTTGCTTCCAAAGTGCCAAACTTTCTTGTAAATGTTTTAGGTGATCTGGATCAATACTGTTCCAGACTTTCAAGTGGGTTTTTGATATTTTTCCTCCTTTGGCTGCTTTCTTTTCAGTCCAGTCCTTATAAACAGAATGAGACTGCTCATAACAAAAGGTTCAAAACTGATTTGAACCAATATAACACAATTATTTCTCAACATGAGATGAGCTCAGTTTAAAGGAGCAAAGTGGACAAGTGGAAGACTGAAAAGGTGTCTGGACTAAAAGAATGAACAATAAGTTAAAATAATGTCTTTAAAAAAACAAAAAACAAAACAGCATTCTCCTTCCATTGTTATGTTTACAACCTTTGACTGTATAAAATAAAACTAGACCTCACTTCCTACTTTCTTTTGTTATTGACAATTTACTGTACATCTTGTATGAGGAGTAAAACTGGGTGAAAAAGCAGTAAAAGTGCAATCAAAAACCTTCCGAAAGCCCAAAGAATTGAAGGGAATTTTGTAATTGATTAACTGAATGTTTGATGCAGTATTATATTTGATACTTTCTAATCATTGCAGCAGTAAGTCTAAAACAGACAGTGTGTGTTATCAATGTTCTTTCTGTCTGTAATAACAAAAATTAGTTATGTTCTACATCTGAAAATTAAAAGTTACCACCTTCAGGGGTGTAACCTGGAAGAGACTGAAGAGGTTATAATGTGAAGGTTTAGAAGTGTTTTTAGAAGTTGTTAGAGTTTTGCAGAGTCTCTGTTCAGATCCAGTCTGGACAGACTGGGCTGCTGTTTGTTTGGGTTTTTCTCTCAAGGTCTTATGCTGAGGTCTGTGGTGCGTACTGCTGTACCTGATGGAGTCAGAGATGAGAATTAAGTTTTTGAGAGTAAATCCAGTGGATTCCTGCATTTATTCCGACATACCATTTTGAACATCGCATTTTTATTCTACAGAACCACTGATAAAGTCCACTTCTAAAAAACTACATGGAAGTCTGGATTCTTACAATTTGACTATAAGAGTAATGATTACAATATCTCATTAAATTAAGACTTTATTTAGCAAACATGCAAGTGCAGATCAGGAATTTACTAACCTCAACAAGTCACAAAATGTTTTTTTCTTTTGATAAGATATCCAAAAGAACGTAAAGAACAATCTAAAATATGTTTTAACTGTCCTGATTGGATCAGTAAATAACAGATGGAAGATTAGTTTCAAAGCAACACAAAAGAGTAATCCAGGGAGGGTTGGTATGCTTTTCGTTGTCTCCAGTGAAAAATAAACAAAAAAAGGGTTTATTTAATATAGTTTAGTTTTTATTTTACTTGTCTTTCTCTTAATTCTGATGTGAAATTCACGGAGCTAATTATAATTCTGCGAGTCTACAGAGACAAATGTGTTTTTGCAACTGTGTGTGTGTTTGTGTGTAAAACAGTTCAGACAACATGTTCAGTTCATTTATTTACTTCCCAGTGACCACCGGGGAGACACTCAGCACTCAGCAGCCGTCCGTTCGCAGCATCATAGACTTGTGTGTGTGTCTGATGGGCTGCAAAAACTAAGTGACTGTCAAATTATGTAAGGGTACGAGATATCTCTGTTAGCTTTCCTCTGCACAGTCGGCTCCTTTCTTTGATTGGCAGCGTTGGCGAGAGGCCGATGCACAAAGCAGCATTAACACTCACAAACACACTTATGGCTTTTCTGGTGTGTCTTTTCTGGTGTATATGCTTCTTTGTGCTTCATTATTAATGTTGTTTTTTTCTCTTTACACCCTTACCCGATTCTCGCCCCACTCATCCACATAAATTTTTATGGCAGATTTTATTAGAGACCAGAGTAATCTCAGTAATCTAGCTTTTGATGTCGACATAATAGCCCCAGCCAGATTCTCCTCAGTCTCCCGATTACACCAGTGACACATTAATACAGTAAATATCCTGTAAATTATAAATTACACTGTCAGCAACACGTTTTTTTTTCCTAATGACAAACTCTGGAATTGTTCACAGCATCACTCAAAATTAGTGCTGGGATAACTGGTGATAAATAAATTAAAGCTGTTTGTGTCGTTTTTTTGTTTACTGAATAAAACATCAATAACAAAAAACGAGCAAATGTTGAAATATGGAGAGTAAACCAATTACTTGTTGAAAGTTTAAGATGGGTTTAGAGTGATAAGTCCCTCTTTTTTCTAACAAATCTGAGCTATAATAAGCTTTCCTGTAAGCACAGTTACAGCTATGTGCATTCCTAAAGATATGTGAAGAATGTTTTGATCCTCTGTTAACTGTGTTGTTTCGTAACAGCAGTAAGTCACAAAAACCTACAAGTTCTCCTTTTCTTATCTTACCCCCCTTTTTGCTTATAAAAAAATATAAAATAAAATGCAAAGTCATGCAACAAACTTTTTTTTCACACACTTTACACTGTAACTCTGTGACACCCTGCCTTTTACTTTTATCCTAATTCAAATATTTTTCGCCATGTCATTTTATTTAGTTTAGAACGTCTTTGAAAAAGTTTTAAAACCCCTTCCAGACCACACAAATATGCCTGTGCATATTTGGGCTATTTATATACAATGCCATGGGAAGAGCAGTTGTTCCAGTTCATCCTTGGCGGCAGAACAACTTACTTTGAAGACATTTTTTATCTTTTTGTTTCGCCTGTTTAAACTTTAATATCATTGTTTTCCAAAAGAAAACATTTATAGTCTTATATTATAAGAATGAAACAGTTGTCTAGTTGCATCACTTGGTTTGCTTTAGCAATTTTTTGCAACAAACTATAATCTGTCAGGTTACAGAGAAGTTATCATCTCATTGCAAAAATGTCACATCAATGTTATATCCAATTAAAAAGTATTTTTGATCATGTTTTGGGACTGATATACTTTACTATGCAAGAACAGAATATGTTAGACTTTTAATCTTGTTAGCCTCATTTCAAGATGTCTTACCAAGTGCAATAGTCTGGCAGATTATTTCACCTCATTTGAGAAGATTTGGAATTTAATCTAGTATGGACATATTTTTAGATGGTTATTTTTGCATTGCAACAAGTTATACAGTTTTCAGTCTGAAAGCCAGTTAGAAAAGCAGAAATCCTGCTTTCAGCTAACACTAGAACTTCAGACCTGTTTCAGTAGTGCCTGAGATCATTTAGCAGAAGCAACTCTGGAGATGAGATAATGGTGGACTGAGAGGCTGCCACTCATCCTGCCTTGTTTTCATTAGGTGTGTGTGTCCAGTCATGCGGGAGTTTGTTGCTCAGAGACGTTCTCAACACACGAAGAAAAGTGTGGACTTCAAACGGGCCAGAGAATTAGTCTAGTTGGTGTAGAGTTTGCACACTTCCATGTGAATAAAAAGACGTATAACTCACCAACAGCGAAGGGAAAACACACACACAAACATAATATGTGCTCTTTGTAACTGTAACCTGATATATTCTGTGCATTCGCTTGCAAATTCAAATTTGCTCGGCATGCCAAAGCTCCACTCGCAGCATGATACGAGCCAGATTTCTACAGTGTGTGCTTTCTTCTCACTCTTTTTTTTTCCTCCCAAGTCAAATTCCCCCATTGACAGAGCCAGAGCTACAAAACAAAGTGCTGTGGATTTAGTGCGAAGAAGTAACGAGGGGGAAGTTGTGTAAGGGAATAGGGCGAGCTGCTGTGTTGACACAGGCTGGATCGGTGCCAGCCGTCCGTTCTTACCCTCAGCTTTGACCTCAGCTGAGGAGAGGTGGGGCTTCGTTCTGCCTGAAAACTCAACTCAAACGGTTTTATCCTAAACGCACAGATAAAAGGTCTGTGGAGACAATTCAAGTGGTGATATGCTGTGGGTTTGTTTTTTTGCGAGCCTTGTTCTTATGTGAACACGCACTCTGATGGCACAACACTCACAAGCCGGTCCCTTTTTTTGCCTCCCTGCCTGACTCACCCCCACAACTATGCAAGCAACTCCAGCTCAGTTGCTTAATTGATTCCAGATTTCCCCCCTCATCGCTTCGCTCTTTCTGAGCCTCCTCCTCGCTGCTGTCACCGCTGCTCTTCCTTCTCTCCATCACTTTGGGCCTTCTGGCTCTCGCTGACTACCAAACACACATTTTTATTTTACTGTCTTTTTTTTATAGGTTCTCATTAATTATTTTAGGACATAAATGTGTTTGAAGATATTGTTCAGTAAATCGTCTCATAAGAAAATTGTTATTTTCTTGGTGAACTCATAAAAAAAGTCAATAGGTATTGAAAAATCCTATTATATATAATTTACAAGCACCTTACCAGCACTGTTGCAATGTAAACTTCATTACCCAGCGGTATTTGAAAAGACAAATGTGGAACAAGGGTAAACATGCTGTTGGTACAACTTGGAACCAGTGTTTGAGGCAGTAGCATGAACAGAAACAAGGTTGCATATTGAAGCACTCAAGCATACTGTTGCTGACAAGAGTTCAAGTTTTGCACGAAGCATCTCTAATTCATTTTTTACCTCAGTCAAATGCAGTTGAAAAGTTTTCTACGACGTTTTGCAATGGGAACGAAATAAAAAAATTCACATAGTTGTTATCATCTATTTATTAGTCATATTTACCAAGTGTTATTGACTGCAAAGGATAAAAAAAATCATATGAAGACTTTTGTGAGGCTTGGTCTGGATGTCATCTCTTCTAATTGAGCTACTGTAAATGTTGGGAAAATTATAGCCGGTTAAAAGACTTCATGAAATCAAATAGGATGAAAAAAATACTCCCCTTTTTATTTTAATTAATTTACTTTATTACATACAGGTGACAGTATTTCTATGACCATACAAATTTGTAAATGGGTGTGTGGGTTTGTGTGAGCAAGAATGCATGTGTCCATAGAGGGGTGGGCAGATAATTGTTATATGGTTGTAAAAAAATTAATAAGAAAGGACCAGATGGAGATAGAAGAGGGTTCTGAAATTGTTTTATAGAGTGAGAGGCAGAGATGTTCACAAGTCTTTTTTTGCAAGTCCAAGTCAAGTCTCAAGTCTTTGGCTCCAAGTCAAGTCCAAGTCTTTCACCAAAAATCCAAGTCAAGTCGCAAGTCTCTTGACCTCAAGTACAAGTCTCGTTGCATCTATCACTTAACTGGCAGTTTCATCAAAGGTATTCTAACTATACTAGATTATATTCTATAATACTATATTTAAATCAAATATTAAAACATCATGTTAGGTTTTAACATAATACTGTTTTAAAATTAAGGTTAAGGTTGAAATCACATTCAAGCATTTAAAGTATTGTTAACAGTATTTTGCATTTATAGTTTTACAAAAGCATACTGTAATTATATCATGCCATTGACAAATAACAAATATATTTCTTGAATGGGTTGTTCCGAACTGTAATTTCCCTTAATGGGATCAATAAAGTTTAATTCAAATCCAACAAGTCTGCTGCTGATTTTGCAATAAAATACCAGAAAATATATTTTTAAATGCAAAAAAGCATGTCAGCGAAGATGATGAACCAGAATCCTTAAAGTAAAAAGGCTGCAAAAGTCATCACAAAACAAATTTTAGATTTGGACTCCACACACTTTTCATTTTGCCAGTCTCTTGTCATGGCGTTGAATAAAGTCTCTGTAAGCAAAGCTTACAATGAATGGCAGCGGAACTGCCTACTGCAACACGCCTGTCATGCTGAAGCTCTGTTTGTCACGTAGGGTACACGTCATTAACATTGGACAGCTCTGGCCCCTCTCGTTCTCAGGTGAGGGGGAGCGGAGGGGAGCATGAGGGGCGTGAGAATCGTGAGCCGGGCAGTGAAAAGACTTGCATTGTTCACGAGTCTCAAACCACGAGTCCAAGTCAAGTCTCAAGTCTTTAGGGTCCAAGTCCAAGTCAAGTATAAGTCTCTAATAGTAGACTTAAGTGTGACTCAAGTCTAAGTCTGAGTCACGAGTCCCCATCTCTGGTGAGAGGCACAAGTTTTCTAGAGAGATGTGGTCTACAAGTAAACTTTTCCATTAATATTACAGTTTGGATTTCCAGTTTAGCAGAATCCTGGCCATTGTCTTCCTACTCCGCTTGATTCTAATCTCCCTTCTCAGCTCCGTCTGGGCTTTCTCCCATTGACATGGATTACTCTAGTAGAATTTCAACATTTCAACCCCGGTCCAATCAACGAAAAGAAGGAGGAGTTGTGAACGAGGACGTTGAGTTTCAATATCAATATCTCTCTTCCCAGTAGGGGATGGTTGTTTACAGTGCATGTAATTTCCAGTTAGCTTCTTAGCTTAGCTTCCTTTGCAGTCAAGCTGGTGTACTCCATACGTCACGGCCAAACATTAGCGATTGGGTAAAATCAGATCCAGTCGTTTCAAACTTTAACAGAGTCCACGCCTCCAGCAAGAAATCATTTCTTAACTGCCGAGAGTCCAGACCTTCTGTATGGAGCAAAGCGTAGGACAAGGGGCTGGTTTTCACCAGGCTGGTTTATCAGTATTGTTTTCTTTGCAAGAGTTAAGGCAAAAAGAAGCATTGCTGTCCCCCGTCGCCAATGCAGAGGACATAGAAATGTTCTCTGTCCGTCCATCTGTCTGTCCATGACACGGGACGTCAGCGACAGTTGGCGTTGAGTTCTATCTTATTTTATTTGATTTAGTCTGATTGAGTGATTATGTGTCACCCAATAAACAGAGTGATGAAGAAAGTAGAATGTGGGGTGCCCAGGAATAGACTGTTGAAACAAGCAAGAAAAAAATGACAATAAAAAATGATAACATAGTTGTTAGCATCTATTTAAGATTGACCATAGCTACCAAGTGTTATTGACTGTGAAGGTTAAACCCATACAAAGACCCTTGTGAGGCTTGATCTAGATGGCATCTCCTCTAATCAAACTACTATAAATGTTGGGACAATTATAGCTGGGTAAATGACTTCATGAAACAAATATTATGAAAAAAAAATTCCCTTTAAACTCTGTACTATATTTGTCAGAGAGTTCTTCAAACCTCAAACTGAACAAGGGAACTTCGGTTTAAAAGTTTTGTAAAAAAACAGGCTCATGCTTTAAACATTCTGTGCAGAAATTCTTTGATTCGCTGGTGGCACAAAGAAAGGTCAAGGTCACACGGTCCTTAATGTGTTGAATTTTTTTTTACAGTTTCCTTTCAGGTGCATGAAGCAGATGCATAAGTAAAGGTAGAAATGGATCTTCAAAGCTACAGCCTGCTCCTGCAATAAGAACTTCTGTAATAATGGTTCTCGAGCACAGATAGTGATTCTCGATTACAACTCTGGTACGGAAGGCAACTATGGGCAGAAATATGCGCCACCAGGAACTGAATTTGAATTGCTCAGATTGAATCTGAATGTGCATAACTTGAAATTGAATGCATTGGTTTGAA
>JARVJO010000140.1:12465421-12535240 GCA_031762555.1 Cynodonichthys magdalenae | reverse complement strand
CACGCTGGATCCAAGCGCTGCTGGATAGAAATGCTGGAGCGGACTACTGGAATGAACTGCTTCTATCAGAGTGTTTATTTTTTAGAGATTTTAGATGCAGGCCGATAATTCGATAATGGTTTTTTGATTGATATCGGACCAATATCCGATACCAATATCAGATCGGGACACCCCTAATTCTCTGTGGGAGTCTTTCCAGGTTGAAATCACTCAGAGTATTCAGCGATAAATATAGAAAAAAAAAGAAAAACCTACAGAGAACTGTGATGCATACATCCAGATGCTTTTCCTGTTTTTTTTTCCTAATTAGTACAAAAGGTATGAAGTAAAAGCCTTTAGTAACTCGGTTTGACATTTTAACTGAGGTCAGCAACTTGTGCATATTCCCTTCTCTTGTTTGTGTTAAAAAATATGAACAAAATATCTTCAGAGTATGTTTTTTTTCCTGCTGTGAAACTATTTTTAGTTTCTTTAATGTGGTAATTTGTCTTTGCTTGGTGCTCTTATCCAAAAAGCCTAATTATGCTGCTTGAACTGGGCACCTTATCACTGTTCATCCACATAAATGCTGTTCAAGCATAAACATTGTGATAGCAGTTGTGGGTAAAGCAACACTGGGGAGTAGAGGGTGGTGGGGTGGAGGTCACTGAATAATACATCAAACTTAGTGCATCCGCCTTGTGGTACTTTTTACTGGTGGTGTGTGCTGCAGTACGTACAGGGTTCTTCACACACACACATACCTGCTTGAGCATTGTCATGCATGTTTGCTGGTTTGGTAGCAACTGTTTGTTTGAAATAAACAGCTGTATCAGTCCACTGCAAGCAGATTTGGAGGGTGCTCAGAAGAGCTTACAAGCGTGGGGATGTAAACATCCCCTGCAAATGGTCCACGTGCACCAGAGGGGTGTCTACACATGTGTGGAAACACTGAAAAGCAGAATAACTCACAACAGTGCTGCTCCGGTGGCCGACAGAACATTTAAGGTGCAGATTAAAGGCGATTAATCTCTCAGATTGGAGAGAAAATCCGAAGAGAATGCTATCACACCTGACTGTAGTTACAATCGGAGCGCAGTTATCACACCATCGGATTAAGATGCATCTAATAGCAAAGATAAAAGCATTGAGTATAACCCATTTTTCCCCTCTTTTTTTGTTGCTTATCAGTTTTAGCTCAGCAGAGTTACTTTCTGTGTAGATGTGTTAAGTCTGTGATGCGTGTCAGACATTAATCAGCTCCCCTGCTGGCTGTGAGGCTCAGAGTTGTGAGGAGGTGGAAAGACACATGTTGTTAACACAGTTTCAACATTGACTGCTTTTCCCATCTCTGTCATTTAGATTCACTTGCTTTAATTGTTGTGCTTTTGAGTCATTCTCTGACTTACAGTGTTTGATACAGTAAATTTGGACACACTTTCACACAAACTGATGCACATTAGCTGATTGATTTCAACATAAACTCACACTCAGGAGCCACCCATTAAAACTCTGATCTCATCGATATGTGTGCAGCATTTGCAGCGTGTGGCGCTGAATTATTCACTTCGTCTTCTGTCTCTCCCTTGGTTGTGCTCCTTTACTCCTCTTTCTTCTTTTTTAACATTTCCATATCTTCTTAATTTCCTCTTACCCCCCCCAACTTTCACATTTTGTCTACTCATGCATGTCCTTAATTCCCCATGTCTACGTCTACGTCTTCTTCTTCTCTTCCCTTTCTTCTTTTTCACAGTCTGTTTTTTTTTCTCCTCTCCTGTCAGCCCTTAGGCATGTCTCAGCCATCTCTCCTCTTCATTTATTAATACCTGTACTCATCCAGCCAAGCACACACACACACACAGCTGCCTCACATCTCTGCCCGACGTTCTCACACACATATTCGCGTTATGCCTGCCGACTGCACTAAAGTCCCAGAGGATGTGAGGAGCCTGGAGTGTCCACACTCTCACACCAGCTTACGGTGCAGGAAAATGCCCTTTGTAAAAGGACAGGGAGCATCAATCTCCCAGCTGGGTCAGCGTGCAGTTTGATGCTTTTTTTTGTATCTCTGCGCTTCCTAGACTAGATTGCACTTTATTCCAATTACAATACATCGGATGTTACAGTTGTCATTATTGTCTCACCTGACTGCAATCTCATTTACAACTAGAGAATTTGCATTTCCTGTGAAAATGGAGGGAGAAAGCTTAATGCTAAAAGATTTTTGCTGAATAGGTTGAAAAGCTGAAATTAGCCTAAAAAGAAATATTTGTAATTGTCATAAAGAAACAGAAAGCGCACAAACAGTAAGCAGAAGTTATCACAAAACTGTGAATGTAGCTGAAAAAAGCTCAAATGAACTAAAAAGTAGCTAAAAACACAAAAAACAGCTGAAAGAAGCTTAAAATAACAAGAAGCTAAAAGAAGCACAAAAAGTTGAAATTAGCAGAAGAATGGCAGAAAAGATCAAATTGGCAGATAAAAAATCAGACAAAAGTTAAAATCAGCAAAATAGAAGCTGAACAAAGCTAAAATTAGAATAAAGTTGTTAAAAAAATAAAGGAAAAAAAAAAAAAAAAAAAAAAAAAAAAAAAAAAAAAAGCAGAACCAGAACAATAGCTAAAATGTATAGTAAAGATTTATGAACATTTTTTAAAGGTTTTAAGTATGATGAAGACAGCTCTATTCATTTTCAAAGAGAAAGAAATATGGCAGGAAAAGCTAAAAGTTGTTAAAAGTATAAATTGCTGGAATACCATAGGAATATTGGAATGCTGTGAAGTAGCTAAACATTTTGACATATTGTACAAATAGCACAAAAATTGCGGTACAATGTGTGTGCCAAAAAACGTACGGAACAAAAAATGATCTCACAGTTATTTGCACAGCTACACATTTGTTTATGTTCAGTCTCAGGTTGACTCAACAATCCATATATTATTGGATCAAATATTAAAAGTATTCAAACCTAAATTCTTGATATTGTCTGTTGCTGAAAAGTGAAGGTAAATGATCATTTTATGTGTGTTCAGATGTCTGTCTTTTACCAAAATATCCCATGAACCACTGGATGGATTTTAAGAAAACTTAAAGAAAATAATCCCTTGAAGTGAATCTGTCATCATACAAAAGTGACAATGAACAGATTCTGTTGTACAAATATCTAATTATGTTTGACTCTGTAGTAAACACATACCCTGAATGAAATTGTGCAAAACTTTATTTTCAAGCTTTGACCAAAACCATGAAGATGATCTTAGATGAAAGGCAGAAAATATTATATATTCATTCACAGGAAGTTGCAAAACAAAAAAGATGAATTTCATTTTAATTTATGATGAAGAGATTTTGTAGGAGTCATAAGTTTGTGAACACTCACTGTGATCATATAAACATAACCGGACAATGAACAGGGGAGAAAAATAAATGTAAATGAATGCTTCATTTCACAACATTATTAGATCTGTGCAGAGTTGTTAAGATCAATCTGTCAGAAAAGCAATTATTCAACCTGTCAGTCACTTGGATAGTTTTTTTGAATGGAAAATTAAACTTGTCATGTGGCCGTTTTGGTGCATTTAGGATCACGATTTTGCTTTGGTTACATGACAGCAGGGGTGATGAACATCCCTTACATCCCTTACTGTTTTGTTTTTTTTTTGCTTGTATGTGCATTTGTGCACAGCAGACGGGTCCTCTTGACTTGCAGCTGTTTCCCTGAGCTTCCACCTATATTTAGCTCTTTGTGCCAGTGGAACGATGCTCTGAGGATGAGGTTGGAAGGCAGTGACAGTGAAAGCATTTTGACTCGTGTTGTAGAAATGTGAACCGCAGATATGATGCTGCGTGTGTGATGATGATGATGATCACACACACGGCTGTGTGTGTGATAGAAGCTGTAGGTGAACTCATCATGCACCTCAGTGACAGCCTATTGCGAACATGCATATGTATACACTTTATTGATTGTGCAGAACTGGGTTCAAACCACCTGCTGTCATTAGTGTTTTTCTCTCTCTGGGAGCAAGAAGAATGTTTATGAAGCAGAAAAACTTGGCCTCTGCTACCCTTGGGTGACTTCAGCGCCATCTGGAGGCTGTCATCATCAAAACGGAGACATCCGGGCTTAAATAGACGGTGTTTAGTCCTGGCCACGCATGTGGAACTGGCCATTTTATTGAATTTGATGATCCATTACAGCTCAAATGGAGGTCCAACTCCCTCGGGGTGAAGAGGATATTGCATAGGCAGCAGGGCAATCACAAGGCGATTACAGTACCTGCTGACTGTATTGTAATACTGATATATAAACCAAGGTATTAAGGAGGTTTACAGATTAAAAAATATATATCAGTGAAGCTGTCTAGGTGCTTAATGGCGTCCAGTACGCCCACTGCTGTATAGATTGCAATAAAGACCCAACAATTACTCCTTCTTGATTAAAAAAAGGAGCAATGCTTGATGAACTATGTGCAGGCTGTGTAATAAAGAGAGAGTTGCATATGTAAACATTTAGCGACCACGATCAGTCATAAGACAATGAGGATTTATACCAGCAATAAGGATCATATGTGGGAGCTGATGCAGAAGATCAATGATAGTAAAGCTTAGTGAGGCTTCGATACCCACTGAGGGGTTTTATAAACTGCAATGTGGCGAAAAGAACTCATCATCTGTTGTTTAATAGCTTAAAGAGAAGGTATTCTGTGTGTTTTATACACAATTCCACTTGATTAAAAAAATACACAATTACTATTTTTACTTGAATCTGAAATGGTTTCAGCTGTGGAGGTAATTTCACATGCAACTTTGATAAAATCGGCAAAGAAAACCAATTTAAAAGTTTAAAAGTTGCCTCTGTGTTTTTGTGATCAGTTCAGTTCACAAACACCACATATCTGTGCTGTTTCGTGCCTGGCTGTGATTTCACTTCTTTCTAAATCTCCGCTGTCTTTTCTTCACAGTGAACATCTATCATGTTCCTTCTCCTTCTTCCTCCACGGGGAGAGCAACGTTTGCACAAGCGTGGAGATCGCCCAGCACCAGCCTGCGTACCACATCACAGAGCAGCACATCCGACTCGCACAGACCTCTGCCACACCGGTGCAGGGTAAGACCACCAATCAATGAACCTTTATAAAGGTCTGTGAGCATAGGCTAAAAATAAAAGGGATCTTGTTTATGGACCGTTTTGCTGATACTGTTTAGCACCGGATATGGTTTGTGGGATTGTTTGGTGGCAATCCACAATAACATTAACAATGGGATGGGTTCTCAGACTTTAAAGACTGGATTGTTGTGCAGCTTTAAATGTTTCTTTTGGTTTGCAATGGACCAATCTCTAATCAGGAAAATAACAAACTTGTCCAGAACTTTTACACATCTCAAATGTTGGGATTAGTGCCTAAAATAACATTCTGAAGATGCAAAATAGAGGTAATGTTGTACCGTTGTGCAAACATTTGACTAGAAATATAATGTATTAATTATTACTGTATAGTATTTCAAAATATGAAATATATTGCTAGAGAAAATATCTGTATACCGTGATCATATTGGCAGCATTATGACCAGTGAGACTGGGTGATAAACAGATTCAGTAAATGCTGAATATAAAACGACCTTCTTAGCCACACATCACATTTGACAAATATTAGATTAATTTAATGTTTGTGGTATTGTTTAATGGTACTAAATGCATTTGTTATTGTGGTCTGTAACTTTCTGCATAGTGTATATTATTGTTAATAAATAAAACATATAGAATTACATAGATGTGTTCAAGTTTTAAGCTAGTCCATACCTATATATGTTATAATATTAAGGTGATCTGTAGGCAGTTGATATGACACGCAGCCAAGATCACTCTAAACCACATCAACATACTTAGCACTAGACCACACACACACCGGCACCAGATGCCCCCAAACTGGACGGTGATGCTTTATGTTAAGCAAAGATGGTGGTCCATGGTCCATGCATTCTATGACAATCTCAATCAAAGGTTTAATTATGATTAAAAACAATGGAAAGAAAACTTTGTTTAGAGCATTGGTTCTCAAATTTGGGGTCTAGACATACTTTTTTTTTTTGGTAAAAAAACTGGTATATTGCTTTGAATTTACTCAACTCAATTAAGTGGAATCAGTTGATATAACATTGTTAAATAAATCCAACATTTCATTTTTTAGAGTGTGTCTTACATTTGTGGATTTTTGATCATTTTTCATTTGGGTGTGTGCACAGTGGTCCTGAGTCCGTATGGTCTAAGTGGCACTCTGACTGGTCAGGCCTACAAAATGAGTGATCCCGCAGCTCGGAAGCTGATGGAGGACTGGAGCTACTTTTATCCCATGGTGCTTCCGCAGAAGGAAGGAAGTGGTGAGAAGGCCCAAAAGGAAGCGGGTCAGGCGTTTGATCGCAGCTCTCATGTGGCGGTGGACGTCATTGTAGGTACGGTTAAAATTCATTTAACAGTGACAAACACGTTTTTCATTTTAAAACATATTTATAAAAAGTATAGAGTAGGTTGTGGCATCCCTAGAGGAGTTATTTCCCAAAGAAATCCATGTTCTGCATATTATCTCTGTGCAGCTCAGACTAAAGAATACTGCAGATCCCTCAGCATGTAAACAGCAATGAATAATCAATCGCATTAGGGCCACAGCTATGTTGCTCTATAAAGCAAACAGTGAGACACTAACATTTCATTGATTCCCCTCGTCTCTCTCTGTAGACTACCAGGCAGTTTGAGCTGAGATAGTGAGGTGAATGTGGTGCTTCTAAAGCACTGATCCACACAGACTGTTAACCTGTCTGAAAGTGGAAGTGACTGGAAGGTAGGAGGGTAAGACAGACAGAAAGGAGCAGTCGGGGAAGGTGATGTATAAACTCGAGGGAGATTCTCTAACAGGCTAATCAGTCTGATCCCACAATGTCGACTTGACCTGATTACAATTAAAGTTCCTTTGGATACCAGTGACTTTTACAGCCTGAAATTATTCTGAGAAAGCATAAACGGATAAAAGAGCCATCTGTGTATCTGACAGAGTATCCATATCTGTGGCCAATTGTTCTTTTATGCATTTCATTTTATGAAACAAACATTTTTAAATAGAAATCCAAGTTTTTAAGCGTAAATAAAAAAACATGCGTAAAACTTGCAATTAATTCAACAGCTACCTCTTTGTTTCAAAACAATAAACCGTATTTTTTTGTCTTTCTTAGGTGGAGTTAGCATGACCTACCCAGCTGCTTTTGTGTTGATTGCCCAGGGGGACCTACCAGTGGAGCAGCCTCCACTTGTTCCCGCAGTTCAGGGTCCCAACAAGGAGCTGAACAACTGCAGCGTGCCTCTAACTCCGCCGACGTCACCAGAACAGCCATGCTCTGGTAACATATACGCACGCAGGATATTTTCTTACATAATGCCAGAAAAAATCTGTTACAGTGAAACATGACAGGATTTTTTAATATTATGATATTGAGCACTTTAAATTATACCTAACTATACTTAGCACAAAAAGTAAGTAAATTTGTGTTTGATAGGTTATTTCTTTGTTGTAACAACACTTCTTGGCAATAAATCTTATAGAGGGCACCTGATTGGCAGCACCAGAAGCTCAAAACAAGTGTCAATAGAAACAGGAAAATAAATTGTTTGGCAGAAAAGATTTGGCAAATTTTACATGTGCTCAACCGACATGCTCAGTTCTACTGCTCATCCCACAAATGCATGTTCCTTACAAATGTGATACCAATAAAAAGGGAAATGAACAGGCTTTCCACCAATATAAGATTTATTGCCAAGAAACTTTGTTACAATAAAAACGTAATCAAACAAACACAAATTGTCATACTTTTGTGCTAAGTTTAGATTTAAAACGATTAATTATTCCATCAATTTCTGTTAAAAATAATTTGCAATCTTGAAAACTTTTTTTTTTTTTACAAGGCAGGCAAAAATTATTTATTTTAATTAATTAGTCTTCTATAAAAAAACTGTGGTACTGGGAGCTTTTTGTTTTCATTGTTTTTAGTTTTGCATTAATCAATTAAAAAGTCAATTTTTATTTGAACAATAATTTAACAATGCAACTGATTCATATGAACTGTTATGGTCATATTACATGGAGTAAGAAGTTTTATGATGATCATTATCTTACACACAGTGGCTCTTTTTTTTGGCATTTTTTACAGACGTGTCTGAATGAAGCATGAAGAAGTGAGTAACGTGTGAATGACTGAAAGCTGTCCCTTTAACAGACTGAGAAGGCCATTAATCTTATGTATTTTATGTGTGAAATGGTGTTATGTCAGAAAGCACCGAGGGCACAATTCACACATGACATCAACACGTTTACTAGATCAATAAAATGAAATGCACGTGTAAAAAAAGTGACATGTTTCACTTTTGATTAGAATCCAAAAAATATCTGTGGATGTGTGGTAAAGCTATTATTCTTTTGATCACACAGATTAGAAGGATTTAAAGTCTTTGCTATGTTTAAGTTTTTACTGAATAAATTAATGTGTTTGGTATCCTGCCCAAATTATTTGCAAATAAGTATAGTTGAAAAAAAAATATGTTAACATTTGCTTTATTTTTCTCTTTTTTAGCAGACAGTGGCTTTGTGACTTCGGCCTCAAATACTCCAACACCAGACAGCAGCATGGGAATCACCAGCATCAGCCCAAAGCATTCTGGGAAGAAGCTGACCTCCCAGGTGGTTCATCAAGCTTGGAAGGAGTGCTATATAAACCAGTCCCAGCACACGTATGTCACACTATTTTTTACTTTTTGATGTGATTATCATGATCTGGTACAGACAGAGATGAGGAGAATAGAAAAGCTGTTCCGCCAGAACATTTACTCAGACTGATCAAATCCATCACTAACCTTCATTTAAAATATGAGCTCTTGACTTTTAGCTGAAGGTACAGAGTCGTCCAAATGAAGGCTGAATCACTTCAATCAAATTTTTAAATAAACTCTCTAAAGGATGAATGGGTTGTGCAGGATGTAGGAGAGACTGTGGAAAGGGTTGCGCAACATTGTCATCCTTTTTAGAGAAATCTGTAATACTGATAAATCATGCTGGTGTTGCAAAAAACTGCTTTAAGAATTTGTGTAATTATGGATTTTTTCTGAAGGCAGCTATTAAAACACCATTGAGTCCAAAACTAGTTTTCCCAGGGGGACAAAAATGTATGTCCTATTATATTGTATTGCCTCATCTTGTCCTACTTTGTGTTGTGTCATATTGTGTCACATTGAAGGAAATTTTGTAACTGATCAACTGAATGTTAGATCCAGTGTTATATTTTTATACATTCTGATCATTGCAGCCATAAGGTTTAAAACAGAGAATGAGCGTTGGTGTGTGTCTTATCGATGTTCTTTCTGTCCTTATAACACCTTTAGGGGTGTAACTAGGAAGAAACCTACATTATAAGACTGATTCATTATT
This sequence comes from Cynodonichthys magdalenae, assembly GCA_031762555.1. Taxonomy (NCBI): domain Eukaryota; kingdom Metazoa; phylum Chordata; class Actinopteri; order Cyprinodontiformes; family Rivulidae; genus Cynodonichthys; species Cynodonichthys magdalenae. The sequence continues at coordinate 12,525,791 of JARVJO010000140.1, read as the reverse complement.
ATATGACTAGATGTTTGGAAGTTGTTGTGGGATCTTGGTTTTAGATCCAGCCTGGAACAGACTGGGCTGCTGTGTTGTCATATTCAGATAAGACGAATGTAATTTTACTCTGAGGCCTACGGACTGCTGCTGTATACTACTGGGGTTGATTGGAGAGAGATGAGAATAAAGCCTTGTTAAGAAAAGATACAACTGGTTTTACTCTATATTTTTCAGACTTCCATTTATTGATTACGAATTTCCTTCAACATTGTACCAGACAGTATTTACAACGTTGGAGCTGAGATGGTTGTCTTGTTGGTCTTTTTGTTCCCTGCAGGCCAAATCAGCAAACTGATGGGACGCCGACAAAAGAAGTGCCAAATGGAGTTAACATGTGGAACTTTAATGATCTGGGGACTAGACTGTCGTGCAGCTGCTCCAGGTAGTCTTCTCAATACAAACACTATACTGTATGTTTTCACTTTAGTATCAAGATCAAGATTTAAGATCAAAAGTTTAGGTTAACATGGATATGATGTTAGTGAAGGATATAATCAATTGTGTTATTGAGCCATTATATATTTATCACTTTAAACAGGAATATTTCCAGATAATATGAGAATTGCTAAGGTAATTATTCTCTATAAGAATAGGGAGAAATGTGTGTTTAATAATTACAGACCAATATGCTTGTTACCACAGTTTTCAAAAATTTTAGAGAAATTATTTGTAACCAAATTAGATCAATTTATCAATAAACAAAATATTTTAAGTAACAGTTAATATGGGTTTAGAGCAAATAATCCAACATCATTGGCTCTCATGGATTTGATGGAACAGATAACTGTTGTTGATTGAAAATAGTACTGTGTCAGCATTTATGTTGATTTAAAAAAAGCGTTTTACACCATTGATCACAGTATTGTTCTTGAAAAGCTGAATAAGTATGGCATCAGAGGACCATCACTACAGTGGGCATCTAGCTATTTGAAGGATTCAACAGTTTGTACAAATAAATGATGTAAGATCTGAACTCTGTGATGTCACATGTGGAGTTCCTCAGGGTTCTGTACTTGGATCAAAGTTATTTGTTTTATATATGAATGACTTGGTAAATGTGTCAGGACTTTTTAAAAGTTGTATTATTTGCAAATGATACTTAATTTTTTTTGTTTAGGCAAAGTTATAGAACAGATGTTAAAGATGATGCAAACAGAATTTGTGGAAATAGAAACTTGGTGTTAACTTAATAAATTATCATTAAATTGGATAAAACTAATTACATGATATTTAGCAATAGAAAGAAAACTATCAATGTTCCATTTAGAGTTGATGATGTTGAGATTTGTAGAGTCAGTGAGGTGACGGTTTTAGGTGTCATCATTGCTAAAAAACTGAGGTAAGAATAAAAATAGATAGATACATCTATTCCAGTCTCGTACAAAGTAAGGGAGGTATTCAATGATAGAGCTCTGTATATGTTGTATAATGTAATAACTGTTCCACACTTAATTTATTGTATTGAAGTCTGGGGTAAAGTTTGCAGAACAATTACAAAGAGCTGTAAGAATTATCACTAGAAAACTTTACAGTCACTCATCAAATATATTATTTTATCAATTGACATGATTGAAATTCTATGAGTTGATTGATTATAATATTTTACAGATCATGTATAAGACTCACAAAAACATATTACCTTTAAACATCCAATTAAATTTTGTTAAGAGAGATGTTTGTGAAACCTAAATGTCAAACTTGTTTGGAGGAGCTACTACTGTACTTCAATCTAAGGAATAGGACTATATGGAATAATCTGGAGAGTGATGTTAAAGATGCCGGATCAATGTGTATGTTTAAGAGAATGATAAAAGTCAGTTTGTTACAAAAATATGAATAATATGTGTATTTATACGAATTGTTGTTTGAGAAAAAATCAATGTTTTTTTTATTTTTGTTCTTTGTAGATTATTATTGCTAGAATTTATTTTTTGGGAAAAAGGAGCAGATAAGATTTTATTTTTCCCTTCTTTCTGCTGGCTTACATTTTATTTGTGATTTGTAATTATATATTGTATGGTTCTATAGGACCTTCAGAATAAAACAGAATATTATATATTCTTATTATATATAAGAATACAGTTATTCCTCTCGGATTTTAATCAAGGCTTAACCTTGTTCTTCGATTTCAACAGACATTTATTGTGAACGACATGTCTTTACATGACTTAACAATGCCCAAAAAATGCCTTAAGAACTAAGAAAAAAAATACAAACTCAAATTAGCTCATGACAAATATACAAGAATTATATAAATAACACACACACAAACAAAACTGTAAATTATTAGCTGCATTAACTCCAGGGGAATAAAGATAAATTTCTTAAATGAAAAGACCCCCTTTAGTCTTCAGGGAACACGTCTTGTGACCAGTCTCTTGCAGACATGTCAGGTACTCGTGCATCAGTTAACTTTACCCCATGAGCAACAATGTGGCACGTGCAACAAAAGATAAGTTCCTGCTTACATCTTCATGCATTTTTAACCCAATAAAAGAACTTTAACTACATGAATTTACTAAAAGTTATTTGTTATTAAACTTTTCATGTATTTATTGCCCTTTTAACTGAACACTAAAAATAATTAAACACATATATAAGAGTTTGCCTTCAACAACAGCTACAAATACATTTAGACATGATAATTTTGATGATGCTTCTAAAGCCATGTTTTCAGAGCAAAGGTTTAAGATATTTTTTTGTGTGTGCTGCAGGTTAAAGCAGCAAAAGCTCAATATGTCTACGACGTCCACTGCCAACCCTCAGACTTGTGCCAGCTCGTCTGGATCATCGTCGTACCCCACCTCCTCCCTGCCCAAACACAAGACAAGTGACAAGACAGAAAAGGCTGACAAGCAGTCCAAGAGGCCAGCTGTGATTCCCTTTCACCACCGTTTGTCGGCCACGCAGGAGGCCCCCCTGGAGCCGGACCCCCCTGGCGGGCCACAGCTCGGCAGCCTTGTGGCACTTGAGCCACCGGTGGAGCCTCTGGCTTCTCTGCCAAGCTGCAAGTATTCCAAGCCCCTCACCAACAGCAGAAAGCCCCCCGAGTCTCTCCTTCATTCGCCCATGTCTCCACTTCCACCCACTCTCAGCCCACACCCTCGGATACAGGACCCGGAGGTTCTAGAAGTCCCCGTGGATATGCCTGTGTGTCCAGATGGGGCTTCAGGGCTGGGGATGATTACCAGTGAGACCGCTGTGTATACAACACTGCTGAGGCAGAGGGAGAACGGGCTTGGCTGGTGGAGAGGTTTCAGGACTCCCAGGACTAACAAGACAGACTTCCGAACCCCTGAGCTCCCCACAGACAAACTTGAGGACATGAAGACAGAGACAACAACTGATGGAGCTTTGTTTAAGAGGTAGGTTTTTGAGAGGAGGACAAAAACTAGTCATTTTCAAAACAATGCCACCTTTGAAAATATCTCATTAGACCAAAAACATAAACCTTTAAATCTGACAATTTGTAGTCAGGCAGGGGGAACATGTGGATTTCACTTAAAAAAACTTTAGAATACAGTCGTAAAAAAGAACAAATTAAAGCTCTGATTGTCTCCTTGTTTCCTCCAGACTTTACACTCAGACCCACAAGAGATTTAAAATCTCAGAAGAGAGAGTGAAGGAACACATCCACACTTTAGGATTGTTCGAGCAACCGGAGGTGGAGGTGCTACGAGAAAACGGGGATGATCCGTACGACTTCAAGGAAGGGGACATTGAGTACCCTTTTCCTTCTTCCAAGAGGTTAAAGAGTTCTGGGCGAGAACCCAGCAAGAAAGCCAAGGTAGGATGAAAAAAACTATTTATGAGCGCTAAATATCAAAGAAGATTCAAAACAAATGTGAAGCCCCGTCTGTGTTAGAGGAGAATTATAATTTTAAGTTCACATGTAACTGCAGCTAAAATAAATGTTTATTTTAGTTTTTTGTAACAACAGACATATCACTTGATTCTTGATTTAACATTTTATCAAATTACAAATTTTTAGCAAGTTTCTTGTAACTCAAGTTCTTGTCACGTTTATGTTTTATCTCTAGTGCCCCCAAGTGGCCATATTTGATGTCGTATGTGTAGAAACACATTTTTCTTCACAGTTTGTTGCACATTAGGACCCACACGCAGGAGTATACATACTGTATATATTTAAAATTATTTATGCTCAAAATGTTTGAAATTTCCAAATAGTTATATTTTTGTCTTAAAGTCCCATTGTATTCACAACAAGGAGAGTCTTGTCTTTTTTATTTTGTGGAAAATGTTCATATTTTGTTTAAATTTATCACCCAGGGAGAAGAAATCACAACCAATGGTTCCCTGCCTGATGGAAAAGATGCAATGTCCATTTTTAATTCTGCTCCTAAATCAGGTTAGGACCTAAATGAGCAACATGAACATGTGTTGCAGCAAACTATGTGCAGTTCAGCTTCCAGAGTCCTGGATCCGAAGATCTGATCTTCTTCATGTGTTTTAGATGACTCAAGTCAGGATGATGCCGCTGCCAAAACTAATCCTTCTCTGACCAGAGAGAAAGATCTGGTCGTCAACATCTCTGATCTGGACAACATATTTGATGAAGATGAGGAAGAGTTGGGGGTAAGTGTCACTGTTTATGTTTTAAATTTTTGCTTTTGTTTAGTTGCTTTCTTGCATTAAAAATACATCATGATTCTGCAAAACTACAATTTAGCTGCCAGCATTGGGTACTTTGTTATTATCATCTGTGGCTGCCATGAAAGAAAGGTGATCATGTCTGTGTGCATGCATGTGTGCTTATTTGTCTGTTAGCAAAATATGTCATGAACCATTGGACAGATTTTAATGACACTCTCAGAAAGTAATCATCGGATGCACATCTACAGCTTCACTTTAAGAGTCAACATGATTCATTTTACTTCCCAAGCTAACTGATCTTTGCAGACACAAAAACGACTTTAATGCATTCAGTTTCAGATAAAGAGCTGAAGTTTGTTGTGATAATAGCTGAGTCATCTTTATCACATACTACAAGCACTAACAGATCATGGAAAATCTTTGTATAAAACTTTAGCTTACAGTGCAAAGGGAATTATTCATTTCTTCAAGGAATCTCTTAAACCTTTTTATAATTTTACTGCAAAAAATTTTGAAATAAAATTTTTTTTGTTTAATCTTCATAGACTGTTTACCCAAACCAACAGTCAACCAAACTACTGATGTCAAGAGAGGATCGTCCTGTTGGAAAAGAAGGAAGAGTCAGTGTACCTTATCCAACAAGTGAGTGATTAGTATATATTCTTTTAAACTCTTAATAAATGGTGTTTTTTGACAAATACATTTTTACTATGTTTATTACTAATTAATTTTGTTAATTAAAAAAAATGATACATTCTGTTTCTCTCCTTTATTAACATGCTTTTATGTTTGTCTCCTTTTAGCAGTAGCAGATCTCCAGATAATGTTCCCCACCCCTCCTTCTCTGGAGCAGCACCCTGCTTTCTCTCCCATCACGCCGTACCGTGACACCCCGAGTCAAGAGCCCCCTGCACCCAGCGGGGTGTCTGACCACCTGCCCTCCCTGGCCTCTATCCATCTCAGTGACAACAGGATGGAGATGGAGGAAGGTGCGGTCAGTCCCAGGCAGGATGACATCAAGGTAGATATCAACCTAAGAATGGGCTACTGCTACTCACTAGAGAAATTGATGAGATGTTTGATTAAACAACAACTAAGACGCTGTCCTCTCTGTTCAGCCACAGATGGGCTCCTCCATGTTTGGTCCACTATCTTGTCTTCCCAGCCAGAATCTACCACCGCTCAAAATTCTAGATCAGTGTCACTATCGTCCATCCTGGGCCCTCCTGCCCAAAATGGAGCATTTTATGACGATCATGCATCCACAGAACCCTGCTTTCAACAAGGATGGATACATGTGAGTATCTATGCTGGGATGAGCAACCTAAATGATGGAAAGGGTCACTAATTTTAGTTGACACTACCAGAAAACTACAGTGCTGCATACTTACCCAAATGTAATAAAACTGCCAATAACCAACATACGATGCAGTAATTTAAAATATTTCATGTTCAAATGCACGTATAACAGTTGTGGTCTTATTTATTAGATATGTGTAAAAAAATTTGAAGCAAAACGAAAAATAAACACTTTTTTTACTTTAGCAAGCTGAAGTGCAACGGAACAAGGTGTCTTGAGTGCAGACTCCTACGTAGTTCTATTAAAAAGTCGCTGTTGTTTATTGTTGTAGTGGTGACATATTAAAATCCTTCATGGCAGACAACATCTCTAAGTAATGTAAGTAAGGTGCTGCCAGTTAGGCACCTGCTTCTAGAATTAAAGAGTCTTTTTTTTTTTACATCTTTTTAGCTTAACTCTCTTATAATGTGGGTTTTTTAAGTTAAAAAGATTTTTTTTGGGTTGGACGGAAGTCACCCACAGGTTGCCAGTTGCCCATCTCTGATCTATGGACTTGTAAAGTTGTAAAACTGCTGTGTCAGACTAAAATGTTAATACAGTAACATATTGTGTCACTGATAATGAAAATGATAGTTCTTGGTTGATCAGCTGATTGGTTGATCAGTTGTTTGAATATAAAAAGCTGTATGACTTTTAAAAGCTGCTCACCAAGTAGATGAACTGTTCTAGTTTGTCTGTCTGACTCTGTTTCCTGTAATATATTTTTCCCAGGAATGTTCCCAGCGTCAACACCCTCACAGACCAGGACTATGGTCAGATGAGTGCAACCACTGCCTCTGTGAGCACCACTACTGGCATCCTGCCATCTCCTGCCACACCACGTTTTTCTGTGCCCACCCCGCGAACTCCTCGCACACCCAGGGGGATTAATACTGCAAGTTCAGGGCAAGGTTCTGTGAAGCAGGATGGCACTGAGCTCAGCTCACCAGTTTCCACTCCCTCCACCAGCCTGCCTCTGAGCTCTGTGGAGCCTCTAGCTCGGCCCTCTCTGCCTGAGGCCCACAGCCTGTACCTAGTCCTTCTGCTCTCAGACTCGGTCCTCAGTGTTTTTAAGGACCGCAATTTTGACAGCTGCTGCATCTGCGCGTGCAACATGAACGTCAAAGGGGCGGACGTAGGGGTGTACATCCCGGATTTCACTTGCGAGGATCAGTACCGCTGTATGTGCGGCTTCAGCGCCATTGTGAACAGGCGGCTAGCTCACGGCACAGGTCTCTTTCTGGAGGATGAGCTGGATATATTCGGGCGAACGTCTGAAGTAGGCCAAGCAGCTGAGAGGAGGCTTGCTCTGTGCCGCCGGGAGCCAACCGTGGGGGACTCCAGGGCCAAGCAATTGCAGGATGCGAGCTCGGCCTCCTCGTCAGTCATGACTGTGTTGCAGGAACAGTGTTCTCAGCCTATTCCCTCTTTGGCTTCACTTCATCTTCCCCAAATTTCTTCTTGTCATGGGCGCAAGGGGGCACTCCTTCAGAGCTGGATGTCAGAAAAGCAGTGGGCAGATGGGAGTGATGCTTGTGTGGACTGTTACAATGCTTTGGAGCAGGGCTTACAGTATGTGGATAACCCCACGGGAGGGAAAGTTGACCTGGCTGTTGTCAGAAGTAGTGCTTTTCATTCTTGGCCTCACACCAATGGTAAGAAATGCCTTTCAGCTGATAGAGTTTAATTCCTGAAAACGGAAACCTTGTATTTGTATATACATGGTTATCTGCTTTAATCTTTAAAATTATACAGTATGTTTGGTAGTTTTGTGTGTTTTGTTTCTTTGATGTAAATAAATTTTATGTGTTTGCATCTTTTTATGCTCCCTTTTGTGTGTGTCTCCATAGTGGTGGAGATGAGCAGGCTGTCGTCACAGGATATGGTTCGGATGCTGCTGTCTCTGCAGCCTTTCCTGCAGGACGCCATCCAGAAAAAGAGAACAGGACGGACCTGGGACAACATCCAGCACGTTCAAGGTCCGCTCACCTGGCAGCAGTTTCACAAAATGGCTGGACGTGGTTCCTATGGTGAGTTCTCACTTCTTTTACACACATTTTGTGCAAACAATAACTGCAAGCTACTTGTAATACTTTAGATGTAATGACTCTTGTCTCAATGTGAACAAATCAAAGGTTCGGAGGAGTCACCAGAACCGCTGCCCATTCCAACAGTATTGCTGGGCTTTGACCGAGAACGGGACTTCTTGGCACTGTCCCCTTTGGCATTACCTTTCTGGGAGAAATTACTGCTAGAACCTTATGGAGGGCAGAGGGATGTAGCTTATGTAGTGGTGTGTCCAAATAGCACCTCCCTGCTTGCGGCAGCCAGGGCCTTTTTCCAGGAGCTCAGTGCTGTCTATGAGGTAAGATCAGAACCATTTGACTGTGATGTGAATCAATAACAACTTTAAATTATACTGAGTTATGCTAATTTTATTTCTAGACATGCCGTCTTGGGAAACACCGTCCATTGTCTAAAGTTTCCAAGGATGGTTTTGTGCGTGTTGGGGAGGAAGTGGAGCCAGAGAAGCTGGAGGAGCTGGACATGGATCAGTGGATGATGGGACCATGGGCTGGACAGCAGCACACTGACAACATCAGCAAACTTAAACTCTATGCTTATGCCTTCAAGCAGCAGTTAGGTAGGATTAGCTGAGCAGACTATCCAAACATTTATTCCACTTTACTTTTCCATTGCTATGAGTTTTTAAACATTAAAGAGGACAGAACATGCAAAATCCACTTCATCTATTAAATGCATTTTGCTGTGTACTTGGAGTCTCTAAGAGTGCAGAAAAGTTGAATTTGGTCTCTCAGGTGATGCCTAGATGTCTTTATATTCAGCTCGGGTCATATTTTTCAACCTATTCAGTTTTCTCTATTTTCTATGAAGTGTTCAGAACAATTCCATCAAATTTTTTGTGACAGACCAGACCAAAGCATTGCAGTTCCACTTTATATAGAACCCAACCAAATGAGTTAAATGTGAAGAATAAAGATTTAAAAGCATGATCCGTCTACTTTAACACCATTTTTGTTTTATGTTTCAGGCCCTCAGCTCTCAACTTTGACGTTGGACAGCAGTCTTTTGTTGCCTCCCAAGGCTCAGCCTCCTTTGAACAACACACCTTCTTCTGGGCAACCTCTAGCTCAAACTTGGACTGCTGATGGAGAACAAGCTTCAGGTACAGCAAATGCTTCTACCCCGAGTGGAGCCACCTCCAGCCAGACGGGAGAGGCGAACCAAGGCGGATCCACAGAATCAAAAGGACCTCAGAGTTCCACACCACCAGCGAACACACCAGCAGAAAACACCGAACTGTAAGAACAAACCTCTCATGATCATGGCTGCACTGTCAATGTTTAAACCCATGCAAACATAGTTCAACTTATTTTTTTATATCCTTCTCAGCTCCTCAGAGCAGTCAAGAATTGGCATCCCCACTGTGGCTGACTCAGCAGACAGCCTCGCAAACCCACCAGCAATTGTTATTTACATCGTGGATGCTTTTATCACTTCCTGCGGGCAGAGAAATGAAGGGGCAGAAGAAGAAGAAGGACAAGAGGTTGAGTCAGGCAGCATTTGGCTGCTTGGGCTTCTTCGCTGCTACACGGAGATGCTACAGAATTTACCTGAAGAGATGAGGCCTGCACTGGTCCTACAGGTAGGAATTAAATTTGGTTTACATTAAACTAGACAGAATTAAAAAGACTGTTATCATTAATTTCCAACCTGCGTTTGTATTTTAGGTGGTGCCTTGTCAGTATCTTCTCCAACCAGCCAGTGGAGAAAACCATTTGTATCTGCAACACCTGCGCTCCCTGGCCTTCTCTTGTTATTCCCAATGCAGACGATTGCTACCCCAGCAAACACATATCAAGTCCCTCACTGGTTTTGGTCCAGTATCCACTGTCACTTCAGTACTTAAGGGTCCAGAGGTAAGCATGAGACATGCGTATGATTCAAAACACCTTTAACTGACTTTATTTAATCTATTCTTTGATTTTTTTCTCTCTCCATGATACAGTTTCCCACCCCTCTACAGTTGTATTCTCCACCATTTATCCTTGGGCTGACCCGACCCAAGCAGCCAGAGCCAGGAGAGGTATGGGCTGAGCTCCCTCCCAAATACAATGTGCTTTTTGTAGGATACTGCCTGTCACACGACCAGCGCTGGATCCTGGTGTCCTGCACTGACCAACAAGGGGAGCTCCTGGAGACCTGCATCATCAACATTGATGTGCCCAACAGGTCAGCAATGATTGAGCTCTAAAATCGAAAAAGATCCTGTTTAAATTTAGAACATTTCTTGGCTAAAAATCAAAAATACTTGGTGCCAACCTTCATATTTTTTATTATTTATTTCATTTCAGATCCAGGCGTCCTAAGGTATCTGCTAGGAAGATGGGACTACAGAAACTGTGGGAGTGGTGCATCGGCATCATTCAAATGACCTCACTACCGTGGAGGATTGTCATTGGTCGATTAGGCAGACTGGGTCACGGGGAGCTAAAAGGTGAACAGTTACAGAAGAATCAAGTATGTCTGTTGATGGATCATGTTCAGAGGGAAAACTATGCCTGCTATCTGAAATATAGTAATTTCTCTGTAATATGGATAAACATGTATTTACAATAACTGTTGTATTTTCCTTTTTTAGCCTTGACCAACTCTCTAACATCCATTTACATTTTTTATAATCCTCAAAACTGACAAGTATGAACAATTTTTCTGTTATATGTTTGGATTTTGATGCCCCTTTAAAATACAAACTGAAGTTTGTGTTAAGTACTGATAAGTAGTTTGTCTTATCTGCAACTCTCGGTTTGGAGAAGCAAGTAAAACTGATGCACAGAGTGAAACTAGTAGAAGAGCAAATTGCTACCTTTTGCATCAAATAAGTACTTGCTGACGGCAGATGAAGCACTTACTTTTTATAAGTCCTTCTGAAGTGGAGCTGACATTTGTAGTACTGCTTCCCAAGAGTTTATTTTATGTTTTAGTTGCTTGATGATTCTGCTTTGTATTTGTTTTGTTACCTCTCACTCACACACACTTTCCATCGTCTCTTTTAAACAGACTGGACGTCTCTCCTTGGCGAGCACTCCCTCCAGTCTATAGGACGCCAGCTGAGGGAGGCGTGCCGTATGTGTGGGATCTCAGCTGCTGACTCTCCCAGCATCCTCAGTGCCTGTCTGGTAGCCATGGAGCCGCAGGGCTCCTTTGTGGTCATGCCAGGTACGTCGCAAGACAAGTTTATTTAGAGTAAAAATAAAAACAGGGTGAAACATTAGTTATGAGGACAAAAATTTGACACAACTGTGGAGATTTAAAAAAACATAACATAAAAGTCAGTCACTTTTTGGTTGAAAAGATGAACTCTTTGTAGACATCTAGCTTAAAATGTAATCATTATGTTTAAAAAGTCAAAATGTAGACATTTAAATGGTTAAAATAGCAAATAAATTTTAGCAGTTAGCTAAAACTGTCTACAAAAAATTGCTATGACCTCTGTTCAGGAACTCATATTACAATTTGTAAGTCATGCTCAACCAGTAAATTTTCTAGAAATACAATTTTAGCCCTGTCATTTCTGATTTCCTTGAAACTTTTTATTCTCAGCATATAGCTTGTATAGTTTGATGTTTCACATAAGAAATATATACAGTACATATGCCTTTATTTAAAAATATAAATGCATAAAATAATTTTTGTCGACACATTACTGTTAGTCTAAACTCTAACACTTGAAAAGATTGTAATTTTGTGACATTGAATATTCAGCAGTTTAATGTCACAAAGAATAAATGCGAACACAATACATTTTTTTTGTTCTTCTTGCTTCAGTACTTTTAAAACAGTAACATTATTAACAACTAATATAAAGATGCTATAATCTGTCTTCTTGAAGTTGAAACAAATGAAAAACTTGATGTTTTCTGTCCATTTTCTCTCCTGTTTTCAGATGCAGTGACCATGGGGTCTGTGTTTGGACGCAGCACTGCACTGAACCTGCAGACGTCACAGCTGAACACACCTCAGGACGCATCCTGTACACACATCCTAGTCTTCCCAACCTCTGCTACAACCCAGCTGGCACCCAGCTCCTACCCCACAGAGGACAACAACGGTAATGACTTGTGAAAAAAATCAAAAGCTATAAAAGTTTTTCATTTTATTTAAGACAGACAAAACTAAAGCCATATTTGAATGCAACACTAATTTGCCCCACACACTGTTTTTTGTTTAAAATATCTCTCACCAAATGCTCTCATCAAAAAAATTTTACCTTTATTTTTTAAAATACATGAACGGTAAGCAATAATTCTAAACACTTATTGCTAAAAACTAAATGAATTTTATTAATTTACTTCTGACCTGCCTATTTTCTGTTCAGATGACATGTTTGATCTCCCCTTCCCTGATGAGCTGGAGAATGATATTGGCCATGACATGATGCTGATCAACCTTCACCCCTCCCCCAACACTTCTCCTGTGCCCTCGCCTGGATCACCTTCAGGCATGGGAATGGGATCACATTTCCACCATACCAGGGTGAGTCAGGGATCAAATGAAAAAAAAAAAAGAATCTAGTATCTTAAAAGTAGGAAAACAGCTGCATTCTAAATGTAAATAAATATAATCGAATCCCAAGCATTTACTCATTAAATTGAATAAGGAACCCATTCTAGCACAACTATTAACCTCTGATAGTCTTTAATCGTGCTCTCCCTGTAAAATCTGCTGCTAACACACATGTTGTATTTGAATTAGTGCAAAATCCACAAGGATTATTGCATACTACTGTATATTTGTAGTGTGGATCATTTGTTTGCATGCACAGTATATCCTGATTCAAGAATTACTGTTATAATTAAATTGCACAGTTAGCAGGGAAAAAATATAAAATAGGCTTTAAGCACTGCAGCAAAATGAAACTTTGAGAAGCTATGAGTACAAAGAATATCTTTGATATGGTGAAAGCTCAAATAACCTCCTCCATAAAGGCACAATCAGCAAAAAATAGCTATCTTAATAAAGAAAAATAATTTAAACAAAGCTTGTAATACTTGTTTTTGCTTTTTGGTTGTGGAAGACAAAAGTTCTTTCCTACAATAGTCCCTGACACTTTATACGTAATAGCATAGAGCAAGAGTCAGAGTTTTATTCTTGCCAAGTGTAATAAAAAACTGAGCAATTAGTCTTGGAGGCATCAGAGAAGGGAGGTGTTGACAGCTTTTGCTGCACAACGTTTAAAACACTTCAGGAAAGGAAACCTGCACCAACTTGTGCGCCATTTACCTGCAGGAACAAAATGCAACTAGATGTATTGTTCTTTTGCAAAATAAAAAACAAATAAATAAATAAAAACCTGCTGGTTAGCTGTATATTTTTATTTTACCCAGACTGGTAGAATTGGTGGAGCTCAATGTTTTTTAACTTAGAACCAATACGGTATAATTTAAAACCTAAAGTTACAGGTATGAAAATAGGAAACTCCAGTCAATACTTGTGGGTAACTAGCAGTAAACTACAACAAAAGTAAAATACATTGAATAGAACTAAGTTTAGGATACTTGTAAGATGTTTGTAATTTATGAGGAAAATTATTAAGAAATGTAGATTTCAGACTTTTCAGACCAAAAATTTAACCATTTTTGTTTACTTATAAGATAATCTAAGTTTTTGCCAAGCATGTAATAAAACCTTAAATGAATTTGTTCATCTTAGCTTTTCAACTTACAATTGATAAAAACAGCTCTAAACTTGACCTGTTGCAGATTTATAAATCCTCCTAAGTTTGTTTGTCTGACTTAATCCAGGAATCAACTAACTAAACATTTTGATACTAAATTAAAAGGTAAACTGGTGTTGCTGATGTGAATTGCAATATATCGACTTTTTTTCAGTTTAGCATAATCATTTAATATTATGTTTGTATTAAGTGCCGTTTTTACAAAGATGATGAAATTTTATGTTTAAGAAACACAACCTGCAATCGAAGTATAAATTGTAAAATAGGGGAATAACTTTAGTGGCCAAATCAGAAGACAAGAAACGAGTGAAGATGGTAAAAGTTTGGTGCTGTTGCGTTGTGTCTGCAGAGCCAGGGAGAGCGCTTGCTGTCCAGGGACAACCCCCCGGAGGAGCTGAAACAACAGCCACTCGCTCTGGGCTACTACGTCTCCACTGCACAAACAACCGGACTTCCTCACTGGTTCTGGGCCTCCTGCCCACAAGCCGAAAACCAGTGCCCACTCTTCCTCAAGGTACAGCAAAACACCTGCTTGTGCTCGTGATGCCCGTGTGATTTAGAAAAGGAAAAACACGAAAAAGCAATTAAATAAAGACTAATTTATGCAGAATTTTAACAGAAATGCTTTGATAGTGTAGCTGGTCGCAGCGACACAAAGCTCTCACTCACTCAAAGCGTCACTTCAGCATTTCTTACTGTGTTTTTCTCCTCAGGCTTCTCTCCATCATCACATCTCCATCGCACAGTCAGAAGAGATCACATCTGATAAGAATAAAAGGACCCCACACCCCTTAGACTCAAAGACCACCTCCGATGTGCTAAGGTAAGTCATTGTTTTAACTAGGAATAATAATAACTTCTTTCTAAAAATTAAAGTTCATATTAAATATCAAATTTTAGTTTGTAACATTTATCTATATTTGAGGTAAACACCTTTATAATGTAATACTTTTCATGATCAGGTTTGTATTGGAACAGTACAACGCCCTGTCTTGGCTGACGTGCACGCCCGCCACACAGGATCGCCAGTCATGCCTGCCTGTCCACTTGGCGGTGCTCATCCAGATGTACAACGCCATCCTGAACATGCTTTAGCCCGCTGGACTGATAGTAACCCACGTTTTGTTTGGGTTGTTGTATTTTTTATCCCCTGTGCCTCTTTCTGACCACCAGGGAGCACCAGAGCTCTTCGGTTGTTCTGAGTGGATTTCATGGCCAAAATACACGACGGGGCGAGTCAGAAGGAAACGAACCAAGAGAGTGATGTTGGACAACTGTGAAGGCCCGGTTCAGTGTGTACTTTTAAAACTGAGTCAGTGCCTGCTGTGGTGCGTGGAAGAGGGGAAACGTGGATCCACAACTGCAACCATGAGAGCATCATGTCCATGATGGGCTTTTTTTAATCGAAGCATTAGAGGACGACATGAACAAAGAAGTTTTGAGAAAAAGGAACTTCTAACCAGCAACGCGTCATGTCGAAACAAACACGCAGCTTTATTGCAACAAGGATGTTTCTACATTTTGTACTGAACTGCACTGTTACGTTCTCTGGACTTTAAGCAGGTTGCTGAAACTTTTTTTTTTTTCCTGAGGGGGAAACAGTCGCTAAAAGGCACTTTTTGCCTCATCTTTCCTAAGTGTTGTCGTTAACACACCTTGGAAAACGCTCAACGAGGAAAGATTTGTTATTTATTATGAAAGACATACATTTACAAAGAATTGAGACTTATTTTTAATATTTAAAACTAAAAAAACAAAGCCTTTTTTTTACCCCAGCTAACTGTTAATTGTCATGGGATTAAAAAAAAAACATTTTTTGTCAATTTAATGCAATTGTAAAAATGCCATATTTATACAGATTATATCATGTCTTAGAATTTGATATAAATGAATATAAATATATATATATATAAATGTATATACATAAATATGTATTACCTCTTCTACGCAGGCACTTAACGATAAAGGAGGGTGGACACATTATGATGCATTTTTGTTCTTTTTTAAATTCTATTCACACAGAATTTCTGTTTTTTACTTTTCTATTTAACAAGTTTAATTTAAATTGATACAAGAGATGTGGTATGCTGTATGTATAAAGTATTCATTTCATGTCCATAATAACTTGGAAAAGACAATTTAAAAAACATGTTATTTCAAAGTTATCAGATATTTAAGAATGACGCTTTATATCATTGCTTTCTTCTAAATGATGTCAAGCGAAGCATCAGAAAGGCCTTCATGAGTCTGCTCTTTGTTCGCATGCTTGTATAGACACCTCTGAAATGTGTTTTGGGATTTACTTTATGCTGATTGGTTTATTTTAAAGTAACTCATATTATTGTTTGCTGTTTTATATATATATACATATATAAAATCAGTCCAACACTCATTTTATTACAGCCAAGTAAGTATACAAAAAATGTACAGACAAGAGCAAAAATTTGTTATACCTGTTATCACTTTGGCTATCAGACGGATCGCCTTTGGTGGGAGTGATCTGTTACTTTTACACTCTTTTTTTTTTTTTTTTTTTTAGTAAATTATTAAAACTCTTGAGAATGATTTTGTGGTCAAAGTTTTTGTTTTTCATTCAGGTTTGTCTTCTGGATTTATTCCAGCTTTAATGAAATGCAAAGAGAAATGAAATAAAAAAAGAAATGACCATATCTGCTTTAGATCTCACGGTGGAAGATTTCTCTGCTAGCTAGTCCTGATAAAATATAAGTTTGATAGTAGCTGATAAATGGAAAAGTCATAATAAAGGTGGGAAAGAAAAAGGAGAAAATCAACGCTCAACTCCAAATAACATTTTCAGGAATAAAAACAATGTTGCATTAGAGTATATTTACTTTCATTGAAACTAAAAGAAATTTGTTTCACATTGTTTATGATTAGCACAGCGTAGACAATTTTGACACTCCTGATTCAGAAACAGAGTTTTCAATAAAATAGATTGAAGCATATAGCTGTAATTTTGTATTGAAATCATAAAAAACATCCCTTGAAGTGATGCATTGTTGCATTACATACAAAAGTTTAAAACAAAGATGTAACATGATCTGTTAGCATTCAGAGTGTGGGCTTGAGAGGACAATCACTCCAAATTTCAACTTTACATTTGTAAAATTGACTAATTTGTGTTTGACAAAATTATATGTTGAATTAGACTGATTTTAAAAGTTCATCATCTGGGATATATAGTATATCTAAAATTATTACTTTCTGAGAGTTTTATCCATTCAGTGGTTTTCTAGATATTTTGTTAAAAGACAAACAACACACACAAGTTTCACACATATAGGAAATTACATTTTAGTCAGCTTTTTGTGTGCTATTTATAGCTAAGGAGTGAAACACTCCATTGCAGGAATGGCTGACTTTTTGTATTTTATACACATTCCAAAGCACCACGTAATATAAAGATTTTACAGAAAGTTTTTTTTTATTTAACTTTATAAAACATTATTTGTACATGGTACAGTCACTTGTAACATTATATATTATTAAAGGTTTCATTTCCATCACTTGTTGCTTTTTTTTTAATTTGTCCAGAAATTCATACATATTATAAAAGAGGGTAAACCTTTTCATGATGCAGTTATAAAATAAATATGTAAACTGTGATCTATGGATTTTGGGAATACTTGCCTTTGAGGAGGACCGGTTTAAACTGACAGGTTCATTAAAGTTAAAAAAAATAATTATTTAGCTGTCTTGTCTTCCACTCGTTCCACAGGACAGTCAAGTTTGAAATGCGAGTTTAGCTCATAAAAACTAAATAAATACCTTCAAAAAAGTTGTTTTGGGGAAGTTTCCTGTTTGGAAAGTTGACATTTGTTTCAGTTGTTGTGGAAAATATCAACCTATGGAGTCAAATGCTTAATATTGGGTAAGAGTGGGTTTGTGTGTGTGTAATTCTGGGGAGCTGTACATTGTTTGAGGATAGTGAAGTACATACATTTTAAACCATAATAGATTCATATGTCCAACAAATGTTTGGAACTTTCAGATTCGCTTATTGTGTAACGACTCCAATGGATGTCCTCTCAAAAAGAAAGGAAGAACTTTATGGTCCTTTTGTGTGGTGCAGCCGAAAAACATTCGAGGACAAGAAAGACGGGAAAAAATAAGCTTGTAAAAGTGGTTTTATTTGGCCATCAGGGTCATGTAGAATCATTGAGTGGAAAACTGTGTTTCCAAAGCACCTAAAAAAGCCTAGTAGACAACAAAACATAGGTCTTTGAGGGACTGGGCAGCTTAAGGACACTATGAGTGAAAAAGGAATGAGTAGCTGAAGAGTAAAAGCCACTGAAGAGTCACTTGTTGTGGTTGGCTCGTCTAATGGCCATCACAACCGCAGGAAGTGGACTCTTAATTGACTGCAACGTGTTTTCCACAGATAACCTATTAGACCAATGCCATTCACCTGTTGTGGGGACTTGCCAAGAGCCTTTTTGCTGCCAAATGGCCTACAAACTGGACAATTTAGGCCAGGGTCTGCCTTGACATTGCATTAGTGCAAACACAATTAGAATTCAATTATATTTTACAAGTATGTCTCTTTGCTGCCAACAGTGCACTACATTAGATGACAAGGTTCTTCTAAAATAAAGCTCCCAGATCAATAAATTCAGCTCCACAACGGGATACAGAAAACAGTGCAAGCAGAATCCATTTTTATAAAGGAAAATTGGACCTTTAATAGACTCTTTGCCCTAATTTAAATGACCTTGTTAGCAAGAAGTTTGCATCGTTGTAATATGCTAACAGTTTGACATAATCAGAAGTTTACACCTGTCTATGCAAGGTGTCACAGTCAAAGAGAGGGAAATTATGTTATGAGATTGAATGAATTGAATCTGCAAAGGTAAAATAATTAAGTTCTCTTAAAGCTTTCTTTGTTTGAAATGGATTAGGCAGAGGTATGTAAACTTAAAGGAAATAACTAAGTAAAAGTAAAAATACCTTAACAAAAAATGACTTGGGTAAAAATGTATTTTACTGATAAGAAAAGTACTTAAGTAAAAGTCATAAAACTGCTCTCAATAATTGAGAATGTAAAAGTACTTTTACACACACTTAGAAACCAAACTCGTCTAAACCGAGTTAAGTAAGTTAAGCTATTTACACATTTTCTTTTAAAGAAAATATTGAATTTGCTATTCTTTTACTCAACTCAGTTTAGTGGAACCAGTTGACATAAATTAGTTAATTAAGTAAATCTAACATAAACAGCTCTTTTCATGATGAGTTCGAGTCATATTTAAAATCGTAACATGTAACTATTGGTGTTAAATTTTAAAGTAAGAAAGTAAATATATACTTGTTATGTTTAATGTGACAAAATAAAAGTAAACTTACAATTAAAAAAAACTATTTGGTAAAATTACACATATTAAAAAAATGCTGAAGAACTGTAACAAAGTAAATGTACTTTGTTACTATACACCTCTTGGATTAGGTTAAAACAGATTTATGACTCAAACTTCCTCTATGTAAATCTTGCAAACTTCTCTTTTAGTTTAATGACAAATTTGTCTTATTATAGAAAACACTAACAACTTTATTTAATTTGGACTCTTTTAGGAAAAAGAACCATTATACAATTAACTCTGACCTTATCTGTTGCTTTATTTTTGATAACGGCAAGGTCTTATTGTTTAGTAAAATAGTAAAAGAGAATTTCTTGATAATCCTCCTTTTTAAAGGCTGAATAAATTAAGAAAGTCATGAAACAGACAGAGTGGAGGACATTTTCTCTGCAGCAGTCTGTATTTTCTATAAAATAATGTAATTTACATTATTGTGTGACTGCTTCTCAAGCATTCACACTATTGAGCTGATCCATCTTTCTTATGTACGTTTTTGGCACTTACTTAGTTCCATAATTTTTGTGATATTTGCACAATTTAGACATCAAAATTTTCAGCAATTTATACTTTGAGACATTTAGCTTTTTCTGCTTTTTTCCCCGTTGAAAATAAATGGAGCTGAACATCCTTCAAAAATAATTATAATACTTTAATGCACACCTTTTGTTCTGGTTCTGCTTTTTTAACATCTTTGTGTAAATTTAAGCTTTCTTCAGCTTCTTCTTCTTCTTTTTTCTTCTAATTTGAATGTTTTTCACTTTGCTTTTTCAGCTGTCTTTCTGCACTTTATTTAACATTTTTGTGCTTATATGCTTTTATCAGATTCCTTCTGAAAATTTAAGCCTTTAATGCTTTTTTCAGTTACTCTCTGCTAATTTCATCTGTTTTCTGCTATTTTAGCTACTTTTTTAGCTATTTTAACTATTTTCAGACATATGCATCTTTATGTGGACTTTTCAGCTTAACTCAGCGAACAGGTACTCTTTTTTTCTTTATATCAGCTTTTTCACACCCTTTCTTTTAATTTCAGCTGTGTTTGGCTATTTTACAATAAATCGTGAATTATATTCTGCAAAAATCTTTTAAGCATTTACTTTGCATTTTCATAGAAAATACAAGTTCTCTAGTTTCATTTACCATTTGCACCACTGTATTTTAAAATCAAACACAAATCTGTATTTTTGTGTTCTGCTACTGATTTTAACAAAATTTTGCAACATAAATAGACAAAATGCTTCTTGATTTTGAATGAACTGAGCGATCGGGACAGAGGACTGCACTTTGAACCACTGAAGGAAGACTCAAAATGACTCAGAACCACAGAACAAATCCAGAATTAAATATATTTTAAGATGTCTTGTAAACAAAACAAAACATGAATAACCTGCAAATCATCCTTCAGCGCTCTGCCTTTAACTTTAATAGCACAAGTCGAATCATTATTTTAATGGTAGATCTACTAAGAGGCACAAGAACAACCAACATATTTTCAATCCAACACAAGAAAGAAAACTTAATAAAAAAGGCTAAAAAATCCATGTTGTATTATTTAGAAATGTTGCCAAAAACTAATGTACAAAAAGACAATAGAAGCAAAACAAACTTTACCAAAATTACTAATCATTAAATAATTTTACAAAGTGCTTTTATCATGCTTATCGTAATTCAAGTGTTGGTGTGAATGTAAATCCTAAATTACACACTCATTTAGAAAACAGCCAAAAGGAAAAAAAAGTAAATGAGGGGGCAGTTATGTTGCTGTTCAGGTGATCTGTGAGTCTGTGTCAGTGAAAGTGGAACTTTGGATGAAGCCATGAGCTGTTTGATACCTCCTCTCCTGCTGAAGTCAATGCAGCTGGAGGTTGTAGCTTCACACAGCTTGGGTAGAAAAATGTTGATCTTCCAAGGGTCAAAGTGAGAAGCAAACACACACAGACACACACACAGGCCCTCATTGGGTTACGGTTGCTGTCTGTCTCCTGTCTGTCATAGAGGCCTTTAGGCAGCAGTTGTGTGGGGGGATGGACAACGTGGTAGGTCCCAAGTGTGCGTGACTTGTTGTGTTCCGGCCAGGTCAGAGAGAGTTCATGGCTCTGCTAAAGCTGTGGGGGTGGTTTGGCTCAGGGATTTTACCATCCTCAAAGAAATGTGTTGGGGAATCTAAATACCATTTCACTTTTCTATCTGTGAAAGTGATCTGTACTGAGTTTGTCCTGTTCATGGGGGGATAGATGAGAGCGGATCTGAACAGACCATCAGTCCAACGCAACACAGAAACACGTGAAACAATAAAAAAGATTCCATTTGAAATCTCCAATTACCCTTACTGGCATATTTTTGGATTTCAGAAGGAAACCAGAGTATCTGGAGAAAATCCCAACATGCACCATGAAAACATGCAAACAGCACAGAACAGCCCCAGCTGAGATTTAAAGGGGACATATCATATAAAGTCAACTTTTTTAGCTCTTAAATGCATTTTTGGCATGCACTCAGAGTCTCTAGGAGTGCAGAAAATGTGAATTTAGTCTTGCCTGGTACATGCTGCGTAGATATTTTTATTTTCTGATTGGGTCATATTTTTAATCTATTCCATTTTCTCTATTTTCTTTGACATTTTTTGAAATATGTCACAGAATTTGAGACAGAACGTCTATATAATGTCTATATAATGTATTTTTTCTTCTCTCACTTTGGGTCAGACTCTGCCTCCAACATGTAAGGTGATGGACAAATCTTTCCTTGTTGACATCTTAAAAAGTTTCTATGCCACTATGTAAACAGCTCTATCAAGCTACAATGGACCACTCTGGAAGGTGGAGGGGTGCGGGTGTAAAGCACATTATTTGCATCTAAAGAGACAGCCTCAAAACGAGTTGCTTTGATTCTCAGAACAGGTGCGAAAGAGGGGCTTGTGGAGTTACCATAAGGAGGAATTCAGACCAAAGCATTGCATTTCCACTTTATATAGACCCCAACTCAATGATTTAAATGTGAAAAAGATGGATTTAAAAGCAGGATACGTTTCTTTTAAATTCAAGACCCCTTTGTTAAGAAACAACAGTGCTAACAATGGCATTGTACATCTAAGTTTTTTTTCTCCAACAAGCTTAACATGATTTTTTTCCCCAATTTTAAAAAAAATATATTGTATATAAATTTATTTTGTTATTTTTAAAGAAATGAATAAAGTTTTATTTTAAAAAGTCTGTTGACTTTTTAAAATAATTGTTATAAGTTCAAAATAACCTATAACAAGTTCAGTGAAACATCCTGTTTCTGCAGTAGAAAAAAAACCTTTGCAATAAAAAAATTAATTAACCTAAAATGATTTCTGTCCCATGCCCTTGGGGATAATTGGATTTGACTTTAGGACTCAAAAGCGTTAAAATAAAAATGTAATACTTTTCATTTTCATTTCTGGAGGCTGTGTTTGCCACAAAGTTATTAAAATTAATATAAAACACAACTATAAATGCTGTTTATGCTATTTTATGTTTTTTATGTTAAAGCTATCAACGATGTACGGATAACATTTAGACTAGATGATCAACAACTGTCCTTTTAGGTTCTCCATATATTCTTCCGCCTAATGGCTCTGATATCCATTATTATATTTTTATAATGGGAGGAAATCTTAAACGCCTATTTCTCTTCTCTGATATCAACTAAAGAGCTCAGCGAACGTTATTAGACCATCAGTGTTCTTCTTAATTAGCGCCCTCGCTTTCTCGTGCTCCTGTGACCAGCACCATCTGAGTAAATCCTCAGCCATCTCCCAGATGGCTCCAAGAAAAATGGCGCTCTTAGAGCAACTTACACTCAAGGCAGAGAGCCATCAACAGCTTTTGTTTAAAGGGCTCCCGTTGAAGTGACAGAACATCTGCCAGCTCAGCATGACTGCCCGTTTCAAAACATCTGATTTTGTCTGGGAGTGCTTTCCAATCTCCAGCCTTCCCATTTGCATAAATAGCTTTTGTTGGAAGGGGCCCCTGAAAGGAGCATGCAGAAATTGCAATTTCCCTTCCTGTAAATCTCTTGTTGCAGGGCATTACATCCTTCAAACTGAACATGAAGTCCACTTAACACTTTAACCAGTGTAAATAGAGGAAGATAAAAGCTCTGCGGGCTTCAAAGCGCTCCCTGCGCACTCCTTCTCCTACAAACATCAAAACACCGGGGAGAAAACAATCTGTCATTTATGTCGGATATAAAACTACGAAGGACATTAATCTCCTTGATGACTGTGAGCCACAAGCAATCCAGAAAGGCTGAGTGGAGAATGTAGCATTTCAAGAACATCAGAGACAAATAGAGGATTTTTTTTCCAATAATATTCTGAATAGCTGAATCATTTATTTTTATTTTTAAAAGGCAAATGGACTGGATTTATTTAAAGTTTTTCTACTTCTACTGACCACTCAAAGAGAATAAATGAGAAGCCACACATAACTTGTTTTCCCCCACAAAATCAGGATTTTCTCCACTCGTGATATTTTTTCTCTTGAATTACACCAACACACCAACAAGACGATAAGAACATGCTTCATGTAGAATTTATTCACAAAGTTTAGACCTATTCAGTAAAGACGTATCAGAAGAGTTTATTATCGATGCTCATTGCTGCCACAAAGATACAAAAAAGTCAGACAATTTTGTCAAATTTTGTTTTTTGTGAGTGAGAAGAAACTAATTTAATTTATTCCACATAGGAGATCATAGCTGCTCAGAACTGCTCAAAGAAAACATTAGTTAAGCAGAAAACGGTGTCAACATGAAAGCAGAGGGCTTTCAGGGAGTCGTGAGCTCTGAGAGAAGGAAAATCTTTAACTCAGAACTGCTTGTAGGACTGTTTAAAATGAAACCTGTTTGACAGCTAAAAGGATTTTAGACCATTTGCTGGAAAATTCTGGATCACTTGTGGGCTGTTTTAAGAACATATTTAATTAAATAATGGCAAACTGAAAGCTGACGTCACAACCTCTGCACAAAAACAAACAGAAAAAAGACGAAGATAAAAAATGGATGGCTTCTGCAACAAAAAGATCTGTAGAACTCCTCCAAATCCTACATTCATTTTACCTTAGAGGGCTCAATGAGTTTAACCTTGACCCTTACAGTCCCCCCCCCAACATAAACATCATTAATAAGCCTTTGTGTTTGGGTTTCAAAACAGCAGCACAGATTAACACCCTGCAATGAAAGATTCAGAGGAAAGATTTTACTGGTTGTTGCTGAAAGAATGAGGTGAAAATCCCACAAACTGACAAGATGAGACCTCCCCTTTGGACAAATATGGTGCTACAAAAAAAATAAAACCTTTTGTCCCCCAAAGGTCTCCTTTGGATTCTTTCTTTCTTTTTGTTTTCCCTAAACTACAAAACATGGGAGAAACACATCAGATTTCATTAAATTGCAAACTCAATACATTAGGTTTGGCAAAAGGAAACAGAAAGAGCTCTGTGTGCATGAGAATGGCTCCAACAGATTTGGCCACAAGATTTTGCCACATTTTCCACACGTCTGTTAGCAAGCTGATAGTCAAGAGTTTCTAACAGATGTTAGTCATTGATCATTACATCACAGACATATAAAACTATGAAATCCATATTGCTGCTCTTAATAAAATTATCTTCAGAACAAACATTTATGGAACTCATTTTACACCCCCCCCCAAACAAACACAAAAGCACATAAAAGTGTTTTGCTGATTCTTAAAACCAATAAGCCATCCGACACTTCAGCTCCCCACTTGGCATCCCGATGAGGCCTATCAACGCCTCTGAGATGTAAAACACAGCCTCTCCAGGCTCATTGTTTCATTATTTCATTATATATTTGACCTAATTATCAGGAGGAGGCTCCACTCGGCGGCTGTGATTGGCTGAAAAATGTTTGAAGCGGCTGTGAAAAAAGAAAAAAGGAAAACACAACCATGCAACAACAGCACACCTGTGACTAAATCTGTGAATTTCAATGTTACATACGCTGATGGAAAACTGCCACTAACACTGGTAATTATACACTCCTGCTCACGTTGCCTAGCAACTGCAGTGTTTTTTTTGTTTTTTTGTGGTATCCCATTTGCAATTGTATGGCTTAATGATTGTTTGATAAATCAAATATTAAAAATAAGTTGTAAAACCACTTTTTAAATGTTTTTGTGTTATTTTATGTTAAATAAATTCTGTCAGTCAGATCTACATGATTTTTTTTCCCCCCAGACAGCAGTTCAAGGCTGTTAGTGCCCTTTCCAATTGGCAAAAAAGTATGCCATAAAAGTTTTACTGTGTGCATTATTGCCATTATTATGATGTAAAACAGTAACAAATGTTGAGAGATGTGACAGGGCTTGCCTGGAAGGTGGAATTGACACGTTTTTTTTGAAGCAGTAACAGTGAGTGAAAGGGGTGGTCAAAGCCTTCTTTTCATTCCTTGTGCAATGTTCTCCGTGCCCACAAGGGAGAGTTGTAAGTCAAGAGATGAACTGGGTTTGTTTGATGCTTGCAGGTTCAAGATGTAGAATTCATTTAAGCAACTTCTCTGTTCTTTAAATAACTTAAGACAGATCAAATGAACTCCATATTCTACAGTTCAAGTCATGAGAACACATTGAGACTCTCACGGGAGACAGAAACGGGGTCATTAAAGGACTTCCAAATACAGAAAGTATTTGAAGTGGAAGACGAGGATGAAGAAAACGTGTTTAAACTTTTGTGTGACACAAAACTGATCAGATCTCTGGAATTTATTGAGATTGAGGAGTAAAAGTGCATTTCCTTCTCACCGTGATCACGTCTCAAGAAGCCTTAAGCACAAAATCCAGGTTTAATTCTGATCGAACGTAAGGATCCTTTAAGATGATCTTTAAATCTCCTTCTGCACTAACATTTATTGCAACATTTAAACCCGGCATGATTTTTATCCTTCTAGAACTAATCGACAAACATAATAAAAAGCTCTCTCCTCGTCTTGCTTTCTGCTCCACAAACAGGAAAGGGGAATAAAGTCAAGTGGCACATAAATAAAAAGGTCTTCCCAGAGGCACTTACTGTGCAATCTTCTGGAGATCGCATCTTAGTTCAGCTAGTCCACTCAAGTCGCGCTGGAGAAATGGCTCCAAATCAAAGCCAGAATTGTAGAGGCCTGCAGTCATCAGGAAGATAGATAGTAAGGAACGCATGATAATGATCCATCAGCTTCTCGCTGCATGTTGTCATGATCTGCTCTTTTTGGAGGGGATGAATGTGCTTACTATGACTAAAACATAAAGCCAGGTTTTCCCTTTGCTGTTTTCCTTTTGTTCTCCCAATTGCATGTAAATTAATACTATTATGGGAGAGAAATGTTATGGAACAATGTTAGGCCCATGTTGTATCTGTTTGCCTTCATGATCACAACAACTGACATATTGTCAAAGAGCAGCGGGCCTCCTCTGTGAGCTCTGAATACAGAAATTATCATTACAACAATGACAACACGCAGCTTTTTGGAACAAAGGCTTTATTGGCTCGGTGGATCAGGCAGAGAGGTGATCCTCTCCTGGCTTCTCCAGCGTTTTCTGCATGGTTCTAATTTGGCCATCCTAATCATAAAAGCATCAGCTATAGCGTCGCTGCAGAGTAAACCCGAGAGGTGAAACCTTCCTCTCCCACCCCTAAAAATTCCATTTTGGCTCAAGTGGACCAGCAACAACAAGGAACACGGCAGCACACGCACGCAGGCCGACTTTCTCAGCTGCCAGATCAAATGGCAGAGAGAGCTTCATTATTGGAGACAGACAACAAACAGCTCTGCTGATATGTGTTTTGTTGCCGTCGTCCTGGTGAGCACGCAGGGTGCACGCTTTCACATAATGTGGCTCCACTTTGGGTGAACACATACCAGCTTATGCTTTGAAGTTCCATCCTCACACACACACACACACACCTAGATGTGTTAGATCCATTTTAACAGCCTCGTGTATGAACGAGGGGAGGTTGCATCTTCGGGGTCACGGGGTTGAACGGACACTGCTGCACCATTTCATTCTCCATCTACTGTAAGCAGGAAGCCAAACCGCCCTCCACACCCCCACACCCCCCAACACACACATATAATTTGAGTCATCAGTCTCTATTTCTACGCTGCAGATGTTTCCCCATGTCAGCAGCCCCCCCCCTCCCCCCTTGACAAAGCAAGATGGAGAACCCTCTTCTTCTAAATTGTTGCACGAGTCTCTAGCTCTGCTTTCCTTCTCCTCTGCCCCCTCGCCAGTCTCTGAGATCTCCCCCAGAGACACCATTAGAGCCTGATGGGAAAACATATTTTAATCGATGCTGGTGTTTGTGCTCTAATGAAAAAGCGTGTTGGAGTGACGTGCAGGAACACTGGCCAGTTGGTTATTGTATTTTTGTGGCTGCATGGCTCGCTGACTAATTTATCCTGAAACATAAACAGGGATCATGGAATCCCTCTGAAAGCTTGATAAAAGACACTAATGGAAGGTGATTAATAGGCAATGGGCTAAATGACTGCCGTGGTGCCTGTTTCATCACTGATGCAGTGTGACTGAAAGGGCCGTGAAGCAAAACAACGTCCTTTCTTCTTAAATCACTTAGAAATAAATGGGCAATTTTCATCATTTCGAAGAACTTAAAACATTAAAATGCACGGATGCATTGGTGCGACTGATTGCTGTGAATTCAACATAAGTTAAAAATGACTTTGAAGCTATTAGTTCAAGTAAAAAATAAGCTGATTTCTCGAATTTAACAAACAATTGTAATTTCAAAAAAGATAATGAACCAGATTTTTCAAAGAAAGAAGGAATAAAAAGATTTTGTTTGCACAAAAACAATAAGCTGATGTAATAAAAAATATCCACACTTGATTTTTTTCAGTGTATTACAGCAAAATAATAAAAAGAAAGATTTAATTAAACCACTTCTGAATTAACCAAATAAAAATATTAATTAAATATATTTCATTACAAAAAAATCTGGGTAAAAATTCCAACGTTTGTTTCAAACAAAGAACAAATTTAGCTTTATAAACGGCTTAATTTTCCAACTTGAGAAATTAATTTATATTATTTTTATTCATTTTTTTTATGCGAAGACTCCAAACAGGAAATCTCTCGGACCGTTTGTGATGTCTGAGACGCTAATTGGACCCGACATGTTTTCAAACTCCCCTCAGGAGCGACCCCCAGAAACTGTTTCAAAGAAAAACCATCTCCTCAAATGGATCCATGTAATATTTCCTCCTCTTGCGCCGCAAATGACTCTGGGTGGAGGAAAATTGCAAGGGTCATTACTCTGAAAAAAAAATGAAAAGAAAAGAAAAATAAGAGGAGAATAGATTGCGGGGTGGGGGGTAAAAGAAAGTGTCACAGTTTTCTTTGGGAATTCTTTGAACGGACCGAGAGGATGTTATTGTATCAATTTGACATGATAGAGTCAATTAGGCTGTTAGAGGGAGAGGAGGGCTTCGAGTTTGAGGCTAAAACGGGTTTGATTCTTGACATCAAAGTTGATTCAAACAAAAAAGTTTATTTTGGCTTCAACTCAACAGACTCAGACTTGTAAAGTCAGAGGATACGCTGTTTATTTAGAGCACCGTTTTACCTGTCTGACAATCTTTAAAAGTAAAAATTAAAAAGAATTGGAAACACACTGAAAACTTTTACATGAAGTAGCCCTGCCCCAAATTTACATTATTATTATTATTATTTTTATTATTATTATTATTATTATTATTATTATTATTATAAGTTGCATTCATTAGGATTATATGGAGCAGATAAAACAATTAAACCGTTTGAGATAAAATTTGAATCAGGAGCAGATAGAAATGTTGCTGCCACTGCATGGCGCTAAGAAACTGCATGACAGAACGGCTTTCGTGCAGTTTAACTCCATCCAGATTAATAATAATAATAATAATAATAATAATAATAATAATAATACCATATTTACCCAACTTATTATAAAAAATAAATATCTTTTTTTTTTGTTTTTTTGCTTTAGGAATTTATCGCAAAGTTATATTAAATATAAGTTTTACCATTTTTAACAATCAATTAATAAATGAAAATAGAAAAGAGCGGCATCAAATAAATATTTAGCTTTTCTTGTATGATTTCGATCAAATTTATTGCAACTTTCAAAAGAGAAAAAGAAAAACAGTCGATTTAAAATTGTGCAACAAAATACAACCGTTTAACTGTTAAAGACCACGTGCAAGGTTACTGTCTTATAGAGGACGGAGGGGCCTGCTTCCAGTTTCAGCTGGGACATTATAGATCATTTATTTATTCTTTCTTTTTTTGTTGGTCAGCCTTCTGGAAAGGAAAGAAAAGAAAAGAAAAGAAAAGAAAAGGAAAGAAAAGAAAAGAAAAGAAAAGAAAAGAAAAGAAAAGAAAAGAAAAGAAAAGAAAAGAAAAGAAAAGAAAAGAAAAATACATGCCTGTCCTTTTGGGTGAAATGAGCTCAGTCTATCGGACTCAGGCCTGCTCTCTCTCCGTCTGCGCTCCACGGAAACACGGTGCGCTCAGCGCGCGCTCTACCTGCGGTTGCAGCAGCAACATGCACACAGCACGGCTCAGAGCACTCGCTACACACACACAAACACGAGTCTGGAAACTCTGGGAGCAGTCAGAGCAGCAAACGGATGTGTCTTTTTGTTGCTCCGTTGCTTTCCACTTTCTCGCTGCCTGCTGTCCGCCCTGTCTTTCTCCTGCTGCTGACTTTGGATCAGCAGGAGTCAAACGCACACAGCTGGCCCTGCTGACATCATCTACAAAGAAGCCTTCATGCGCGGTTTGTTTGACACTGTCACCATGTGCACATCTGTGTGCTTGGGTGTGTGTGTGTGCGCATTAACACACATTATAGTCCTACAACTTAAGTCCAGAACATCAAATTACAGAGCAGAAATAGGAAGAAAAATAAACCAATAATGCTGAATCACACTTTTTCTGCTATTGGAATAAATTAATGGCACATTAAACCAAAACAGATCAACTCATTTATGTTCAACTCCTCAGAAAATCTATTCTAATAAAAAAGAGTAAAATACCTTGCAGGTAGAAATATACTCCAGTGTGCACCAGTAAATGAAAACTGAATCAAAAAACAATATAAGTAAATCACCATTAGGACAATACCTGTGAAGCAATAAAATCCATGCGTGTGAAAACTTTTATGGAGCCTCTTAGTTAAAACAAAAACAACAATAATATTGAATGGATCAAAAGGTTTTTGATGTGAGCTTGACGTTTAGCTAAAATGTCTTGCATGAGAGTAATATAATTGGCGTAGCAAACTCTCCTGTCCAAACACGCTCAGCCTTTGATGGATGAATCATCCCCTCCACTGTTTCATACCCTGGTTCAGGAGGGAGCTCGCGTTTCATTAGGCCCTTTGCAGATAAATGTACGTCACTGTAAAATGTATGCAAACACAACAGTCAGTGGCAGACCAAGTGATGGCAACCCAGGCTTGTGCAAATGTAACCACAGCCCAAGTGTTTGGCCTGACGGAGGTACAATATGCTCCGGTTTCCCAGTTTTGTTTTTGGTTGTGGTTTGTTTTAGATTTTTGGTTTAGTTTTTTTTTTTTGGAAGTGGGGCATGGGGTTAGGGGGGGCTGTTCTTGCCTGCAGGGGTAAAATACCAGCTCTAGATGCAACTATGGGTGTCTCCCCAACAAGTGGAGAAACACGCACACAGTGGAGCTGGCAAGCTAAGACACAAAGAAATGAAAAGCACACAGGTCATGTGCAATCTTGTGCACGTACAGAAATGTGCATCAAAAGAACAGAAAATTTGATTAAAAGACAACAACAACAAAAAAATGGCAGAGTAATTTGTCTGTCAGCCACTCGGTTTCTCCATCGTTATCAGACCCACAAATCAAGCGGTGCATCCTCAGCTCCACAAAGAACTTCATTTTCTCCTCCTCTGCGGAGAACTGAGACCCTAACCTCCCTCCTGTTCTCAAAGAGCAGCCTTGTTTAAAACTGTCAGTCAGGGGGGAAAAAAGTGCTCCTTGTCCAGTCTGTTCAACTCATGTCATCACCCCCCTACCCCCCTTTACTCCCAGAAAGTGCACATACACACAAACAAAAAAAAGGACCTCAAATCTGATTACTCTTATGTTTCACCAGGTTGAGAGATTTGGCCGATGGCGTTTTTGGAATTCGAATTCTACTTCATTTTTCTCTGGACTCTCACTTGCATATGAAGCACTGCAGCTGGTTGCAGTTGCACGAATAGGAAGCGTTTAATCAAATAATGCTGATGCGTTTCTGTTTCCTCTCTTTTAAAACTCAAATTATGACTCAAGTGAAATTCCTTGGTGTCAAACAAACATTCACAGACTTCTCTGCTCATTAAACATGCAAACTATCACTGACACAATTAAGAGAAACACTGAACACTCTGTCTTCAGCATTAGCCTTAAAAAAATAATGGTTTGAAGTTATTTTTCTATGTTGACACCCAAGCCGACATACATTCACAGCCTACCATCAAAGGGCCACACCTCCACACCACTTTGATTATCTGCCAGGAGGAGTCAATGAGCTCAGAGATCTGCAGCCGAATGGAAAACCTTCAAAGCATTTGAAACAAATGGACCAGAGCGAAAACAAAAAAGAAAAACAAGACATTTATCTTGACCTGTCATTTAAAAAAACCTTCTGACAACTAATGTGTCAATTTTGTGTCAATTTTGTTGTCACTGCTGTCTTTTCTATTGGACACAAACAAGAAAACAAGAAAATTCTAAATTTCTGTTGATTTAGTTATTTGTGTTGACAGTCATATGAGTATAGTGAAATTGTTCTATGTAATCCCTAAAAAAATAAGTGGGATTAATGTTTGGTTGTGTTTTATCCTAAATGTCTCGGTGATGTGTTTGTTAGGTGGGAGAATATTATCACTTTCACTTCAGAGCAAAAATAACGATGTTGGATGAGTCTGTTAAAAAATGTCTTTGCTTTGAGACTTCTGCTTCTTCTGTGATTCTAAAATAGGAAACTCTTTATTCTACTATCTTGATTTTTTTAGTCTAATTACTCAAAAATAATAAAATTTTTGTGCAAAACGGTTACAATTTTTTTTTTTTTTGAAACCATTCTATTAGATGTTCTGAACAGAGACTGGGATGAGTTAGTGGTCCTGGAGTTAAGAAGAAGACTAGGATTTGACTCACAGTCTCACTCGAACTAAAATACAGACATCCAAACACACACTAACTGTCCTTGATGCATCTCAGTAATCCAGGTAAAAAAGTGTGTGTGTACTTATTTCTGCTACAATGTGAGGACCATGATATGGTTTTAACCAACAAAGTGAGGTCATTTTTAGGGAAGTGATGATATTTTCTTGGTCCTCACTTTTTTGCAGCTGTACTAGTTAGGTTTAGAGATATGGTGTGAATTAGGTTATGGTTTGGGTTAGGAATAGACTAGTAATGGTTAGGGAAAATGTCTGGGTTAGGCATGAATGCAGTTACAAAAATGAATGAAGTCAATATGAAGTCCTCAGTACAAGGATGTGTGTGTGTGAATGTATATTTGCTACATCACAAGGACCATTTTCATAGCCTTGTGAGGACCCAATGTTCCTTATGGGGACCAAAGCCTTGTTCCCACAAATACAGATACTGGTTTAGGACAAGGTTAGGTTTGGGGTAAGGGGTCAGGGCCAGGCTTTAATGGAAGTAAATTAATGGAAGTCAATGCAAAGTCTCCGTGAGGACAGAAAAACAAATGTGTGTGTGTTTACAGTTTAATGCCACCTTCCTTTCAATACTGACCCATTCAGTCTGGATGCAACAAATCCGTTTATGTTTCGTTCTGATACAAAGTGACAATGTTTTTGGCTATATGCACTTTTGAGAACATTGCATGTTCATGTAAACCCAGATTTTAACAATAAAACACACATCCTACATGTGTGTTGTTTTTACTTTGAGAAGGATAGTCTGTATTCAGTCTAAAGAACAGAATAAATCATTACAGTCACACTGTGTGTGTATGTGACACGGTCAGACAGGATTCACATTTGTTCAGCCTTTGCCAGGAAAAACTCAACACCCTTCTCATTATTTAACACTTCACTGTACACTCACTCCATTTCTTTCCTCCAAACAAAGCAGAAAGCTTTTTTTGTGACATGCTTTCTGTCTTCCTCCCTCATCTCCTATGAAAACACACTCTGACCCTCACCATCCTCTATCAGCAGCTCCGCTGATCAAAGACACCGACATCACAACTAAATATCACAACAAGCAGCTGCCGCTATACTGTGCTGAAAGCGTGTGTTTGTTTGTCTATGCTCATGTGCATGAGGGTGTGTGAGCTGTGGGTTTGTTGGTGGTCTCTCTATTCAGATGTGCTTATTCCTACTCATAAAACACACAGACACACTTCTTACATGCAACCAAGCTGGCAGAGTTGCATCTTTACAATGTTGCAGTAGCTAACCGTGAGAAATAACTGTTGCATTTTAAGGTAATTAAATAAATACACAAATTATTGTCCTTTACATATTAAGTGGTGTTATAAAAAGATAACCAGAAGCATTTTCTTCTTCAAGACTTTTCTTGCAGCAAAGGTTGGAAGAACTCGACCAGGATTGCCAGGGCAGTTATCTAAAAACCAATTCTGTATATCTTTCCCCATAAAAGTCTATTGTTGTGTAACAAAGCACACATGGAACTGTATGTCCTTTCTCATCCTGACCACATTTTAAAACGAATTGGTCGCTCTCCTCTTCTCCACGGGTTTATTTGGCCGACCCACTCCAATGGATGCAGCCCCACTCTCCCTGTCCACTTTAGTGCAGATATCTGGGGCCACAAAAAACTGGTACAACAATGGAAACAATAGAGAACTAATGATTAGGTAGGTTGTTTTGTCATTCCTAATAAAATGCAACTGCATTTTTTTTTATTGTATATACAATTTGTAATAGTCTGCAAATTTTAGCCCTTTTCAGAGATGGTAACATTGACTATTTCAACTTTTAAAGTTGCATTCAGACACACAGGAATCTGAAAATTAGTCACTTTTGCTTCAAATGGATAAATGAAATATTTTGAAGTGGGATTCTGCAGAAAGATTATAAACAATTATATGTATATGTATCTTTAAACAAATTTAGTTGGGAAAAATATAGTTTCATTCTGACTTGACTGATGAGCTTATGGCTAGCTTGAGTGAGGCTAAAACCAAAGCGGTTCACTGTTGTTCTAAAATAAATAAAATTTTCAAACTGCTATAGTCTGTCATGTGAATGACATTTCATGAAAATTTACATTGTTTTCAAGTTTCAATTATATGCTCATATGATCACAGCAAATGTGTGACTTGCAGTGAAATCCATGTCAGTCTTGGCCCTGCTTGGACTAGCCACAGCTCATCAATCAAGTCAGAATGAAACACTATTTCCCCATTTGAGTTGGTTCAAAGAGTTATCAGCAACAGATAACATATTATTGTTCAGAAACTTTTCACAGAGCTCCAGTTTACACTTACCAGAAAGCAGAACAAGTCTGAAATGGGTTTTAGTTTAGTTTGGGTGTGCAATCCCATCAGCATCTACAACAAATGTGAACTCTGTTAAATAGCAACTTTTACCCTGAAATAAGTTTAATTATTGATTAGGGGAAATGATTATAAAGTAAACCAAATGTGCCAACATAGAACAATTGGTTCTGACTGATTTATCCATCCATCCATACTCTTTACACACTTTTCTTTTCCAAGTTGCGGGGAGCCAGTATCTACCTCCAGCAATTGCTGTGCAGAAGGTACAACCTGGACAGGTCACAAGTCCATCGCAAAGCTGCATAAACAAATGAGACAACCATCTATTCATATTCTCACCCACACCTACTGACATTTTAAAGTTACCAGTTAAACTAACATGCATGTTTTTGGTCTGTGGGAGAAAACCAGAGTACCCGGAGAAGACCCTTGCATGTACAGGAGAACATGCAAATTCCACCTCAAAAGGTCCGAGGCTGGGAAGCAATCTTGCAACCCTCTCACTGAAAGGTGAAAGCTCTAACCACTGTGTTGCCATGCTGCCTCTTTCAACCAAAAAACATACATACAGTAAATGTTTTTAGACAATTCCCTGTATCTTGACCCAATCCATAGTTCTCTTGCTCGATACAGCGGAGGCAGAAGAGCAAGGAAATGAGGACGGGGAGGTGGTGAACTTATTTCTATACAGCCTGCCTGCTCTGAGACTTAGGGTGGATTCACTCCTGAAACATTTGGGCTGCTTTAAAAGGACCAGAGTTTGTTTCCCCTGTTGGTCCAAACCTTTTATGCATGTGTGAATACATTAATGCAAACCCTGGTGTGGACCCAACAACCGGACCGAGACCCATTTTTTTAAGGGGATCTCGGTCCACTTCCAAATGAACTCTGGTGCGGTTCGCTTCTGGTTTGAAAACAGACTGGCCTCAAACTGAACCAACTACAGGAAATATTGGCCCTTTTGGACTTCCACGAGCCACCGTTGCTAAGTGTCATGATAACATTTAGCCCTTCAGTGTTGCCAACGCTACAAACAAAGTGGATCTGGGAATGTTGAGACATGCGTTTGTCAATGTCGCCCTCAAATTAGAAGTATATCATCACAAAACCACCATTAAATGAGCTGCTCTTGATATTCTAAACCAGGACTATTCAACAGTTACTGCAGGTCAACAGCTCAGGGGCCGAACATCCAGCAATTCAAATTATGTAAATAAACCATGAATTACAAAGTTTTGTTAGTTATTTGATAGTTTATTTTGCCATTTTTAATCATGGATAGAACATGCAGAACCCTATAAAAGCAGTGACAATTAAACAATATAAAAAACAAAAAAAACATTATGCCTCCTATTTAACCCAAATATTATTTTGACATCTCTGAATTGCCAAATTTTTAAACCGATTTTATTTTTCCTTTCATAGTTTTATCTTCAACTGCTTGTAAATTTAACATTCTGGAGTGTGCATAGAAATGTTTTTTACCAGCTTCTAGACAAGATTCTGACTTTTCTGTAGATACCAAACATGTCTATGTTTAACTTAAAAGAACATATAATAAGTAAAGTAGTAATGAACCAATTGGCGGGCCGAACTTTGGTCACATCCGGCCCACGGGCCGCCAGTTGAATAGCCCTGTTCTAAACTATTTTGCATTCCTGTCCAGTGGGAGCAATGATTGTAAACTTGTTTATAAATCATAATTTGCTTGCAAAAAATCACAATGTGAAGGCAAACCACACCCAACAAAAAAGAAAGTCTTCTTTTGGTCCAGACCATACAAGTGGACTAAAGGACTTGCCTAGTGTGACTCCACCCTTAAATAAATTTGGTACAAATATGTGAAAAAATCTTTAAGATTTATACATGCAAAATGGAAAAAAATTGTGTAATTTATAGACAATCCATAAAACTTGACATGTATGAATGTAAGACAACGTCAAAACTGGACCAACTTTCCTTTTGATGGGTCCAGTACATGTCTATAAATATACTGTATTTGTCTTTGGTTACCTGCATATTTCCATATTAATCCAGCCCTCTCCTATTTGTGTTTTTCATTTTGAGTAAGATATAAGGCAGTGTGAAGACTGTATATCACTTTTTAAATAACAAAACATAGTTTTGCTGACATTTTTTGTTTGCTTTGGAAAAACTAGGTGTGGAAAAAGAAAAATATAGTTTTCTAAGATGTATTGTTTCCAACAGAAGAGATCCTTTAAGACCTGGGAGGGCCACTTTATGCTACATAAGTACTGCACTATAAAAAGGGTTCTATAAAGCTTCAAGAAAGGCTCCACGAAGATTAAAGTAATGTTCAAATTCTGTTTTTCTTTGTTGTTGTTGTTTGTTTACAGTACTTTGAGGAGAATAAGTGAAGTGAATCTCCATTACTACTGCTACCAATAATCAAGTATTAGCATGATTTTAACTTCCTCTCCATCTCTCCTCCTTCTCTTCGAGAGAGGGGGTTGGCACA
Source organism: Cynodonichthys magdalenae (assembly GCA_031762555.1). Classification (NCBI taxonomy): domain Eukaryota; kingdom Metazoa; phylum Chordata; class Actinopteri; order Cyprinodontiformes; family Rivulidae; genus Cynodonichthys; species Cynodonichthys magdalenae. The sequence goes on along the minus strand of JARVJO010000140.1, from coordinate 12,488,643 downwards.
AGAGGAAAATAGAGTGAGGAAGAGCAGGAAAGAAGTAGGCACAGGAGGCTGAAAGCATGCTGCTTTTTTTTCTCTCGCTCCTCGTCTTTCTATTTCAGGCCTTGGGGAGATAATGAGGGTCTTGGCTTTGTAAACATTATTTCTGGTATATTGCAGCAGCAAATCAACTATTATTTATGGCTTGTATTTTAATAATGTGAGAGTTAATATGCTTCAAAAAGTAAAACACACAGAGAGGCCTGAGTACAGCAGCCAAACATTGCTTTCCTACACTCAGCAAGGCACCCACTCAACAGCAACATCAAACGCTCAGTCTCCTGTGCCTGGTTCATGTTAATTGTACATCTATTGTTCCTGCGAAGGTTCCTGGGAAATCATAGGAGAAACTGGAGATAAATAGGGGGGGCTACCAAAGCTGAATAAATATGCTCTAAAACTATAGCAGACTGACAAATGTGTTTCTCAGCCAAGTATGTCCTGTATAACCCCAGGATTTACTTGATATTAATCACAAAAAATAATGTTTTAGGGAGAGACAACTAAAATCAATATTGTCAGCTTTAAAAGTAAAAGTAACCTGTACTTGTTGTGATTTGAGATTAAATTTTGATCTTAGCGCCACCTTAATCAAGCTTGTTTACACTATATAAAAACTTATTTTGTGAAGCTTTGCTTTTTTTTTGGCTTTACATTTAAAACTGATAAAATGTCAATTCGTTTATGGAACTACAGTGGTAGATCAATGAAGTACCCTTTATTTGTCACCGCAATCCTTTCTCTAAAAAATCTTAAACAGGATCAGGTAGATACAGAAAAAAATGGATAATGGCATAGAACAAATACTTTATTGCTGATTATATTTCTGACAGCAGTTAAAATTAGTTAGTTGATTCACAATAATGACTTTAAAAGGAAATGGGAAAAGCATGCCTTGATTTTAAAATAAGATCTAAAAGGCAACCAATTAAATTAGTTCCTTAAGGAAGTGATCTTAAAAGAAGAAAACAAACTTGACCATTTTTGTTAGAGTGCAATATTATTAAACTTTCAAAAAATATATATTTTCCCAACAATAAAATTGTTATTCCTAATAAAAAAAATTAGAACTGGCTACTTTTAGATCGTTTGTTAAAATATTCTTGATTTTTTTTTTTTATTTGTGTTTTATTACTTCAGCATCTTATCAGCTTTGGACATCAATTTGGACAAATATTCCTGGTCTGTGGGAATATGTGGAAAAATCTTCCATGTAAAACAAAGATAACTGGGTATCTAAGGAAGCAACTCAACTTTAAAATCACAGCCTGATTATGCAGCTACTGCCTGAGTCAGACTGTATGTGAAGGAGCTAACAGGTAGTCAGTACCAGGTCCAAGGTGACTGTGAGTTTAAAGGGCAGGGTTCAGGAACGTAACGGACCCCGTACTGCCTCATTCACTCCCTAGCTGTCCATATTTATGAGGTGTAATTTTTATGTGAGCGCCAGGCAACAACAGGTTTAAGAGGGCCAGTGTAACCCTCCTGAGGCCTGGGGTGACCTGCACCCAGGCTGCAATGGTCTCCCTAGGCCACAATTAGGGTCGGGGCTTCATTGAGTCACCCCAGCGTCATGCTCTTTGGGGGCTGATTGTAGCCCAAATTCCCCTTGCCCACAATTAGTTGACTTGAAACTGTCAGAACTCACTCTTCTCTGTGGGCAATGAAACACTTCATTCTATGACTACTTCAAGTAAAATGGATGTCTGCAAACAGCTTGGAACAAAAAAAAGTAAAGAGGGAACAGTGGACCCCTCCTCCTCCTCTATCTCTGCGGCACAGTGAGCTGTGACAGTTGCCACGATGTTCTGCGACAAAGTGAATATACAGCAGGAGCTAGCTGGGTCTGGCCACACAGACTTGTCACCACCACTCATCATCAAACCCCAAACTACCAATTACCTCCTGAGCCCACCCCTCACCTGCCCCAAGGCACAGTGACCTGGCCCCCTTTTGGTCTGCTCCGAACCGCACAGCACTAACCCCCACTGCCTCTCATCTCAGCCCTGCTCTGCGCTCTCTAAACATGCCCCATGACTCGGTGACATACAGATGCTCAGAGATATTCTTCCCCATCTGCGTGTGTCTCTCTGTTTGTCAGACCCCTGAACTTTACGGATAAAGGATAAAGTCAATTTGTCTGTGCCTGTTCCAGGCGGAGCTCAGGGGAGCTAAATCAACAACTTATCATCTGAGAGGTAACAGGGTGAGACATGCCGGCTTCAGAAGTGAGGCTCAAGAAAGCAGACCTCGCTCAGCGCACTAACCAGTAGCTGTGTTGCATCAGTTTATGACCATTTGGTCTAACTTTGGAAGAAAATGTTCAAGCGACTGACAAATACCTGGTGAAGGGCCAAACTGCAGAGTAATACCTGCATGCCATCAGATTAGAATTCATTAAAAATCAAAATTCTTAAAACACATACAACTATTTATTCTCTTACTGCACTAAAAATACAATTTTTGTCTAACTACGTGATAACAAAACACAAAATACATTCATTTTATCTGACATGGTTGCATTATGCTCAAAAAAGAGAGAAATAAGGAAAAATCTCAGTCAGTTAATGAATCAAAATCTGAAGCGAAATGTAGAAATTAAAAATATTTCAATAAAAGATATACCTGTTTGATTTGCTGTTACAATTGTTTTTCAAAAGCCATTTTGTCACTGTTTTGCCCTCCTTTTTTGGATTATAAAAGTAGAGAAATTTAAATCACCGCTACAGGCAGCAGCCTGCACAGCCCTCCATCCCCCACCAAAGGTCCTTACCATCACTTTCACCCTACTTGGCCCTAACTGCAGGATTTCTCTACTGAACCCTGCTGGAGTTACCTAACATCACATAAAAAATTTATTTTTAACATTTGTATTTTGCCGAATTGCTGTTGAGCATGCTATTAACAGACCACGAGACACTTTTGCTTATCGGGAAAAATTAATTCGTCTTTGAGGTGAAGGTTCAGTTTTGAGACAATGTACACTCCAAGGTTTGTTTCTTGTAGTCGTTGTGTGCTGTGTCTTGTTAAAGACAGCAAAACTCATAAATATTCACAAAGATGTTATAAAGTTGGGAATTTTGTCTACATAATACCAATCTATTTTTTTTTTTTTTATCATTTTCTTTATTTTCCCAAGATAATTCAGGAGAAACATAAATGGTTCAGAAATCCAGAAATAAAGTTTGATAATCTTGTATAATCTCTTTGCAAAACCTAACATGTCATTCCACTTTTCACAGCAGTGTCCAGTATGAAACTCTGCACAGATTGGGTCATTTGGTCTGTACTGAGAGAGTAAGTAAAAAAAAAAAACAATACACAGGGGTTAAAAATGGAAACAGGAAGTTTGATACAATAGAGAAGACCTTTGATACATGATGAGGAGGAAGACTTCCTCTTTGGGTGCAAACTATTAATGTGAAAGTGACTCTGCCCATTACACGTTTGTTACAGCAAATAATGGAGCTAAAATTAGCACACAATGGCAGGCAGACGGGCGACACTTGCACCCAGCCATGCTCAGGAAGGGAGCGGGGGGTAATTGTATGAAAGTGAGTGATTTGTCGGGGTCGCTGGTTGGTTTGGAGCGCCGGCCCGTCGCATCTAAAAGCAAAGAAGGAAAGTATGGGGTGCCAAGAGTAAAATAAAATGTTAAAAAATGTCACTAACACATTTGCATTATTTGGGTCACTTTCTGAGTGTAAAAAAAAAGGTCATTGTTCTTACATTTTGCCAATTTTTACTAAATGTTAAAATTTAATTGTTAAAAAAAATATGTAAAAATCTTAAATCTTAAATCTAACTGTTTAAATTTCAATGTAAAAGTTAAATCTTAAATGTTGTAGTTATATGTTCAAGTTTACATCAGTGTATTTTGGAATGGAATGCAGCTTTAGCTGTTCAGCATGTTAGGACATTATCATCCTGAGACTAGACCGCTAACATCCATAGTGTTTGCAATATGGATGGTACCTGTGGTCCAGCAGTTTGAAATGTGGCTCGGTCACCGGCCGCAACTGCAACTTTGATGTCTTGTAGGGAAGCTTTAGCTGCGTTAGCTGCAATAGTTATCGCCTCAGGAAGATGACGTCCAAACATGAGCCAAAGAGCAAAGACTGTGCTTCATTCTGAAATGTAAGCTTCAACATTTAAAGTCAGCATTTACATTGAGATATACACACTTAGATTTAGGATTATTTACATATATTTTTACCATTTCAATTTAACATTTAGTAAAAATTAGCAAAATGTAAGAACAGTGAGTTTAATAATAATAAAATGTTAGTGGAAATGAGCTAAAAAAATGAAAATGTGTTAGTGACAGTTTATTATTTTATTTTACACTTTGTGCCCTATAAGAAAGGGAGTAAAAGCTCCACCTCCATCTTCATCTGTATCTGTATGACCATGTAAACCATGTTGAGAACTTCTTGCCTTATTTTTCAGTCACCAGATTTATCCCACATGTTGACAACTGTTTCTAAGTCAAATGACTAAAAAAGGCCAGTCAGGTCACCTGAGGCAGCACTTCATCACTGCCCAAATCCCATTTCCTTTTTTTCCCCTCTACCTTTTAGCCCAAACTTTTAGATTTTGTGTGTTCACACCCGGGGGAAGAATGTCCTTTGTGTTATAAAACCTACGTAAAGGAGCAGGGGTTTCTAGTCCAAACTGAGATATTTTCGGGAGCACATTTGGAAGCAAAGGGGTGTGAACTATACTTTAAATAGTATTTTCTCAGTTACCATCTTTTCTCCGTCATATGTCAAGTTGTACATATTTTCCTACAATTTGTGTGAATTTAGGCATTGATAAAATCTCACCCTGAACATGCCACATCTCAGAAGCTAAGCAGGATTAGGCCTGGTTAGTACTTGGATGGGAGACCACCTGGGAATACCAGGTGATGTAAGAGTTGCACCACATTTGGAACACTAGCAATGGCAAATCTTTAACCTTAGATATCATAAGTCACATTCTACTAAAGGATGACAAGGAAAAAATATGTATAACATATCTCACAAGGCTGCAACAAGTACATGTTAATCTATGATCAAAATTTGCAAGAAAATAGATGAAGTTTCAACTGCAGCCTCACTGAGTCTGCCACCAGAAAGCCATGCAGCTGCATCTTATGCTGCCAGTTTTTGAAATTTGGTGTGCACTGCTCGCCAAATTACATTCTAAACCATGCGCATTATTTCATTCGGCCTTACAGTCTGTGTTCATGTAGCAGCAACAGACTGCAACAACAGTCAAGCAGCAGCAGAGATTATATCTAGCTGAACGACAAGCTACAAACACCCTCAGAACTATGTTCCTCACACAAAGTAAAACAAAAAACAAAAAAAAACAAAACAAAGCTGCGATGGCGAACGGATCTGATTTACGAATGTTTTACAAGACCAAATGGAGAAAAGGAGAGCGGAACAGAGAAACAGAGAGACAGAGATCTGTTGTGCATTAAGTTTTTTGGACAGCAGGGAACATTTTCCAGGTGCTGGGGGAATTCCAGAGAGAGAGAGAGAGAGAGAAAGGCAAGTTTGTTTGTTTTCTCTTGCGTGTACACATGTATATTTTATTTTCATTTATTACCATAACTTGGAAGACATTTTTGGCAGAGAAGCTGTGTGTGTGTATTTACCTTCACATATAATACAAATACATGAGTTCCACTTAATGAGTTTCTATATCTTTACCTCCGCTCAGTCTTTGTTTTAGAAACTAGCCAGCAGCAGGACTTTGTAACTTTGTATGCATCCTCACATGCACTAACAAAACATTTAAGCTGCTAGAGGTTTTATTTATTTATTTATTTATAGCCGTGGATTTAAAAATATTAAAGACTGTTGCACAAGGTTACCAAAAAACCCTACAATCCATCTACAGTCTAGTTTCAGCTAAGGGAAAGAGCTCTAGGGTCCAAATGACCTTTTCTGATAAGAGCAAAATTGTGTGATGTAGTTTGATTTTGAACAAAGACTAAAGGTTCTGCTGGAGATCATTAAATACCATAAAAGTCTGAAAAATGAAAAAAAAAGGTATTAACAGTACATAGTTATCAGAGAATTTAGAAGAAAATAGCAAAATGTTTGATTTCTATTAGCTTGGGCATTTTTATAAATACCTCTGAATGAAGACAATATTTGCTCAGAATTGTCACAAACAATTATATTTGTGACAAATTTACAGATGATAGATAACAATAGGTTTGGTTTTGAAAATTGTTCTTGACATTTGATGCAGAGACAGAAAAAAATGAGTAAAAGAGGTGGTGGAAAACAGTGTCCCCAGCTGGTTTTGGCTATGTAATAAACATGTAAACACTCTGTGTTCTCTCCCTCATTAGGTGATTGCAGAGGCTGCCTGCTCTCCATAAATCAGGACCCAGGTTATCAAGGCCTCTGATCTTAACTGTAGTGGGCGCCCAGCTGTCTACAGCCATACTGACTAGGAACAGCAGGCTCGGAAGAATCCAATTCCCCACCTCTCCCACCTTTCTCATTTTGCTTATAAAAAAAGGAGATTTGCTCACAAGTTCACAAACACTCAGCTTAACTTGTCATCAGCCTTGAATCATGTGTCTTGCATTTAATTGATGAGTTTTCTTTTGTTCTTTTTTTTTAAAGAAAGAAAACAGTTTGTCATTTTTTTTCACCAAATCTCAAAAGAGTTATTCTGGCATATAAGGAACTAGTTCTCCTCATCACTGTTGTGAGAAAAGCATGATTGCCACAGAGGGAGCTTGACCAAGAAATGAATAGTTAAAAGGAATGAAAAACGGCTGTGCGAGTTTGACTTTAAGTGCCTCTCATACCATCATAAAGGTTACAACATGCCAGGTTCAAGCACAGTGTCACTCTCTGATTCTCTAATGTAAAACACTCCGTGTGCTGCGTGCTTTGCCAGTGCACTAAATGTTACCCTCTCAAAGCAGCTTTCAAACTATCACAAGAGTGACTTTCATTAAAAAATTAAAAACACTGAATGAACAATCAGATGATTTGTTGTAAGTCATCAGTGAGGGTAAATGCAGTTTGAGTTTGAACAAAGGAAACTAAAATAAAATAATTCCAAGGTGAAAAGCAAAAAGGTGCTAAATACTTGTTGCTACTTTTCTGTTTAAATTATGGAAAATATCAAAATCTCAGCAGCTATATATTTTTTTAACAGCAAATGTCAAGAATCAAACTAAAATAAAAAAAATGGTAATATAATCAACACTTTACGAACTCTGCAAAAAATATGTGATCAGTGTGTGTCATAATGTCACACAAATGTTGTGGCATGAACCTGAAATGCAAAGAACTGAATGATGCCCACCACCGTTTATGCCAAGCTTCTGCACTAAAGGTGTTAGATTTATTGCTGAGAAATTATGAAACTGGCTGTTTTGGTCAAACCTAAAAAAATAACCTTCATCACAGTCTCATGTTAATTTAATGTCACTCTCTATTTGTTAACTCTCAGCTATTACTGCATCTACCTAATTCATTATTTGTAAAAGTGACTTATAATGCATTTTTGTGTTTTTCAAGAAGAGCAGGACTGCGGTCGTGTAGTTACTGTGTGTAAATATAAAATGCAAATTAGTGTACAGGTACCAGAGAATTGGCTGCCTGGTGAACAGACTGTATAAAGATGAGCTGCGGAAATGATGTCATGAGCTTCCACCTCCTCTGCACCATCCAACCTGCCACACCTGACCGACATGTCCCACCAAGCCTTAAGTAATGTGTTTTAGCAGTTTTGCAAGGAGTTTTGTAGGGATGAGCCTCCATTTGTTTTATAAAAGTTTTTTTTTTACCTGTTTTTGGTTGTTAGGAATGTAAGGAATTGTTTGTGGTTCCACTTTATTTTTGTACAGGTGTGAAATATAAGCAGCCACACCGCTCTGAACTCCCCAGATCTCATCTGATCTCAGAAGCTAAGCAGTCAGGCTTGGTTAGCACTTGGGTGGATGTGGTGGAGTGGTTAGGGGAGTCGTCCTGGAACTGGAAGGTCACCAGTTTGATCCCCTGATGGTGGTCAGAGGGTCTGGTGGCGCCGGTGCATGGCTGCCCTGCCTCTGTCAGTGCACCCCAGGGCAGCTGTGGCTGGAACTTACCACCGTGTGTGTGAATGGGTGAATGCCTGAAGTGTAAAGCGCGCCTCGGGGTCCAAGTGGACTTGATAAGGCGCTATATAAGTTCAAGTCATTTACTTGAATGGAAGACCACCTGGGAATACCAAGTGCTGCAAAATCAATGTAGGAGTTGCACCCACATTGAACTAGCTTGCTAGATTAGCTATCTAGCAATAGCATACCTTTGACCATCATGCCTTCTACAAAGGATGACAAAAAGAAGTAAATAAAATTAGTTTTGTTTGTTGTTTTGGCCTTGGCTCACTCTGAAGTCTTTTTTTAATGTGGTATTAATAGAATGAATGTGATGTTCTTTGTGTATGATGCTTGCTGCAAACTAATTTCCCTTTGGGATATGAATAAAGACTGAACTGAACTGAAGTTCAAAGTACTGCAGTTTTTTAAGTACACAAGCACTGTAAATAGATTACACCTTTTCTTCAAACCCAAACTTTCTCCAGAGGCTGGTTGACTGATGAAGAGGTTGGAATTTCCATTTTTTGTTACGTCCTACAAATGACATAATAGTTGGCTGAGGTGACCTCTCTGAATTGGGCAAAACTTAATCAGTTGATGCAAACTCAATAATTACTTTCTGCAAGTACCATCCAGTGAATCATAAGATGTTTTGTTAACAAAGCAGACAAATGAACATATGGGGGTGATAATGAGAGACGGTTAGAGTCAACAGCAACAAGGACACCACATAACAATTACTTACCAACAGGATCTTCCAATGACACAAACAAAAAATTACTGGCAGGAGTGATTATTGGATGAGTGACAAGTGAGTTAATGAGCAGATAGAATGCAGGTGTGAGGAGTGAACAAAGAAAATACAGTGGTTAAGAAACTGGGGAACTTATAATCTTTAAATACAAGAAAACTCAAATCTAGTTATAAAAAAAAACAAAACTCAGCCATAACTGAAAATACTTAGCAGACAGAAAATAAAGGAAATCCCCAAAACAGAAAACCTATAGCTCAAATTACAAAACTCAATATAAAACAGCCTCAGACTATGAACCTTTTTCAGTTTTTCAGTTTATATTAAAACGTCAAACTTGTTGGACCTAAGAGGGAACTTTAAGTGTAAATGAATGTAGCCGCCCCTTGAAACATATTTAAGTGCTGTGAATACTTCTTGGCTTGCTTTTGAGTTAAATTCAGGGCTCAGGTTTCTAGGCAAGATGTGTGGAATGATGATTTTCCTAAGCTGAGCCCCGGAGACCCTATGATTTTGGAGAAACAGGTGGATGAGAACCTAAACTCCTTGCAGCGTTGGATGGTTTAGATAGATGCCTTGTTACCACAGTGCCTGCACAGTTGTGCATGCAGTAATTTGGATTCAGTTAAAATATGACAATGGAATGTAAGCAGTAATATAAGATCCAGGATAACTGTAAAAACCAAATATCCACCATAAATGCAAAAACAAATTCCCAAAACATTGTCCATGAAAACAAATTAATACATAAGGGGAGGTGGCAAGAAACATTGACTATAAAATGACAATGAATTAGGGAAATTAAGGGGCAAATATTTGTCATACACATGCAGATGAGTTCATAAGGAATGTAGAGGGGATTGTTTCTAGAAACAAAAGCCTAACTGATGACATCCAAAGACTGATCCATAACCACAGAGACAGACACACAAACAGAACACACAAAATATCATTTACAGAGAAAACACGCAGGGAAAAGAACACTTACTGAACCATGCCAGAAAAAACAAATCAAAAAAAAAAAACAGAATAGCTAAACTCACTGAATAGCAAACAGGATATTAAAATGAATACCAAATCTGAAATCATGACCTCTTGTGGACAAATCAGAAGTGAGAAAAGATGAAACAACCAAAGATTTGGAACATTTGGTGTTTTGCGCAGTTGTTTCCAAAAACAACAGAAGAATCTGTTTAATGTGTTTTAAAGCCACACCCAAGTAGATCAAACCAAGATTGATCTGGTTTTGGAGCACGCCCAACCAACTGTTCAAAGTCAAACACTGTTGCATCTAAAGGTGATTTATGGCTGACAACACCTCAGAAATAAAATATAAAACTGACTGAGGAGTGCAGCAGGATTTTAGTTTTCCTTCTAGATGCACCAGAATATCTTTAGATAAGAAGCACCATTCACTTTTCTTTCCCTCTTAACATTTCCTGTACAGTAATAAAATTATTCATGCCTCTGAACCTCTGAATAAAATCAGTTTGCTGATGCTGCCTGTTCAATATAATCAAATATGTGCTTTTATCAGTTTTTTCATGGGCTAAACAAACAAAGATTGAGCGATTTGATTCACAAGAAACATGCACAAATGTTAGTATTTTTAATTCCAAAGTCTTAAGAACTAACATTTTCTTGAGAGAAGATAAAAAGATGTAGTAAACTAACTAAACAAATTAAGATTTATAACACATTCATAAAACTCCTATTTATCTTACAAAATACTTTTTATTTTTAACTTCAAGAACTGCTTTTCTTACTGTGAAATTCTTGTCATAAAATATAAGCTATATAATCACATACAGTATGTAGTTTAAAAAGGAGATATTTTAGCATTTGCATGACCACAACTACTTGCAGTACTGTCCTGAACTGTCTGTGTTTTGTGGAACTGATGACGGAGCACAGATGTTCACAGGGCAGAAAATAAACAGTTTGATTGTAATCTTAGCTTCTCTCATTACTCACTTAATGCATGCAAGGGTTGCAGCAAAAAGGTGAAACAGAAAAGGCAGAGGGAAAAAAAAGAGTGACCATTGGCTTTTTCATGATTTAGGAACCACCATTGCACACAATGTCTTTTTTTTTCAATTTATAAATAACTGTGTAAAATTAAGAATGCCAGAGTGTAGTTTACTCATCTTTTAAATGTTTCTTTCAGCTTGCCTCAGATACTACAATTTTAATCTTTGTTAAAGAAGGGTTATTATGCAAAATCAACTGTTTTTAGCTTTATATCATGTTCATCCAAAACACACCCAGAGTGTTGCTTTGACTCATTCCTGCGTGTTTGAGAAATCTTTGAATCTCCAGTGGTAGCCATGTGGAGCTGCTTAATCTCTTGCTGAGACAAAGCACCACCCATTTGTACAAAGCCCCTCCCATGAGTCCAGTCTGCAGCCGAGCTCCTGCCCCACAGACCACACCTTCCCAGAGGCATTGTTGTAAAGACGTGCTGAAGTGGGAGTGTTGGAAATAGACAGAGACCAATTTCAAGGCATTTAGATTTTATGATGCAAAGTCAAATAATTTTTTGATATATAAAGTGTTTTCATAACAACTGAAGGTAACATAGTTACTTGATTGTGGTATAGAATTGAACTATGTGCCTGGAAAATACATAATGCCCCCTCTTCCCTCTAAGTTTTCTTTTTGTTTTTTTTTAGTTGCAAAAAAATGGGCAGAAAAAGAGCATAAAAGGTTAGGATGGTTTGAGGCTTCATAAAACATTTTTGGTGACTGGACAGGAAGTGATGAGCAGAACCACAGCTCAGCACAGCGCTGGTCAGATGAGCCTTTCTTGGCATTATTGTTCAAACCAGTGCAGGTGACGTTAACAGTTATTGACAGGCAAAGAAGGTCTCAGCTACTCCTCACCTCTAATCAGTCTTAGCCTTTAATCAAGTATGAGGTTGGGACACAATCACCGAACCACTGATGAACGGATGGATGACTGGATTACCTCACAACCTGGATCTGAGCTGCAATAAAATTTGTGTTTTCTGCATTAAACTCAAAGTTACCCTGAAAATGTCATTAAAGCTGGCAAGCTATGATTCACTTCTGTATTAGAGAACATTTTTGTACATCCTTTCCATAATTGGCCTTGCTTCTGTTGTCTTTCAATAAATTAATAGAGTCTGTTGAAGTGGCTGGCAACATCTAATTTATGTAATTTGATGGGAGGCTGCAGAACAAGAAAGCAGGGAATATCCTGGCCACATCTTTAACCTATTTAGGCAGGATGATGTCATGATTAGAAGAGGAAATTGGGATCCCTCCAGAACCTAAACACCCCAAGGCTGTTGGGCCAGCCATCCAGACGGCTGCAGGGAGGGAAACAGAACCAGGGAGACAGAGAAAGTGTAAGAGAGATAGAGGGGGGGGCGAGATGAGAGAGATGGAGGCTTGAGTTGACCCACAGTGTGAAGATCAAAGCGTAGCACCACTTGGCTGTCAAGAGGGGGAGGGGGGCACACTCCAGGGATGAGTGTGTGCGTATCGTGTGTTGTATCTGCACAATATGGGTCTCATCCTGTCGGGGGCCTCTTCACCCGAGGCTCGTGTCAACTATGCCGTGCCATTAAATATATCTGGTCTCCCCTCACGCACACTCCCACACATAGAGACACACCTTATACGTAAAACCCGTTCAACAGAGCCGGGCCGTGATGCTCCCCACGGTTTCCGTCCCCTCGTTGTGGTGAGACACCAGAGATGATGAGGTGAAGGAGACAGAGAGCAGAGGAGCCAGAGAAAGAGAGCCACTCATAAGGCTCTTTCACAAGACAGCTCAGGCCAGGACTGAAAAGATCCCCTCTCCTGGGCCCTGAAACACTCACACATATATGACATGATCACATGTGTAAAATCTCTTAATGAGTCAGCCACAAGGCGCTCAGTCGAGGGCATGGAAGAAACAACTGGTCGGTTGTGAGAATCGGGTTTTATTGGACTTTTGTTCATTCTAAGCAACAAGAAATTTCTCTCATGTAGCGATCACTGGAATAATTATTTCCTGCTTATCCTAGAACTCAGCTGAGTTGATTTGGATGAGGGCCAAGATGGGCACAAAGAATACTGTGCTCCAGTCATTTATTTGCCTAATATCATGTCCTTGGATGCTTTTTTCTGTTTGTTGTTGTTAGTTTAGTTTGACTCCTGCAGCAGGAAATCCCCAACTTATTTCCCAGGCATGTTTCCTTTGTTTTTCTTTGTACAGTGATAGTGCTGCTTTATCACTCAGAAGGTCACGTCCCTTAAATGAACTTTGTATTAGCTGAAAAAGAAAGAGAACTATTCAAAAGCAGATTTTATTGGTAAAGAGCATCTTTTACTTGACATCTGTAATTTACAACAAAGGAACTGGAAGGTGTGATCAGGCTGTGGTAGGTGATTGTAGGTGTAAATCTTTAAAAAACTAACAAACAAAAAAAGATAATTTTGTGTTTTTCTTCAGTTTGTGACCACGTTGCCCTCAACAACCACGCACAAATCACTTCCCCTTAGCTCTGGGCCTTGTTCCGTGTGGGTGTGTTGAAACAAGTCTAGTTTTGTCCCGAGGCCAAGACAGGCAAGGGGATCGCTTAAAAAGCTTTAAAGGCTCACATTTCCTGTCCTCATCACACAGAATTTGACTTGCCTTATGACCTCCAACACCATGAAATATGTTCTCGCCCCTAACTAAAACAAACAAAACATAATTCTTAATCAGCATCGTCTCAAACATGGCGAACAAGGGAGCGAAATGTGAGCGAAAGGCAGGAAGACTGTTCGTGGGGTGAACAACTCAACTTTGCAATCACGGCTCCATTTGGAAGAGTCATTGCAGGTGTTAACTATGTGTCAGCATTCAAGACAATTTACAGCCTCGCACGCGGGTCAAGAACTAGTTGGCTGTTTTTTTTTTCTGTAAACATGCCATTCTTTAGTGACAATGCAGCAAATCTGGACAATGATTTAGGAATATAGACATAGCCGTCACACAAATTAAAAACACTTGGTACTTTATCTTTATGCAGTATTTAAATATATATATATATATATGTATGTGTGTGTGTGAAAAATGGCATTCTGCGTACAACGAGTATACTTATTTTACACTGTGAATGAGACAGTGTACTTGAAGTTTACTTTTTATAAACTATATTTAGTATACATAATGAAGTATACTTGGCCTTATACTGAAAAGTATGAAGAGAAGTTGAAGACTATGTACTGTACATTAATACTAAGATCTAAACTTGAACATTTTTTAAATGTTATATAAATATATCAAAGTTGTTCTCAAGATTCTGTCTTGTCATTTTGTAAACACATTACAGTGTAGTGTACAAACAGTATGGGTTGTTTAAGTATGGCCTACCTCAGAAAGTATTTATGAGTACATAAATAGTATCAACAAATAAGCAAACTTACAAATATAATCTAACAATTAAAATGGAAAAATAGTATTTCATTTTTGGTAATGAAACTGTACTTAAAGTATACTTAAATAAAAACTCAACTGTGGACTAGAAGTATATACCTAGTGCAATGGCAATATAGAGAACATTATACTTGGGGTATACTTTAAATATAAATCAACTAGCTAAAATTTGAACCACAAGTATATTCATAGTATAATAGTAGTATATAGATGAGTGTACTTGAATGTATAATTTGGTGAACCTAAAAGTACTTTACCAGTATAATTAAAGTATACTTTTTACAAACAAAACAAAAACTGTATCAAAATCAGTATCAAATCAGTATACTTTTTAGTACACTACAAGTACTTGGTGCATATATACTTGATATACTTAATATACTCAAGTATACTTATTAAAATGTGCTTCAAGTATACTATTTTTTGTTAAGGGCATCTTATCAGTACAGTATTTAGGTTGATATGCCCAACCCTAATGTGTGTTCAAAGTATCTACAGTCTCAGTCAGATCCAGTCAAATATTGTTAACTGTAATTTTTATAAATTGCATCTTTGAATACTACAAAAAAATCCTATAAAACAGCAAAAAGTCCATGTTTTTTCATATAGAAAAGATAAATGAAGCTGCCACCTCAGTGTTCTGACAACAAAGTCAACAATTCATTTTTCAACATCAACTCTCTGAAATGATCTCAGTAAATGTCATAATTATAGCTGTGGGAAGAACATTAACATCCACTTGAATTAGAGTGATATTTTCAACCACTTTTTCCCATTAATGTTATTTATTTGTGGATGGTCCTTAAGACTTTAACAAGACCACATCAGAGGTCACATATTCAGAAAAGAAAAAAAAAATCTTTCATCTCAGAGACCTCACCTTTTTATCTCACAGTAATTTTAAAAATGGGTCATTTAAATTTTAGCTCTGATTGCACTTGTGTCAGATTCTCACTGGTTGTTGTGAATTGTGGCTCGCATGCATTTGGGTTTGAGTGAGACGCACTCGTGTTCCAATCGTACCTGAGTCTGCACAGGTTTGGGGATGAAAAGAGGTTTAGCTCAGCTCTGGAAGCCATTTAGCATCAGAGTTAAATGATTGGAGCCCTGGTCTGGCCCCTGTCAGGCTGGCAGAAGGAAGGTAGAGAAAGGTTGCTGTTGCAGCTGAAATTAGTGAGAAACATAAGGGGCCTCTGGTGGGGTGTCACATTTGATTAAGGTTTGATTAGGGGGAACCCTGGACCTTGAATATGGCAGGCAATCCAAAACCTAAATATATATGAAAAGTCATCTGCATACATACATAGTTGGTGATACAGAATGTCTGTATGAAGTAATCTCATCTCAGATTTTAAATGATTGTTTGTCTGTGTTCTGTAAAAGGGTCAGCTGTTATAAAAATTAAAGCCTGTATAGGAAAGGAGGGAAAACCAGCAAAGTAATTCTTCTTGATTCCCATTTTGGATCAATACAACATATCTATTAGAGATCTACGAGGCTAAGGATTCCTCTCTGAATCTGAGCGGAGGAAGGAAAAGGAAATAAGTGTTGTCAGGAAACGAGGAACACCTTTTTGTTAGCAAATCGTGGGGTAAAAAGCTTTCCGAAATACGTGACAAGGCTGCCAAATGTGATATCCGTCTCAACTTAAAAGTGGGGAGCACTTTCACAGTTAGCCCATCAAAACTCGCTTGATCTCACACGTGTAGCGATTAGATGACACATTTTTGCCATTTCAGCTCTGACATTTCCCCCCTATTTCCCTCCTCTCCATCATTGGAGACCTTTCTGACTGTAAAAATGTCTAGTGTTTAATGATAGGCAAGTAGTGTTTGGTTAGAGCAAAAAAAAAAGGGTTAAAAAGACTATACCTATAATTTCTTTCTTATGTTTTCCTATTTTGAAACTTGAAACATTGAATATAAGTAGAAACACCTCACAGAGTTTCTCAAATAGAGTCTTTAAAGATGTGCTTTTGTGTAATGCTTATGAAAAAATACTTGTCCAAGGCCCACAATTAGGAATAATATCCAAAATCCTATGCTCTATAGAGTCTATTGAGTTTAGTATAGTAAATCTGCAAATTATAACCAGTTTAAATCTAACACATTTTAAGAACCCACAAGAACCTTTTTGGTCACATTATAAGTTTTCATCTCTAAGACCGAAAAGTTGGGAAACAAAGATCAAAACATTAGCTGAATTTTTGGGGCGCTCTTGTCTGGAAATCAAAGAAAAGCTAATTTTGAAAAAAAAAAAGAAAAAGTGACGCAGCTGCCAAATATAATCTTACTCTCGACACACAAGTGGAGCACACTTTCAGCCGTTAGCCCATCAAAAGCCCGCTTGATTACACTCGTCGCTATTAC
Organism: Cynodonichthys magdalenae; assembly: GCA_031762555.1. Classification (NCBI taxonomy): domain Eukaryota; kingdom Metazoa; phylum Chordata; class Actinopteri; order Cyprinodontiformes; family Rivulidae; genus Cynodonichthys; species Cynodonichthys magdalenae. Next base: position 12,471,949 of record JARVJO010000140.1, on the reverse strand, counting down.
AGGAGACGTTTCTGCCATTTCTCCTTAATTCATGAATCAAATATAAATGGCTTTTCTCTCCAAGGCACGCCGAGAAGGAGCAGATGTCTCTCGAAGGAATTTGAAGGTAAAAAGTTATTTTGAATTGATTTCTGAAAGAAGGTTCTACTGAAGGATGAGAGTTGATGGGGAGATGACCCAGTGAAAATGGGTAGGGGTGGGGTGGAAAAAAGGAAAATGAAAGAGGTACGAAGGTTGAAAAAAGAAATAAAAAAAAAGAATTTAGCTTTGGACATTATCTAATACAGAATATTACAAGCGTGGAGACATTTCTGTTTTTTTTTGTTTTTTTTTATATAAGGTATAAATTAAAACATTAGATAAGGAAAAAATAGAGCAACAATTGAATTAAAAAGAAAACTGTTATTGGGGTTGTGCAAAAACCTATGAGTTACATATACCTTGCTTGCCATATTTGTCAAGCTCTTAGTTTATAGGATTTTGATAATAAACTTTGGTTACCAAGTTCTGAGAATTGAAAATTTGAAACACTTATTAGTTATAAACTATCTTTGCTAGTGAGAGTGCTAAATCTGCTTTTAGTGAACATGTCAGTATACAAGTTTACAACCAAAAATTGTGTCAAAAACCTGCACTGTAATCAGACATTAAGAAACACTAAAAATTAGAATTTACAAAATGACTCATTTAAAACATGTGAATAACACCTCCAACTAATGTATAGTTTTTATTACAAAAATTTCTGCAATTATAATGTATCTACAGTTCTTTAAGTTTCATAATAATGACCCACCATATATCAATTTAAAGGTGTGCTCATTCTTCACTTTAGCTGTGTTTTTGTAACTTTAGATCATCTAACCACTGGGCCATTTGATAGAGGAACATAGGAAAATACTAAAAACTATTCTTAAAATAAATTAATTAATAAAATATAATTAATTTTACAGGACATGCATCAATCTTCAATGTATCTTATTTTGAAAAAAGACCATTTCCATTCGAGTCTCCTTGGGTTCAGTGGCAGTTTTTGTTTTGTTTCTTTTTGTTAATTTGTTTGTTTTGATTTTTTTTTCATGTTCTGGCATACTACAAGTTGATTTTAGCAAAAATGAGTGAAAACAAAATTTACTGTAGTCTTACTGGTCTATAATGCAAAAAAGTTTGGACCTCTGCTTTAGATCAATGCTTTAAAAACTTGTCAGCTTTTGACTAACAAAGCAGTAGCAGAGACCCGGGTGATAAACATTGGTATTCAGTCAAATAAACAAAGGCATAGTAACAATATTCATTATGATAATTTCATCCATTTTTAAGTTAGTCAATTTATAAATGTAATTAATTCTGAAAATCCTTTCAAGGCTCCACCTTGACGTTTCATGACCCATAGTAGGATCTCAACCCCAACTTTGGGAACCACAGTATTAGATAATGTCCTCTGTAATTACCGTAGTTCTCAAATTAGTAAATCTATTGTAAATATACATGTTTCATTCTGTTTTCAATGTTTTTAACACTGTGACAAGTATGCTACAGATTGCATTTTACCACATGAACTCTGAGAAAAATGGGTTTCACAAAGCTGCTAGCGTGATTTTCATGTACAGTGCCCTGAGACAACATATGTTGTGACTTGGCGCTATATAAATAAACTGAATTGAATTGAATTTTTTAGTTCATAAAACTTTAATAAGAAAATACATTTGAATATCAAAGTTTGAAAATATCTTTCCTCAGAGCAGTTTGATGCTTTGTAGGTGACTTTATTCCTCCTAAGCGTGCAGTATATGAGCTCTATTATCTCAGGGACAGTCATCCACTTCGGCAGCAGAATGAACCTGTCACTCAATCAGACAACCAGACAGTCAGTTTAAGTCATGAAATATTAAGCAGTAAGTGCTTATCATCTGGCTTCACCAATACCAAATGAGGCAGGAGAATTACACTGAGTCAATTATTCATTCCTCAACCTTTTTATTTTTCCACTGTGAAGAGCTGCAACATTCCATAGCTTCACATACAACATAGCATATATTGTTTATCCCCCCCCATGTTTTCCCACTTTAATAGATCAAAATATTTTTCTGCTACAAAATATGACTATGCAGATCTATGTCTGATTGCTTGTGTTTAGCCTTCTAATGGCAATGAAGAACAGTTGTGTTCATGTGGCTAAAACAAACAGCCCCAGGTCAAATGAAAACAAAAAAGTTGATTGTTAAAGATGCAGCCAAACAGGAATTCATTCATCCTTTGATTTACTTGTAAGACCTCTGCTCTTCTTCAGTACCACATTAATTCCAACTCTCATCATGGTCATATTGTTCTCTGTACACTTTTCATCAGTCATGTTTTTCATGGTGTCATGGAAGTGTTCATGCAAGATAAATTTGTCATAGCTTCCTTTGTTAGCACACACTTATACTAAACTTTTATGAGCTCACAAATGTATAAATTAGGTGCATTTATGGAAATCTGATTTAAAATCTTTCAACTGTATTATTGATGTGTTCGATAGGATTTGGAGAGTATGTGTTTTCTGAAAGAAGCACAAGACATAAATATAACAAAGTTAGTTTCTAGGAGTGCACATCATAATATAAGCTACTACTGTACATGTTTTTACCGTATTGTTTGACATTTAGAAGATGTAAACTTGTTTCACTACAGAAAGTAAAGTAATTTACGAGAGAGGGGAAAACTCAATCACTTCCTAAAATTAGATTTAGCAAGTTTGATTTACATTTTAATTTCCAACTCAGTTTACTTTAATTTTTTCCCCCTTTTTTGATTAACACATACAGTACAACATTAAGGTACATAGTTGTGTACTGTACAATATTAAAACTACCACCAACATGCAAAAAAGTTACATTTTTTAACAATTATTTAAAGGAAGAACCCATATCTCTAAGGAGGTTTAAGCACATCAATACACGAATGTTGGTTCTACTTTCTGAACTAATGGTTTTTGGAATGACAGACGTAAGCTACACCTAAACATGGCTTGTCCACATTAGCTTTAGCCACATAATCTCTGATCTATGAATTCACCTCATAAAAGGCTGTATTTATCAAACTTTTACAGTTACAATGAATGCGTTGCACTGGGACTGATGAGCCATAATGCTGTGGTAAAAGGGTTATTGGATTGGTATATGGTATGCATTGAGCCCTAAAATCCAGTAGGGTCTATGAATGGCGCCACTAGTAGCCAGCCAGTCTCTCCCCCACCTCTGCCTTCCTCCCACGTCCCCAGTGAAGACCACTCAGAGCCAAGGTCCAGGAATTAGCTCCAGCACCCGGCCAGACAACAGATCAATGGGCCCGGTCCTGTATTGATAGGGCCACTTGGGCCTCAGAAGTGCTTGCTAATCCCTGCAGTTTATCAGCTGCACTGGCTGCCAGTTGTCTGTTGCAGTCCTTGGTCAAGCAGAGAGGCTTATGTTTTAGACACACAGTCTTTCACACACATACTTCCCTGCAAACACATTTGCTTCCACACTTCAACCTACAAGCGACCACTCACACACTTCCCTATCTTTCTCATCGTCCTCCCCTTTTCCCTTGAACATGGCATCTATTGCATTATCAAGGGTGTTAGGGCCGCGGCTAGAGTTGCCTTGTTTGAGTTAGCTGTGGCTAGATTGCTGTAACTATATCCAGTGTCCTACTAAAGGGGCAGGAGGCTGGCTGGCTGGTAGACAGAATGTCTGACCGGAGCGTGGACCATTGAGTCTAATGGGCTTTTTAGGGGGCCTAATGATGGGAATCTGTTCACGCCTTGCTTGTCACGCCTAATTAACCCAAAGCAACAATGAGTCCTTTCACACTGGCTCAAGTTACTGCTCTCACCCAGCCCGTTAGCACTAGATTTACTCACTTTAGCTAGGGTAATATGACTGGCTTCTGACTAATGGACAGATTAAAGTTTGTTTGTTAGGAAGCCATTGTCCTATTTTATATTGGTGCACTATTTGCAGGCAAGTTTTTTTTCTTTTGTGACAATAAAAATAATTCCAACCTCATAACTTTAAACAAACAACAATAGACATGGGTGGATGAAATTTTAATAAAGTCACAGATCTTATTAGACATTGATAATGAGAAAACAACAAATTTAATCAAGTATTGCCACTTTGAATTTTAAACCGACTTAGTTATTGGCTATCCATAATGAGTAGCCCAACATGTCTGTTTTAGATTTGTGTCTGCAAGTATGCATGTATACAAACATGTATTATGTTAGCAGTACAACTCACCTGTGAGGTCAGATTGAGTCACTCCCTTTCAAGCTTGGTGATGGCTATCTATCAGGTGTTTGACAGAGCTGACAGATAAACGGTGTGCACAACCTTTTTGTTGGGCACTGTTTGTGTACACATGCTTTTAGCCAGCCACTTAACTGCCAGAATTATGTCTGTGAGGAGATAATTGCAGAGTGAATGTAGACAGTAGTTGATGTGTATGTGTGTGAGAAAGAGATTCAAATGATCCAGATGCACTTTTTGTCAACCTTTACCTGTGCCTTTGTCTCAAAAGCACAAGTAAAGTTAGAGACGGGGAAACAGAAAGAGTGTATACTTTTGTCTGAGTAAATGTGTAGTGTGTGTGGGTTGGACATTTGCGGAGAGGACTGTTTGTACTATCTGACGTGAATGCCGTCTAAAGCTGGGGAGTGTCTGTAAATATTGATCTCCTGTCTGTTACTGCATGAAGCACTCTGCCACAGACTAATTCACTCTCTGGCTTTTCTCCGTTCGCCTTTAAGTCTATTGTTTAGGTTGTTTGACATGGAGACAACAGTTCAAATACAACATGATCAGACATACAGTACGTGGGCCTTACCTAAGATCTGATGACAATTTTAGCAATGAGAAAGAATAAATTAAACACACAAGGGGTGTTGTGTATTAAATACTGTTTGAAAATTCAACTTTACCAGACTGTGTCAAATCATCCCTCAAGGACAATTTAGGGAAAACCTGGCCTTATTTGATAACCAATAAAACAGTTTTGACAGATTTAGAGATGAACTTGCTTTGGGTACAATGAGCTGCCAGTGGGCTGATTAGTGTAGAATCTGATATAAGTATGCACATGACTGTTTGCTGTGGCACATTAATATTGGGAAATATGTTGAGCATAGTGTTTGTGTGTGAGAAGCACTGTTGGCACTGAGCAGTGTCATGCCTCTGCTGTACATCATCTGACCTTGCACCAGCACTTCTCAAAAGCAGGTCTTGTGATTGCAGGAAAGACAGAAAAGCCAGCCCCATTTAGGGGTCCTGACCGTGACTTCAACCCTCATCGTTCAGAGGCAGGAGAGGGAAAGGCTCAGAGGGGTGAGATGTATGGTCTGCCAATAGCAGACAAAACTTCCTAAGAACCTACCACTTCAATTAAACTATTTCTGATTTAGCAGCTGTCTGTCATTTAAAAGGTGACATGTTTTAGGTAAACACTAAAACAGAACATGAAAGGACTATACTGGGAAAGGGTGTGGTTTGTGTGTGATTACCGCCTGTGTTTGTCACCAAATGTCTGCAAGCATCGTCTCATTTTGCATGGTTCCACTGTAAAAGCAATTATCCAATCAGTGTGAACTGTGTGAGTTCTACGTGCAGACAAGCATCACAAGAACATGGAGTGAAAAATATGCCCTCATCACAAAGTTCACATCATGCCTTAAACATGGCCCCAAGGTCCTGTGATCAGTTTGAGGTCTTGATGACTTTACTTCTGTTTGGAGGTCTGGAGAATTTCCAACAGATGGTCCTGATAACACAGCATGTCTTTCACCGAGCGTTGCATCAGGCTGTCTGGTTTATGCCTGGGGTAGTGGGATCACACCTAACACAGCTACTTGGTGATGTAAACTTGTGAATCCATCTTCTCTGGATCCAGGAATCAACATTAGGATTTAACAACAGATACATTTTTTAAAGTCCCTGTCACACTATAATATTTTAGACAACCTACTTATGATTGTTCTAATAAGATGAACTAATATATAACCTATGTTTCATATATGGGTAACATCCAAATCTTGTCTCTTGCATATACATAACTTATACAAAAGTATGACTATTGGGTGCCTATTGTTAAAATAGTAAAAAATGTCACTTACACATTTTTATTTAGCTCACTTTCTGAGTGTAAAATCGTTGTTAAAAATTTTCCACTAACGTTTTATTGTTATTTAGCTCACTGTTCTTACATTTTGCTAACTTTTACTAAATGTTAAATTTAAATGTTAAATAATGTATGTAAATAATAAATCCTCAATCTAAATGTATAAATATAAATGTAAAAGTTATGTCTTAAATGTTGAAGTTTAAGAATTTTTTTTGTTGGTGCTCGGGTCTTGTTATGGTAAATGGACTGTACTTATATAGCACCTTTCTATCCAACCAGGATACTCAAAGTGCTTCACACTACAATCATGTGTCCTCATTTACCCATTCACACGGCACTCTACAAGATCTCTACAAAGCTAACATGTACAATCAACTATGGAGACTAATC
>JARVJO010000140.1:12449007-12464178 GCA_031762555.1 Cynodonichthys magdalenae | reverse complement strand
TGCCCAAGGACACAACAACTGAGACAGCTGGAACAGGGGATCGAACCGGCGACCTTCCAGTTCCAGGACGACTCCCCTAACCACTCTGCCACAGCCGCCATGACATCATCACTCTGAGAAAAAAGCAACCGCTAACGCTGCCAACGCTTACCCAGAAGACATCAAACTTGCAGGTGCGGCTGGTGTCCAAATGTTAGCAGCATTAGCGGTTGCTTTTGTTGCAGCATGATCACCTCTAAAGCTGCTAACGTGGCTAACGCAGCTAATGTGCTTAATGAAGATTGCATTTTAAATTTAAATTGAAAATGTGTCAATTGAAAACATAATGGAACAGGTTTCTTTATGGTTCTCAAACAGGCTATTAAAATGTACTTATTGACCGAATTTACTTCTGTTTTAGTTTAACAAAATCCAAACATGGGGTCACCAGGTTAACAGTGAAAAGGAAACCTTGTCCTCGTGTTGTCCTCTTGACAGTCCTTGTTTTGTTCATCCAACGCCATTCTGCCTACTTTCATAACCTGCTGGACCACATGGCATGCCACAGGCGTGTCACCGGGCTATTCAACCCTCTTTCCTGACGCCTTGTCTGGAAACTAAACTCCATCACTGTCATGCTTTTACATTTCTGCTTCCCATCACAAACATGATTTATGGTGTGGAAGATGGTGTACACTAAAGAGGTGCTTCAAAATATCTGCTTCAATTTTTTCAATTACTTCTGAGAAAAAAAAATACACTTTTAATGCACCACAAAGTAGTGGCTTTCTTCAAATTATCAAAATGTTCTAAACCTGCTGGCTTGTTTTGTAATTTGCTGCTAAATCACTCTCTCTGGCTCCTCGGCTACATGATAATTGTTGGGAATGGATCTCTGGCCATTCAGCCCCAGGGTTAGAAAGCTTCTAAAACATCTTCTTCTTCTTCTTTTTTTTTCTTTTTTTTGTTGCTGTTTGACAATCAGGGTCATCTTAATGGTTGACCTCCCTATTGTTCATGGCGTGCTCGAACAGCAACTATGTGTATTGAGGTCCATCTTTTTAAGCCACCCACAAACACTGAAGCAACCATGCAGTGACAGATAGCGAGACAAGACCTGACACGTCATGATGTGACGCCTAATAAGTGCTGTTTTTCTAACAAGAAAACACATACAGACACTCTCCTGACAGTGGGACCTGAAGGCTCTCAAAATAAGAAAAAGAAGATTCAGGCTGGGTGAAATACAAAATGAGAAGAATGATGGATTTAGCGAAAGGGCCTCATTCCTTTAAATCTCTCAATAATAATGTTTTGTAACTGTGTAGACAGAAATTTTTACTCTGTTTACATGATTCTTAAAACATTTGGCAACACCAGCAGACAAGGCCTCAGTCGTACCACTGAGGCCTCATAGGTTATTTTGACTCAATTCTTGGATTATGTATAAAAGTGTAAATGTACATGTCCTCACCTCAAAATAATCCAATTAGAAATATCAACAAATCTGTGAGTACAGGGTTACAAGGCAGTGGATTATGATTTTGTTTATTCATGCTGGGTTTTATTCATTCACATTACTTTGCTCGAGGCACATTGGACTCTGCAGTGAAAAGGTTAGCGAATGGTCATGTCTCTGCAGTGCTTCACATGATGTATCTGGTGTGAATGGGCCCATTTGTTGGGGTTGGGAAAGGAATGGGCTCTTTGTTAGATTTAGGGGAATTTTTTAGAAAAAAAGATTCTAACTTCAATTTTTCAGCATAATTTTATATTTATTTAGAGAGAGACTGGTGTTAATGATATGTGGTTATTTCTTTTTTAAAATACCAAAATTATTGCATTGGTATTATACAAGATTGCAAATTCTAGAAATAGAAATTAGACAAATGTAATTTTTTGTTTGTTTTTGTCAGAAAGGTCTTTAGACATCAGTTATAATTCCCTTGCGACAACACTTATCATTGTTTTTATGTTTACTTTTTAACCCAAGACAATTTTCCATTGGCAACACTACCTGCTTCCTTACCAACCCTTTGAGTTCATCAGCCACTTAGTCCACTCCACACAAGGGAAATGCATATGAAATGCTTTGTTTCCCACCCTAGGTTTCATTGCTTCTGTGATAAATTTTTAAAACAAAGTGCCTAATGTTTAACTCATTGTCTTTGTACAAGAGTTTCCATCCCCTGGTGTGTCTTGTTTATTATTTTATCTCACTTTGCTTACAATAAATTGTCCACAGGGTTGCCAGTCATTAACATAATGAGCTCAATCACAGCCGACAACCTGTATCCAGAAGCTACAGTTAGCTGCAAACTAGTAACCTTTTGCTACCCTCTAACCCATGGAACTCTAGCCATACCAACCCTCTTTAGATTATCTGCCTGCAAAGAGACTTATTCACTGGATGGTAACTGCATCTGTTAAAGCATGTAGCTGTCAGAGCAACTTAGCCACCAGCCTCTCAGACAAAGCCCAGGGGGGAGCTGTTCTTTCTGGGCCAGTGAAGCCAGATTTTGTTTTGAGGCCTTGGCCATGCTAGCATGTCCCAAGCTAAATGGAACGATGGGTGGTTTTGGTGTCAAAAAAAAAAATCGTCACGTCTTTCAACACAGCTCAAAATGAATTCTATGCTTTGAAAGTGTCAACTGGGTTTGAAATTTAGTGGCACTTGGATCTACAGATTGACTCAGGCTTAGCCACCAGGGAACTGGTGCTGATGAGATTGGTGCCAGTGCTGTTGGTGGGTTTGTATGTGTTTAGAGGGAGTGATTCGGTGGTGTTGATGGTTCTGTAGCTTTCTAACTTCATGTTTCAACGTTGCACAGGGGATCTGGAATACCAAGAAACTTCAGATGGAAACCTTCTATTCAGTGAAAACAGTGAAAAATGATTAGAACCTTTTGCCCTGTACCAAAATAAATTTCTTGGAATAAAACTATGGTTTAGTTTTCTCTGACAGTGCTCCTTTTTACCCTCAATAGTCTATGTTCCCTGAACTCCTTCAGGAACAGGTGTCAGCCAGCAGATTTGCCACATGGATTAGGCCAAGTTTGTGAAAGATTGTCAGCAAAGGCTTAGATTTTGAGATTACGCATATGGGTAGAGGCAGAAATTACACAGGAAATTCACACTTTAATCTGAAGATCTACCAAGAGCATGTGACGGGGGTTAAATGTATATTTTCAAGGTTTATGTCTTTGTACCAGAGTGCCCATGAATAATTCCAGCTAAACTGTCAAACTATAGCCCAGTTACTGCAATACTGCAATAAATTAAAACAACTACAGATTAAAAAGGAACATTCCATGAAGAAGTGCATTTAAAGTCATTTTGTTAACTAAAAGTTTAATAAAAAAAATTTGTCATTAGATTATCACACCAAGTTTTGGCTTAACATCTGTAAGACTGACCGAGTTAGACATTTGTATGTTTGCTAAGATAAATAAGCTGCATAAATGAAAATTCAGTGATTGTTTTCTGAGAATTTCTTTCTACTAGTTCATGAGAAATTTTACACACAGCCATGGACATTTAAATGTTCACCAACCTATCGGTGGCCAATGATTACTTGCCTTTTAGGGCTGTATCATCATCTTCCTATTGCTAATATAAAGCATATGTATTGTTACTAAAGTGCTGCGTTACACGTAAAATGCTTTTAGAAGGTGTTTGTTTTAAATAAAATGTCTCAATTAACATTTTTTTTTGTTTTAACATTTTCAATTAAGATAATGATACAAACCCGTCATGAATTAGCTGTGTAAGTTAGATATTTTCAAACAATAAAATGATAGTGTGAAATGAACAGTTTACCAATAAAAAAAATTAGCATCAGATCATCACTTTTTTATGTTTTCAGAAGCTGAAAACAGTTTTTGGCATAATCCCAGACTTATAATCATAAAAACTGAGAAAACATGTATAGAATACAGGACAAGCAGGACAATTTCATATTATAATATCTTCTGTTTTAATTTACATTGTGATGAGATAATATACTAGTTATGTGGCCAGGAACTGCAGCTGTATTATTACAATAGTTAATGCGATATAGGCAGTTTAATTTGTTCAATTGTTCGGCTTGTTTCTGTATAAACCGATGCCAGCAGCTTCGCATCTCTGTGCAGTGAGTCTTAATAAGAGCCTGCAGTCGAAGAGGGTCAATATCAACATATTACTGGGCACTAACAGAGCCGCAGACAGTCACAATGAGACAGGATCAGCAAGTCAGCAGCACCTGCCACTCTCCGCACGAGGCCACGCTCACAGCCAAGGATGCACAAGCAACACACTGACAAACAAACACTGGTAAATAAATACACAAGGACAGTTGAACACACACACACACACACAACAGAGCTCAGGCTCAGCTTAATCTAATCAAGTGCGATGGCTAGCTCGATTAATAAAGCAAGCTATTGACTTCTAATTGGCGCCGCTCTGCTCTGCTAATTTCCTGGGACAAAATTACACTAATGCGGTTTGCCTGATGGAGTACTTATAGTTGGCTTCGGGGAGAGACAAGCCTACAAGGCGGATAGATAGTGAGGTTGCACGGAGAGAGAAAGAGAGAAACACGAGGGGCCATGAGGATGAGGCAGGGTGGATGTTAAACTTTGATAAAGATCGGAGGCTGTTGTTTTAGCACAGACCATTTTCTAATCAGTGGCCTTCTGTCTTTGGAAATGTCATCCGGGCTGGTGTAGCTTTCCTGCTTGCACAGAGGGGGGACAAGACAAAGGGAGAGTGGCGTACGAGACAGCTCAGGCTGCTGACTTTCACTGGTGGAGTGTAACACTAGCCACCTGTCTACTTGCTAATGAATTCTCTTCAAACCACTCACTTCCACCCCTACCACTAACAGATCAAAATGCTCTCTATGCTCTAATCACATTACCTTTGTAAAGCAATCCTCAGATATACAGTCATAGGCATAAAAGTGTATGTTTGGGTCTGTTCACTCACAAACTTTTGACAATGCCTTCAAATTCAGCTAGATGTCCAGAGTTGTCATTTTACAAATGACAAGTTGTTTTTCAAGATGACATGTCCTTTTGAAAAGTATTTCATAATACAATTCTGAATGTGTTGATTATATCACATGTATTACTTTTTTACATTTGTTTTCTACTACTATTTCAAACTGATTTGTAATTTTGTCAGATTAGGAAAGCAGTATGTATGATACGATGAATAGCGGCATTCTGTTGCTTTGTATTGGCTTGAGGCAGTGTTGACCCATAATGCACTACTTTGTTGCCAAGGTTTAAAACTTGTTTGACCTTTGACTGAAAAATCTGAGAAGATTTTTTCACAATGTTTTGCTTCAAACACTAGTTTTTGTCCGATTTGGGTCCTAAGTAAGACTTTCAACGTTTGCGTCTTTTTCTTTCTCAGGTTTAGGCTCTAAAACGAGTTCATAGCATTTCAAAAAATATTTTTGTTTTGATTTTACACAGCCTTTTAAAACTCCACATCTCAAAAAGACTCACTATACAACAAGATTGGAGTCAGATGTGGCATTCCTAACTCACAAATATTGAGTAAATTTGCATCCATGAGTTCCAGAAAATAAATAAACACATAATACATTTCAATATGAAAACTGGGTTGCAGATTCTGAAGCAATGATTACAAGAAAAAAAATATTCTTGTTTACCTTATTCAGTGCTTACTCTTTTCTTCTATGTAAAGATCTAGGTCTACTAAAAGTGAATATTATTATACTACTACTACTACTATTACTACTACTACTAATAATAATAATAATAATAATAATAATACTAATAGTAATAATAATTATTATTATTATTGTAGTGTATTCTTTTTCTAACTACCTCTGATGCAGCACGCACAAATAGGTTTACATGCATATACACATGCTCTAGCTTTGTTAATGTTGTTTTCCTATGAATAATACTTTTTCAAGGCATATTGACAGATTATCTTGTAAATTTAGCACTATCTGCGTCTTCTATTCTTAATCCATATTTTAATCTTAGTTCATATGATGGTAATTCTTAAATTGCGTTCACAATCCCTCTGCAGCACAAAATAATCCCCAGTTGACACTGATTCCAGGGACCAGCAGCACCTGTTCTGTCTCAAGATGAGAGAAAACGTACTGCACTTTCTTTTATCCACTTTTGATCCTTTTGTTCTATTCATCTGATTAAAACACCAGATTAAAAATAAAATCCCCTGGGGACAGTGTTGGATGGAAGAATGTAACTTATACAAGAAGGCAAGATAAAATTACTTTATAATCAAAGTCTAAATAAAACCCTCTTTTAGCATACCTAAAAAAGGACACATTAAAAAAGTGCAAACAATTGCAGACATATAGGCATTATTTGTCTTACTAATGTAGCCTCAATGGAAAATTAATAGTTTGACCTTAGAATACCAAAAAAATGTATCCTATGATCCATTTTACAAACAAAGAAATACATGTGTTTTTTTTTTATTTTAATGTCAGTAAATATACTGTATGCTTTTTATACATAGTAGAATGAAACACTTAAAATGACATCCACACACTGGCGATGAACACATTCATGAATTTGTAAAAGTTGGAAATTCAAGATCTCACTAATAATTTGGATTTTTATTCTTATAGTTCATATCCCAACTTGTGAACTGAACTATGATTAGTTGTCACAAACCAGTGTTAAGATCCCATATTAGAAAAGAGGGTTGGTGTTTCTTTGATGCCCTAGATTACCAGTAATCTTATCTCCATGGATTAGGAAAAACGAGGCGAGTGCAAAAAATAATCTAGTGTTTATTGGGCCAATAGGGATTTGCTGTTGACATTAAACTTCAAAAAAGAATAAACACTTTCTCTGGGAAGAAACACATTAGCACTAACTAGATTTAGAATTTCAATCATATTTCACTTCCTGTCTTTTTTTTTTTTTGGTGTGTTTATTCTTATTAATATTATTTTACTTTTTGATCAGCATGCAGTAAATTAAAAACTGCTTACACACCACAGAGCTCTGACAGGTAAAAATAAACATGTTTTGGATAGTGCTTTAAAAATAAGCCTAAATACTTATGTGGGATATCAAACATATGAGACTGGCAATCCATTTATTTATAACAGCATCTAGTCAAATGTGGGCAAATTGTCTCCACTGTCTGTGCTGATTTAATCTGCCTCCAAGGCAGATTAAATAAACACGGTCACCTAATCTCACAGTGTGTGCAGACTGATTAAATCTAAATATTATGTGTGAGATTTACTAAAAGTGAGAGAAATAGTAGAAACATTGTCACACACAGAGCAGGAGCCTGCACATAGACTCACACACACAACCAAGAGTTCCCTCTTGAACCTGGTCCAAACACACACTCTCTCAATTAGCCCAGGCCGCCAAGGTGACGTCAACGCAAACTTCTAAACAATAGGCACAGGGGATTCATAAAGCATAGAGAGGAAACATGAGCTAATACCAGTATTCCAATTAAAGAAACATTTGTTGCCTCTGACACCTAAATGTGATTCTCCACAGCTGTGGCGTGCTCCAGTACAATAGTAGGTCTGCGAGGGCAGGGTTTGTTGTATTGTTGGATGTCGATTGTGTGAAAGGTTGAGTTAGGCCCAGACCCAGTCTCCTGAGAGGAATGCTTCATCACAACAAAGGAGACCTTTTGTTTTCCCTTTTCAAAGGACTTCCAGCACTCCCTGCTCCAATCATAGCCCCTGTTCATGAAAAAAAACACTCTAAAAGTTCAAGTGGATGGTGATGGAACATATAAATATTCTTTTGCGGCTGTGATGTTGATGGCTGTCAGAAGCTAAAAGGGAGGACAACTTAAGAGGAAATTATCCATCAGCTGTGTGGCTCAGTTTGTATGTTTCATTTACATTTTAAGGAGCCAAAATAATTGTCTCAATATGTTGTTGGTGCTTCACAATGCAGAACTGGTGTTTAGTTTCCTAAACAGTAGGGGTCACTCTTCTCTCCTCCCTTGTGGATCTATAAGATCAGAGGCCTGTAGCTCACAAACACACAGGGGTTTGCATGGCAAGGTTCAATCATACACGCATGCATGTTCATTTATTTGTAGCGTCACATGCACACATGTAATCAAACATGAAACAAACTCAAGCCCTCCCTACATGCTCTCAGCACGCAAAGCTCTGCAGACCTTGCAACACAGTAATCCAGCCTGCAACGGCAACAGCAGAGCTGCTTGTCTTGTGGTGGCTGTGGTTTGTGTCATACAAGAACCGCTACTTAGATGCCTGTGGCCTCAGTGAAGCTTCATACCAGGGTCCTGTCACTGGCTAACCCAGGGCTTGTGTGTCAGTTTTCTCTTGGCCTGAAGGGCCGGGCTTCTTTCCTTCCATGCTTCCTATACACACCAGCCTAAACCCAAACAACTAACCTCGACACAGAGACCACAAAGCGTATATCTGTTTTGAATTGGCAAGACAGGAAAGCGGTGATTAGCCTACAGTATTTAATTATTCAAGATTTAGGACTTAAAGCAGGTCTAAACATTGTCATTTTTAAAGCTATATGTTTGTGTTGTACCATATACATGATGTAATATCAGACTATGCAACCATCTAGTTACCCTTTTTCCTTTTTTTTATTCATATTAAAAATTAAAAACATTAATTCTAACATGTTTTTTATTTGCACACACACACACAAAATAAATAAATAAATAAATAAATAAATAAATAAATAAATAAATAAATAATGTACTGCTTTCCGGAAGATTTTTTTTGAAAACACAACAAAGAAGAGTCACATGCAGAAACTACACAATGACTAGAAGCAAGTTGGGATTTACCATCGAATGTTTTTTTTTTTTTTTTAAGCAGGAAAGCATTGATGAAATCCAGAAGTTAAATAGCTTTGGTGGGTGCTTTCCTTTTCAGATCTTTCATCTGAAGCTGGCTAACTTGATCCCGTGCAGCCAGACTCTGAGCCGGAGATCTCAGCACTTCCTGGTGTCCCAGTAATGATTGTTAATGATGTCATCTGATCAGGAGGAGAGGATGTGTGCAGCTATGTGTACTTGTGCATACACAAGTGTGTGTGTGTGCAACATTTGTGGGTGAAGATACCTCATCAGATTAAGTAGGGGGTCATTTTATCTTGGAGAGGGGTGGGCGGGAAATGTTACTGACAATGAACCTCAGTGTCTGCTCATGCAAACATCAGTGTCCTCATCTTCTGCCTGAATGGAATTTTGAAGTCTTTTGATTTTTTTTCAATATTTGGTCATAAAATTTATTTGAAATTGATAATATCTAAGATGTTTTTGGGTGAAAAAACAAATAATAGTCTAATTTGGGGGCAAAATGATGTAATAAATCTAATTAAATATTGTGATGATCACCGTAAAATCCTAACACACCTACATGTTTTTTAGAGTGAACAATTGAAGCTTTAATACTTATGCAGACAAGGAGGAGTATGAACTTTTCAATGTTCTCACCTCTTTACCATTTAGGCTCTATTATTGTGTTGCAATTTCTAGCAAATGCACAGCTAAGATCATATTTCTCAACTGTTATTTCAATTTGATTTATGAACATGATTAGCTTTTTTGTTTATAAACATTGTCAGATATAAAATATATTTTCAAAGCCTGACATTTATAGATTTAGCTTGAAACAGTGTGCATAGATGCTGTTTACAACATAATTTATCAATATTTGCACATATTCCAGTCAACGTAATACTTCTAGATGCCTTTTATGAAGTCACGTAATGATGTTAATGCACTGGTTCAGAATCAAAACAATAATAATGCATTATTTTGTTAGAATAAGCTGTATTCTTGCAATGTGATCTTTTAAATACATTTGAAATACTTCCAAGAATGACAACTAAATAAAAATAGATTTTTCATTTAAACTATGCTGGAAAAACCAACTTAGAACTAGTTTTTGTTCTTGTCCTAGATCCAGCAATCAATCAATCCATACATCCATCCATGCTGCTTTCCTTAAAAGAGATGACTGAACCCAGATCTATTAACTAACCATCACTAACTACCCAACTTTTACCTTCGACATGTCCTGGGGAGCCTTTTTTATATGTGTTTGGTTATCGTCAAGCTATTTGAAAGAACATCCAGTCAGTTGAACAGCCTTTTTTATTGAAGGGTTTTTGTGTAGAGAAGCAAAAACATCTAGAAGACGATTGTCTTTGGTAGTAGAGTACACAAACTGATGTCTTGGTGAAAGAAACATAAAAATCCCTTAGTTTGCAGAAAACAACCTACATTATCCAATAAGTAAAGGTCAAGATCCGATGAAATTCTATGATATTCATTCTTTGCAGCTGGAGGAATTCAGGTACTGCACATCACCTGCCATCTCAACAGTTAAGCATGGAGTAGGGAGTTTCATGCTTTTGATTGATTCTCGGGTCACTCAGAGTCAGGGTTTAAAAGAGAGTTTAACAAAGATGCTGGTGATAAAAGAAAAATCTGCCTAATCGCCCTCAGGAATTTGTTCTTCTCTGATCATCCATCTTCTTGACACCAAGTACACAAGAAAAACAGAACTGGGAATAATCATGAGTCATGCAGTTAAAGTCTTGACATTTGTCTTATCTAACATCCCTGAAGACACTTAACAACGTTTATAACTGTGCACTAACAATTTGTGCCAAACTTGACAGAACTTGAGAAAATGTGCAGAGATGTTGGTAAATCCTCAAACCCAGGTGTGCAGAGAGTTTCATCTCCAACCAAAACAAAACCAGAACTCTAAAAGGTTGCCTATACATTGCTTGTTGTTACCTGTCTTATGTAAAATTAGCACAAACTGTCCAGACAGACAGGCTGGACAGGAAACCAGAAACATTTCAGCATTTATTTCACCCCTTCTCAATGGAAATAAAAACACTTACCATATCCTCACCAGAGGGCCCCCAGAGAATATGACCAAGCTGTTAGATAGCTTCAAATGCTGCTCGAGTCTCACACAAACAATGTTTAATGATTTCCTCTCTCAAACATACAGATGTGGGCAGACAAGGCCTTATAAAAGCTTTGCAGATAGTGCTAATGGAGCGTGGTTGTTAATGGGCCAGCTGTACTTTCATTGATAAATGAGGCTTATCATACTCAAAGCACCAAGGATTTGTTACACTTTTCCCACTCTTTGATTCAGCTACAGATAACACCCTAATGATCTGTGGTATTTCTGTGGCCTACCATGCATGTTGTAATATGGCAACATATGGGGAAATTGTTTCAGCACTGGAAGTATACTTCATTCATCCATTTTCTTTACCCACTTCACCTTTCTGGATCACAGGCAGCTGGTGCCTAGCTCCAGAAGTAACTGTGGGAGAGGTGAGGTTCACCCTACACAGGTTCAGGAATGGCCAGTGGCATAGGCAGAAAAATGCTAAGGGCACGTCCATCTAGGGGTGCCAAAAATGGGGGAAAAATAAAATTTCTATAACTTTTAATCAGAGTATAGTTGATACAACCTCAAAGCTTTTCATGCTAAACTTTAAAAAGTATTGACTTAAAAAAAATTACATTTAAAAAATACTTTCAAAAAATATTATTGTGCATTTACAGCCAAATCAGATAATAATTTATGTAATTTGAGATCCATATCAAAGTTATGACATATTGATGATGTGTCCCTCATAAGCATCATTTTTGTCCTACATTCAGGTTTTAAGGGTCTTGTCACCCTAAAGCCCCCTCTCCATTGTCAAGTCTCACTCTATTCGGTTCTGGTCTGTTCGGTTCAGTGTGTCCTTCACTCTGTGGGCAGATCGTCAGCACGCAGCTTCAGTTATGGTAAAAAATGTTTTTTTCATTAATAGCCATGGCGGTTTTATTGTTTGGTAGTTCGACTTTATTTTTTTATTTATTTATTTGTTTGTTTTTGTTGCTGTGCTATTATTAAGTGGTTGTATGAGGGCGGCCAGATTGTCCAAAACCTCCCAGGGTTAAAAGTTCTACCTTTCCTAAGATCACTAAAAAGGTTTGCACCTCCAGGTTAGGCCATGGTTATTATCACTGCTTTTGCCATGTTGTTGTATCTCAGACACGGATTCCAAAACAAAAGTGTCTTTCTCCAGCAGGAAGTTTCCAGCATAAGTTTGCACAAGTAACACCTTGCCTCTGTCAATCAATCCAAGGGTCAAAATTGTAAGTGTGCAGTACCCAGTGTCACCAAGCTAGAACTATCTCAGAGGTGATTCTGATTGCGCAGTTGTGCTCGGTTGGAACCGGAAATGGAGACACACTTGGCCGAGGCTGAACTGAGAAGAATTGCATTCAGCTGGTGGAGAGGGGGCTTATGTATACCCCTGGACCCCCTTAGAACTGCTTCACTTGACTTCACTTGTTAACATGAACAGGTGCTCCTCATTGCTTTCAGCAAATGTTGGCAGGTATGAGGTAGACTTCTGGCATTCTGTTTCAAATGAATTGGGAAACCTGGTTTCTTAAGAAAATATAATATCAATGGCAAAACTATTTAATATGGTATGTAAATGTTTGTAAATTGGCAGTGAGATTTAGAAAATTGCACAAGGGGCACCACCTGTATTCCTGCTTAGGTCACAAAATTGACCAGGGCCAGCTCTGGATGGGTTACAAGTCCATCACGTCCTGCAGCTTTCTCACTGAGAGGCAACAGTTCTAAACACTTCACTACCAAGTCACCCAAAAGTGTACAGTGAAGCCCTATTTTTGCGGGGCTTAAGTTCTTAGAGTACTCGCAAATTGTGACAAAATGCATATACTGGATGCTGTATAAAAAAGACCTACAGTGCATTTGGGTGGCATCGTAATGCGGTAAAAACAAACAGCTAATGTGGCATTGCACAGTAAACTGTTAGAAGGCAGAAATGCTGCACAGGTCATTCATCACATACTGTATTTTTATATGGAACTGAACTTACACTAAGGTTTTTGCTACAATTACTAATTTATGTTGTTCTCAATAATTTAGCTTGAAAACTCACAAAAAAGCATAAGAGAGAGAGAAAAGATGTATTAATTATTTCCTTACTGTACAGTCTTTACTGTATTTCCGGTTTTCACAAAATTTCAGGGATTACCCCAAACTGCTAATAGTTAAATTCTATAAAACAATCTGCGAAAGATTGAGTCCACAAATTGCGATATGCGACTATTCATTGTACTTACATTGTGATCAAGTATTTTTTTACATGATTAAATTTTTAAGCCAATAAATAAAATCACATTTAAAATAGAAAGAAAGAAAAGTGCCGTTTCCACAGTCTTCTGCTAATGTCTGCTCGTCACCCAGCTGTCACTTACTGTAGGCCTGTGGTTCAAACAGTTCATCGTCTTCCTTTGAGGAGCTTTGTCTATGAAAAGAGTCACAGAAAACCATTTGTCAGACTTATGGTTAGTCCCCAGCTAAATGGGTGTAATTACATCACGTTTGGCTTCTAACTCATTGGAGGGGGTTGAAGTGAATAGGCGGTGGGGCGGAGTGACCCTGTATTTCCAGAACATGACCTGGGAATGTAGACATGAGGCCGGTGACAATGGCTAGCGTTCTGACCTGTCTAATGGGCCACAGCTGATGCCCTCCAGCATCCATCTGTTCATTTAAGCTCCATGACTTTCTTGTTGTGAATATGTTTGGATTCATCAACAATGTTTTTTTTTTTTTAAATAAGTTATTCATTGTCTTGGCCAAATCCATAAAATCAGGTTGAGTATTTATTTATTTATTTATTCTTCTCAAAAAGGAATAATAATCTGAAGGTAAAAGACTGTCAGGCATACATAGAAACTTCCTATGATAACTTTAAGGTTTGTCGCTTATGTGAATTTCAACAAAACAGCAAATACAACCAGGGAGCACAAAATGTACTCATTCATCACGTTTGTATTTCACTCAGATAAAGAAACCGTACATCCTCATTGACCTCAAACCTACCAAAGAAATTTATATCATCCTGTTTAATACAGCTATCTTTGATCTTTAATGCACCATTAGGACTGCATTTTATGTACTGTTTTATGTTGCACTTACTATCTTAGACCTGATTATGAGCAAAATGATCAATATCCCCATGTAGATGCTTCAGGAGGGAGAGAGTAGTTTTTAGTTAGAAAGTAAATTGAGCCCAAACTTTCCTGTCAAAGCGGCAAAAGACATCTTGAAAATTAGGGGCGAATCAGAAGCAGATGTGTATGTTTATGTAGATAAATTGAATTAAAAGCTAGTCCATGTTTGTTGCCCAGGCTCTAGGTTCTCAGTGGCCTTCTAATCATGCTGCTGTCAGTGATTTAACTAGCTTCAATAGGTAATACCATTTAAGGGGAACTAAGGCAGGCACCAGGAAATGAAACACGGTTGCCGTAACAAAGATTGTTTAAGTAGTGACTTGATTCTTCCCCCACTGACCCAGCTTCTCGGTTTTTTTAATCACATTTCAAGCTGGATAGCATAGTTAAAGAAAATAAAATATACAGATTAGATTGTTTCAGAGTGAATCTTTTTGTTACTCTGAGATTTGGAACTTTTAAGTGTTCAGTCATGGCCATGTGCACAGCAAACAAGCCATCAAACATCCCAACATATTTTTGTGTCAAAATATTTTACTTTAGGTTGCAGTGCATTTACACCCGTAAAAGCATTGTTACAACAAAAAAGTGATCTATCTTAAGTGTTGTTTCTGCTTTCTATTTTCTGTTGTTGTTCTTTTCCTTGTTATCTACATATTCACTATAGTGAATTGATCTATAGGACGAGGCTAGCTGATTGCTAGCTACACCAACATACACACGCAGAAGCTAAATTTTGCATTGAAAAGCGTAAAAAAAATGAATGTCAATGGATTGTGAGGCATCGTCCCAAAGAAAATCTTTTATAAAGTTGTTATTTCTTCCTTGATTTTTATAAACTATGGTTTAAAAAAAAGCTGGGGAAATTTGCATTTTAATGGTTTATGGAAATAGAAAATAACTAACTGAATTAACTAGCAGTGCCTTAAAATAAGCTGGTTGACCTATTTTTTTTTTCATTTATGTAAGTTCATATACTGTATGTGTGCTGACCAGCTGAATATTCATCCATGTATTTCTCAATAGGAAAACTAAATACAATATGTGTTTATGCTGATTGTAAATGGTAAATGGCCTGAACTTATATAGCGCTTTATAAGTCCTTCCGGACCCCCAAAGCGCTTTACACTACAG
>JARVJO010000140.1:12432292-12447855 GCA_031762555.1 Cynodonichthys magdalenae | reverse complement strand
CCACAGCTGCCCTGGGGCGCACTGACAGAAGCGGGGCTGCCATGCACCGGCGCCACCGGACCCTCTGACCACCATCAATAGGTTTCATTTATTGAAACCAATGATTAGCATTAGCATAAGCTAAATGCGTAAAAATCACCCTTGCGTAGCACACCCAGGTCATGTGATGTGCAATCCAGTAAAATATGTCAATGCTATAGTGCATGAAATAAAAGTCACTTGTTTTGCAGTAATGTTTAAATTTAAATTCTTCACTCTTTTAAAATGTTTTTTTAAGTATTAGGTATTTTGCTATATAAAACCTATATCAAAACTTAAATCTTTATAGACCACATCATTTGTTTAATCAAATTTTCATGCAGATGTAAGCCCAACCTTTTGGAACATCCCTGCCAAGACCAGAACTCAATTTTCTACCATTTTAACCATAAAAAAAATTTTTAAATCAATTTGCTCCAAAATTGTAAGACAGTATCTCTTTTCTAATAGTCTGGCTTACTGAAAAATAAAATGATCAATTTTTGCTTGGTAGTTTTTACATAACCTTGCTGGCAAACAAACAGCCTTATTCATATTCTTTCACAACAGCTTATGATTTACTGTTTGTTAGGAACTAATCACAGCAGTAAAATGACCTTTATTGGATGAGGTACTTAGTGTGAAACTAAATAACATACTTAAAAAAAGTTTTTTTGTTGCCCTGACCTCATGACCTAAGTTTATGTAAGTTGCTGACTGCTCAATAAAAAGTACTGTTCACAGTTTTCCACAATTCTATGATGCTGATCTTTTGTTGATAAGAAAAATGAGAGAAAATACCATCTGCCCTTTGCATGAACCTCACTCGCTATTGTTTGAGCATTATCTTTCACCTTTCATCCCTATATATGGGTAATAAGCACATAATGAATATTACACACCAAATGTTGTGCTCTGATTCAACATGGACAAATATGAAATTTAGAACACTTAATTGACATCACAATAAACATTCAGATAAAGGGAGCTTTGATTGTTTCTAAAGTCAATCTTCTGTATTGTATTCTTCTATTTTTTTTCCCGGAACATTTAGATTTTTTCCTTTGGTTGGTTTGCTAAAATATTTGATCTGTCATGTCCAGTTTGCAGTCTAAGGCCAAGTTCACCGCTCTCGCTGATAAAATTTTATGTCACGGCTCCGCTCAGTCCATCAGACAGACCAAACCCTCATCCCGGGGAAGGTCCTTTTATTATTCTCCATCAGCTCTGCCATTTTTCACCTTTGTCTAAAAATACAATGGCAGAGGTGGGGAGGTCTGAAAGATTGCTCAAGAATTGCCGGAACAAAGGGAGCAAACTTGGATGGGCTAAAAATACCGCACAGCGTGTGAATACGATAAAGAACTTCAGGGGAGGACGCTGACAAAGCTTTGCTGACTTTCAAGTGGGAGAACAATGTGGCAGACACTTTCAGGGCGTTTGGCTACACACTGTGGCGGCTGGACAGACTGTGAAGCAGGATGTCGACATCAACCCACATGAAAAGACCTGAAGGCTGTCACCAGAATGCACAGGAGGCAAAAGTGAGCAAATTATAACTGCTAATAATATCTAGCCAACACTTGACGGACCCGTATAAACAAACACATGTATGCAGGGACTTGTGGAGAAAAAAAAGGCAAGAGAAAGAGATAGGGTTTGAGAAAGAGCATACCAGGAAAGTGCAACGTGAGAAGGATCTGTGACCTCTCATTTCATCGATTCAGACAAGAAGGGCTGGACTTAATTACCTTCAATGTTCCCCCAGCCATCACTTTCCCTGTTGATCAGTTTCCTTTGCAAGTGAACGTGCACGTGTGTGTGCTTGGATTAATGTGCGTCTGTCAGAAAGGAAAGAAAGAAAGAGAAAGGAAGGGGGTGTACGTTTTCATGGCTGAACCATTTGCGGTGGATGCAATGCTCTGGAAATTGTGGGCTCCCTCATCTGTATTCTGATTTCAGTGGCACTGCCTTTAGAGGTGGAGTCAATCTGATTTTCTGCCTTGACTGAGTGACTGGGTGGATGTGTTTCTCTATGTGTGTGTGCCCACTGCAGAAGGTTAACTACTTTGAAGGCACCACTCAGTCTCTGTTCTGCCAAGGCATCATGGGAGCATTTGATTGGAGAGCTGCAAAGAGTTGAGTTAATTAGACAGCATGAAGTCATGTAGTGGTGCAATCACACGCCAGATCAACAGGTGTATTCCTGCTTCCACAGGAATATTGTAGGCGTTATTGCCCAAAAACAGCAAATACAAACCAGCTCAGAGACACATATTCAAGTTATTGGTGCCTAAATCTGCAAAATCAAAATGCACCAATCTCTATACAAATAAAACTAGCATTTCTTATAAGAATGCAAATCTCCCACTAATTTTCTTTGCCAAGATTTTAAAGAAAGTGTGTTAATGGTTAGGATGCTCAGTATGTGACCAGGATACTTCGCAGCTACTACCGCACCAAACTTCAGCCCAAAATCTAAAGAACTGACAGGGTGGTGGTTTCTATGTTTCTTAAGGTCAATCTGAGTTGGGTCAACTCCAGTAGTTAATAAGTTGTAGATTTATGGCCAACAATCACTTTTTGAAGGTTTCATTAAAAGGATGAGTCATATGTAATAAGTTATAAATTAACACATTTATTAATTCTTTACCCACAAAAGCTAATTACTTCCAAAATCACCATACTCATTGTTTATTCATGCTTAACAACTCATGAATTATTCTATATATTGTGTGTACATGTATGTAAACACTCATATGAATGTACTTTCATACCATGTGTTAGACATGCATTAATGGTTGAACATTTGAACTGACATCTACTAATCCTGCAATGCATAAATACTTAAGGCAGTTGCTACTAGTTAGTTAAGTCTTTTTGTGAAACCTTCTGAAGTGAAATCTATTTATGCTTCTTTAAGTATTTGTTAATGTAGAAAAAACCCTGAAGACCCACAAGTTTCTTTTCACCTGTGGGAATTAGACAGACATGGTTGTCAATTCAAACATTCTTTAACCATTAATATATGGCGTGAAAGTACATTTATATGAGTGTTTACATACATATACACACAGGATATAGAATAGTAATTCATGAGTAATTAAACATGAATAAACAATGGATATGTTGGTTTTGGAAGTAATTATCCTTTATGGTAAAGCATTAATAAATGTGTTTATTTATAGCTTATTAAATATGGACCATTCTATATAAGGAATGTTTTCAAGGTTAACTAACCATTAATTAATGATTATGTAAAGCTAAACAAGGTGTCGTTATGATAAAGTGCTACCTATACATTTTGCTAACAGACAAACAAACACACTCACACACAAACACAGGCAATTACATTATCTCAATTTGTTCTTGGTGATAGTCGATGACTAAATGTTCAGATTAGAATGCAAATTTTTCTAAGAAAGTGTAAGGACAAAACAAGATGAGGGGTAGACCAAGCACACAACCCCCAACGCTCAAGACAATCAGTGAATGATGGTTGCTTGAGGCTGGGGTCTCAGACTTTACTTTCACGTAAATGAACTCTGTCCAATTACAGCACTTGCATGCAAGCATGCCAACACACAGTAAGACAAACATTTCCTAACTTGGTACTGTTTACTGTAATTAGTATCAGTTCATTTACAGCCCACTGACCCAGAATGACCTGCTGGATCTGGGTCATCAGAGACAAACAGCGCCACAGTGGAAATGGGTGGGGCTCAAGGTAAGGCAGGCCGACCGTCTGAGAGTGCATTGTCGTGTGAGTTCGTCAGGGGTGGAGGATGGATGTCTGCTGCTGAAGTGTGTATGCGCCTAGCAGTGTCTGTTGGCAAGTGACAAAAGCTGGTGTGCATGTGTGAGTGTTTATGTGCACGTGTGCAACTCGGGGACTGTGGGCTGTGTGAGCTTACTCCTCATTGTGCTGGACTTCAGAGGCCCAAGCGTCTCCTGCTTCCTCTCGGAGGCAGCGGGTTAAAAATAATGTGGTGTGCAATGAGCGGCGGGGAGCAAGGCGCAGACAGCAAGGAGCCAGAGCGTCACACATACACACACACACAGCCCCTTCAGACACGCACACACACAACTTACAGTGTTGCTATATACTTTTTTTTTTCTTTTATGACTGTCTCACTTACAGACTAAATATCATCGTAAATGTTAGCATACACAAACAGAAAGAGATGGTCGTCAACTAATAAGTCATCTGATTCCTCTCTTCCAGAACAAATACACAGATTAAAAGTCTTCATTTTCACAACTACTTATAGGTGAATTTTCCAATCCAAATGTTTTACTTGTCTAAAAAAAACAGCAATTACTTTATGCTGGATGAAGCATAACCTGTAAACAAATGTTAAAGTCAATACATTCTTTATTAAGGAAGCAGTCAGCTTTACTTATTCAGCAGTATTTTAACTTTGTAAAGCAAAGTTGATTGATGGTAGATTGCTTTCGTCAAACATTTCTAGGTTATTTGATCCCTGAATAGGTTCAAACTGATCTTCAATCAACACATGAAAAGACTGCAACACAAGGTGGCACTCAGATATTGTAATAGAGCAAACCTTTGACTCCAATGTGACATGTGTGAATTTGTGCTGACTATCTGAAAATCACGTGAAGAGAAGAATGATGACTCACACGTAAATGTACTATCGCAGTTTTTTTCCCCCATATCTTCCTTGACAACCCCTCCTTTCATTGCGTGAGGAAGCCGGGGCGGCTGCAGTCTCTCTCCGCCCTGAGATAAGACTGACTCCAGCCAGCCTCGTGCACCTCCTGTCATCTGTCTCGTCTTCTTATCAGCTGGACATTGCAGAAGCGTGGTGTTGACGCTCTAATTAAACACATACTTTCTCACTTCCCCTCCAATACACCACGAATTTTGAGCCGAAGCCATGCTAAACTTCAGAAAATAATAGAATATTTTTTTGTCTTATTTGATATGTTTATTTAAACTAACATTGAAACAACATTTTGGCTGTTCCCTTTTTCAGGGGTCACCACAGTGAATGAATATGCATGAAGATCTGACAGTTGTTTTACGCCAAATGCCCTTCATGACTGCACCACCGTCCACCGAGGTACCATAGCCCACATGTGTGGAGCAGGAGGTTGCCATTTAAAGTGCCTAGGGAACAGATGCGGGGCACCACAGTGGAGCAAATGAGGTTGGAGGCAGATGCTGGTGCTTCACCTTTTCCACAACTGGATTTGTTGTAACGGCTGCAAACCCACCATTTCAAGTTATGTTGTTATTTCATTGGAAATTGCATTTTTTCATGATTTACAAACATGAGTCTTGTGTTTTCTTTATTTAGAGTTGTTTTGTGTTAAAAATGAATAAATCAGGGTTATGTGGTCCTGTGATAGACTTGCAAACTGCCCAGGGTGTACTGCACTCCTCAGACAGTAAATGCTGGACATGGACACCAGTGATCCCCATGACCCAGAAAGGAAGAAGCCGGTAAAAGATAATAGATGGATAGATACAGGGTTGGTCCATGGCATTGGCAGTATAGGCAAATGCTAGGGGCACAGTCCCTCTAGGGTGAGCCACGAATGGGGAACAAAAGATAATTTGTATAACTTTTTATCAGAGTATAGTTGATTTAGAATAATCACTGTTATTCAAGTTTATGAAGGTAACATATTCTGTGAGTTTCTCAGCCTGTTTTGTTACATCATGATGTGTTATATGGTGCAGAGGATATTTTGTAATAAAAGTATCATGTGATGCAATCAAGACTAACTACTGGTGCTCAGTGTGTATAAAGAAAACAAAATAAGGGTAATGGTAGTTTCAGTTATAATCTCAGATAAAGTTCATGTTAAAGTTTGACTTTCAGTGTTCATAAAAATATTGATTTTATGTTGTTTTATTAAAACCAAGGATTTAGTGAAATGATCTTCAAATGGCTGGAGAATGCATAGTTTTGAGTTTTGAATGTAAAATGTCAGTGAGATTTCAGAAAAATTGCACTGAAATCTTGCCTAGGGCATTATAGGACTGGCCGGCCCTGGATGGACATTCAGGGTTAAATGAGGGTAACAAATGAACTTTATGTTGAAGTTGCAGGTTTTGCTAAGTGGGCTATTTAAAAAGACATAGACGGTCATAACTCATTATGAAAGGTTGTTACTGTTCTTTGGCATTTGTCTTAGATGCCCTTCCCAATTCAAACTGGGCTTGGACCTGCAACTTCAGGATTATGGAACCGCAGCATTGACCACTGGGCTACTGTAGTCCAAACACTTATTAAAAGTACTTCTTGTTTTTCAATATGTGCTTAAAGTTTTTTTTCTGTTCCTCAGAAGTCAGTAAAACATCTGAGTTGGTTTAACATCCTAATCAGTATCAGGTGCATTTCTACTGTTTTTAGAGTCGTGCACATTGCTAATCTTAAGATTTATCAATGTAATCCCTTCCACAATTAGAGTGAGTAGCCATAGAAGTGGAGTCCCCAACATTCTACATTTTATTCTATAGCCTTGTGTTTGATAAGTAGGAGTGTTCTAAAAACAGATTTCTGGGACTAGCTTTTATTCAATCTCATGTAAAGCTCGTTTTCACACCTTTCTTTGTTCTTATCAGAGCCTCTGACCTACAGCAATTAAATCACCTAAGTAGACAGAATCAATACTCGCAGAGCAGTCTCTGGTCTTAATCAACAAGTTAGGCGAGTTCAACCGTTCAGGGAAATAAAAGAGGCCATTTTGCCTCTATTCACTGTATCTGCAATAACATGTGCTTGATAAGAAGACACTGATAAAGGTCTAGAGAGATACTTGAGCGGAGGGTTGCACACAAAAGGTATACTCATAAATGTTTATAGCTTACCATTAAACTTTGCTTAGATGTTGGCTGTGTCACTCGCTGATAGGGGAGCCTGTCAGCTGATTTATGGTCATCCCTGAAATTGCCTTAGTGACGCCTGGAAAGGATGACTAACCAACTCAGGTAGGGTCAACAAGCTCAGACAGTCAGATAAGAGAAAGACAGACACAGAGACAGCGAGCTCTTCGGATGGACAAGAAGAATGAGGGTCACTTCGAGTAAACATGGTAGACATCTCTTGATCTGCCCTGAAGACAAAAGAACAGCCTCAAACTATTTTATCTGATGACGCTGTTGTTTATCCTGGTTTGATTTAGTGAACGTGCAAGTTAATATTTGACATTTTCAAAGAATTTAAAAGCTTTCTAACAAAAGGAAAAACATAATGTTGCATTATCTATCTATGTAAAACATGTTTCAATGTGTTCTTGCAGGCAACAATGGCACTAATGTGGCATTTATCCAACATGATATCATTATACAGAGTGTGTCCATCTTTTGCACTTTCTCCCTCCCAGTTGAGATGTCAGACCTCTGCACCATTTGTCTCAATCAGCTGCCACAGTTTCCATTTGGCCTGTACACCCATTCAATATTGAAACCAGCAGCTTCTAGTTCAGGCATTAAAACTTGAACACACATGCAAACAGCGCCCACGAGGAACACACCAGCATGTCTTGCAGCCACACATCCCACTATAATACCATTTAGAATAATAGCTCTGTGAGCAAATAGCAGTTAACTGTGTTAACGTCTGAATCTGGTTCACCATGCTTATGCGAGCATCTGTCATCTTTATCAATAAGCAGAGGGTCTGACGGGAATCCAATTTGCTCCCCAAAACCTCTTGTCCCTTTGTCATCTGGATTCAGATACAAACACATGCGATCACTGACAATAATATCTCAGGTCCTTCTGCTGTCCTCTGACCTCGAAAGTATCTGTATTTGCAAAAGAGGACTTATTCTTCTCTCGATTAAAGCATAGCGAATCTTGTCAGTGTGCCCCCAGCTGAACCCTGATCATAAAAACAACACTAATTTTGGTGAGGTGAGTTTCGATTTTTTTTTTCTATGGGCTGCGTTGATAGTGTGCTACTATAGCCGAGCCGAGCCTTCCCCTGACACTGACCTCCTGACCTTCTTGACCTCTGAGGTGGCTTGGACAAAAGAGGCCTTTCCCTTTTAATTCTGCCCAGGGAGCGTTATATGGGACCTGACCCTGTGCTCCTCTTAACCTTTTGGACCTCCGGCCTGATGTCCATGATTTAGGGCAAATTTCATTACACGCATTCTCCGGATGAGACTGTTGGCTAAGAGGATGTGGCAAAGCAACAACTCAGCCTGATTAAAATGTCAGGTAGGGCAGACGGTTGGGATGACACGTTCAACTCACACGAATGAAAAGCATGTGTGTGTGTGTGTGTGTGTGAGCTTGTTGATATGTGACAGGAAACTTTTCGAAGCATTGTGCTGAACACAATGAAACCATTGCTAATCCATATTGGCAGACCTTTGAGTGGGCTTTGTTAAACCAAAAAATTTTGTTATATATTTGAAAAAAAATGCAGTTCTTACATTTGCAATTCAAGTTGTGGTAAATGTGCTTCAGCTACACAGAGATACAAACAACTCAGCTGGAGAAGTCCTAAAAAAGCAGAACACCATTTTAGGCAAAGTATGAGTGAGATGTGTAAGGAAGGAAAGACTTTTGAGAGCTTCTGCCACAGCAGGCGTCTGAGCCTGTGTGCTGTCTACCTGTCTTTCCTCCTAAATGCCATATTCTTGTCAGTGTTGACACCCTGTCAGCTCCACCTAGCTGGGGCCCTGTGGGTAGTAGGCAGGCAGCTAAGGTGGAGGTATACAAAGCAGCCTAAATGGGACTGACTGGGCTGGGCTCTAATGGAGCCAGCCCTCCAGACGCACACAATAGCGGGGCCTGAGGCCGGGGCCTGAAACTTGAAGCCTTGGCCTGGTATTTTAAGAGGCCTGAGTGGCTCTGGAGCCAGTTGTCAATCAATAGGTGCACATAATCAGGCAGAAACAAGACTTAGTGAAAAAAAAGAGATGTGAGAGAGGGCAGAAGACGTTGACAAACCCGCCCCTCACCCCCGGCCACTATCATCTTTTTCAGTAAGTTTACAAAGTAAGTTTACACTTACAAATGTTGTTTCTCATTTCAGACCAGCATTGCTACTTATAGCTTTCATTGTCAAATTCACAAAAAATGGGTGATTAGAGAAAATACCTCACAATTACATGCATAATTTTATCAGTAAGAAAAAAAAAAAAGCTTTTTTCATCTCTCCTCTGTCAACTTGACAATGTTTAAGGGGTGATGTAAACAAACTGGGGTTGTTACCCTCGAAACCTATCTGTACTAAAAGACAGGCAGTAATAATGCATTCAAAGGATCCATTACAGTCATGCGTCACAGTGTGAAAGACAGAAGCCTTCTCTGCCCTGCGTGTTTCTCTGATGTTCATTACTCTACGTGTTCCTCCTGTCAGTCAATATGTTGTCCTACCTGTCCACCAGATGCCCTCAGTGTGTTCTTCATGAGCAACTTTGCGCTGCTCCTTTTTATGTTTGTGGTGATAAGCGTAAGATACCCAGGCCTTTTCGTGTTTTACGTTTCTTTAATTAAACAACAATTTGTTTAAAAAAATCCATTTGAGGTAGATAATTATTTTTCAATAGTCTCTTCAAGATGGCATAAAAACAAATAAGAAACTTTTTTTTTTTACTTTTTTTTTTTTATTTTACTTTTGTAATAGGATCAGGGTGACTGATTAAAAAAAATGCCTTCTTAAGCAGTTTAGGAAATTTAGAGTTTATTCACACCTTTTTGGACATGAGCCACTGTTGCAAAGCGTCATAGTAACAATTAGCCCTTCAGTGTTGCCACTGTGCTACAATCAATGAGCTGTTGTGGGTCAGGGACTGTGAATCATCTTGTCTCCTTTAGGTTGCAGCATGCATTTGCCAATGCCGTCCCAAAATTATAAGTCTATCATCGCGAAACTTCCAGTGAATGAGCTGCTCTAGAAATTCTAAATAGTATTGCAGCTGTCTTAATAGTACCATCTTTCTTTCTTTCTGTGCTCTGTCCCACCCCTGTCATTTCTGTCCAGTGGGAGCAATGATTCTCGCCCATGTGGCTTTGTTTATATATTATAGTCCGCTTGCAAAAAAGCAAAATGTGAATGCAAACTGCATCAAACACAAAAAATAAAGTCTGCTTTTGGTTCGGATCAAACAAGTGGACCGAAGGACTTTCCTTATTTGAATACACCCTTGGTCACAATTCAGGTTTCAGGGTTGCTCACAGTATTTTTTTAAATGTCTTGTGTCAAATAAATTCCAACTAAATGGAAACACTGACTTTGTACCAACTGTACTGTTAGCATGTAATCCAACAGCAAAAAGTAGCACTGGAACATGGGTTGATGCCATAAAATCCATCCAATATTATGATTTTTTTTCAGGCTTGAGGTTGTAGAATATTCATAATGGCATGGTAACAAATTTTACA
This sequence comes from Cynodonichthys magdalenae, assembly GCA_031762555.1. Lineage (NCBI taxonomy): Eukaryota > Metazoa > Chordata > Actinopteri > Cyprinodontiformes > Rivulidae > Cynodonichthys > Cynodonichthys magdalenae. The sequence goes on along the minus strand of JARVJO010000140.1, from coordinate 12,437,462 downwards.
TTCATCATCAGCTTAACTAAACATGTGAACTTACTGGAGCCTGGTCACATTATTTTGTCTAGAGTTAGACACTTGATGTGGGTGTCTGAGATCAAAAGCACAAGTCCTGACTGAAGTGTTGCAACTCTTTCTGGCAGGAAGATGCAGATTAGAAGTGACCAGCGGTACCATCAGAGCGCGGTGCCTGCCACGTGTTTACCAGTGAAACATACATCCAGACACATCTGCAAGCAGTTGACGGGGCCTTTTCCTGCCGCCCCTTTTCTGAGAGGTCTGGAAGGGTGACACGCCGATGCTGACCTTATTGTGCCCCACCTGTCACTTAACCTTTATGTTAGATGTCAGTTCCCCTGCCACTGCTGTTCAATCGCCCCCAACACTGATGCCAAACATGATGCACTGTTTAAATTTACGACTTCGAACTTGAGCACGTGAAAAGAAGCAGTCAAGGAGCGGTCAAAGACTCATTACAATGTTCCCCTGAAATCAGTGGAGAGTTGGAATTTGAGAATTTCTTCAAATGTTCACATGTTTTGGTTTTAAAATTAATTAATTTGTAAAAACTATTAAATAAAAACCAACATGAACTACAAAAAATAAGGCAGATTCACAAGAATTACCAGAAAGACTTTTCCATTCATTTCTTTTTTTTATAACAAAACTACACAGGCTAATAAAGATGAACCGGAAATGGTGAAAACACCACATTCTCACTCGTTCTGTTCGTCAGCGTTTGAAATAATGCTGTTAAGTGTGATAAACTGTTTCAGAAAGTTTACTCTCTTTTTTTGCCTCTGGAGCCTTAGAAACACAAGCTTGTGCTGTATAAATCTGCCAGGGTTGCAGAGTTGAGCATATACAGAGTCTTGATTTATACTTTCCAGATGCAAGATTAGATTGTGGTAAAACACTGGAGCATCACACACACCCTACTCCATCCACAGCTTTGGTCCCCCTTTGATGGTGATTCCTCCTGCTTTGGTGAGAAACATCATGATCTCCCAGTAACAAACAAACAAAAGGACAAAAGAAATTTGTGTACAAAGTTTTGGGGAGGTATGTGCTAAAAATGAAACACATCTGTATTGTTTTGGCTGGATACTGTATTTTATGAGCCTACAAGAGACATTTCCAGCTCATGAAACCAGGAGCATATGTAAGACTGAGTATATGAAGATTCTCATTTGGTTTAGAACAATAAGGCATTGTTGATTATGTATTCAGACAATTCTTTGCAGTTGTCTCCTGAGTGAACTTGCACAATAACACTTTACAGACACAAAAGACTTCCAGAGATGTGTGTGTCTGCATGGGCTTATGTGGTGCAGAAACACTTCTCGTTTCCTAAAGGCATAGCCAGAGGCGAGTAAACAGTGATCCTATGGTGCCGGGTGGAACAATTCTGTGTCAAAGAAAAGGTCAGCTATCACTGTTGAGCTCTATGGGGGTCAAAGAGAAACACAGAACGAGACAGAGGGAGCAGGCTAAAGTGGTGAGGGCCCAAAGAATATGTTTCCAATAGACCCTCGTCAGGCTGTGTTAGCATCTACGTACAACACGTGCACCGCAGGGATCGTGACCCTCCACTTCCTCTTCCCTTGTTCTCCCCAGTGGGCAAAGCAGCCCTGCAAGGTCACCGCAGAGCTGAATGGGGCATAGGAAGGCACAATATAAACTGACTCCTAGCAAGCACCTTCCCCTAAACAACCACCCCTCCTCCTTTTCCAACAGAAACACACACACACACACACACACCCTCTGGACATTTTCTAGAAAGGAGAGAACAAGAGAGTTTCTACTCCATCCATGCCAGGGTCATTATCAGCCTGCAAAATCACACCAGTGTTCGAGGGATCAGACCAGAGGCAGTACAGCCAGGGAGCTCAGGGTGCACCTTTGTTTTAGAGGCAATGCATGCATTTTAGCTAAAATCAAGCACATTATCACTGGAGGTACACAGTTAAAGGCACAGATGTTGGTGGTTTTGTCAGACTGGATCTTTGTACACTCAGCCAGCTTAAACACTGACGACCTTTATGTTGTCTTTACCTGCAGTAACACGACTCGTGTGTGGCATTACAAGCCTTAACAGAAGCTGATGGGCTTACAGAAAAGATAAGGATCATTTTTAAATATTGTCCTTTGAGCTGCTTTAAAAAATATAAAAATAGAATTTTATGTATAACAGTTGTGAAATTTTCTCAAAGTGAAATGACTAAATAATTGAATGAAATTCTTAGGGTTTTGATTCATACATTTAAAATTCTGTGTAAATGAAGATAAAAATAATAATAAAACCTTAAACACAAATCAACTGTATTTAAAAGGATAATTGACTGAGAGGGAAATAAGAGAATGTGCTGTATGTTTGTTTTTGCCAAAATAAACATTTAAATAATTTTTAAAAATAAAAATATGAGCTAATTTAATGTATTTGGCAACAGTTTCAGCATTTTTAAAAATGTTCAAATATCTAATAAATAATGCTTTTGGCCTATTTCAGCATAATATACTCTTTAGTAATTAAAATGTAAAAAAATATAATAATTAATGTTCAACAAAGAAAGTTACCATGTTCAATATGTAGCTAAAAATAAATCATTCCGCTTCAGAGATGGAAAATAATTGTTCATTTAAAAAGGCTGCCTCATTAATTAGTTTGTTTGTTGAGGAAATGAAGGAAAGGAAGTCTGATCAAAATTTGTGTTTTCCAACGCACAACCATGAGAATAACAGGAAGGGCTGGAGGAGGGGAAGAAAAAAAAAGCATTTTTCTTGGCTAATTTAAATACAGTCTTATTAGTCTAATGACCAGAGTCTGTGATCACTACTCATCACCATTAATGCCACAACTCTCTCCTGCCTTGATTGCCCAAGGCTTAGCTTTTTTTCCCCCTTAGCCCACATTCGGCTGGAGCACCAACGCGTTTTCCTTTCCACTACACATGAAATGTGACATGAGGACACTAATGTATGTGGAAAAGGGATGGAAAACAGGGATGTGAGACACTCCGCACTCCTCCTTTCGTGGTTAATGATATGACGTGCTACACAGAAGCCAAAAACTCCTCTCTTTTTAAAAGCCATCAGCTCTGAGGCATTTTTCTATTAAGAACACTCCTAAATGTTATAATAGGTGGCTCTAACGAGCTTTGGCCTGGCGCTCCTATCTGCCGTCCTCAACTACCATATTGGCTGCATGCTGATGCTTATCAAAATGATGAATGCAGCATTAAGTTCAAATGAGTTGGAAGATTAGGAAAGGGGGGAAAGTCGTGTTTATCGTTGCATGATTTGGTCCTGTTTTCTGCTTCACATTGCACAAAGACTGCTTGTTATTTTAACCGCATGTTTTCAGATGTTGCCAGTTGTCTAATAAGACTATAATATATGAAAAAAACATATAATCTTTTTGTGAATGCTTTGGGAAATTGAAGGAAAAAACCTTTTTAGTAGAAAAAAGATAAAGAGAAAAAAGACAAACTATGGGAATCAGGAAAAAAAAAGTGAAGGAGAGCATAGTTGAGTTTTGCCCCTTACTTCAGTGTATTAAATTTCACTAATATGGCCCTTTCTTTTTCACATGCAGGCTTATCACCTGTACATGAAGATATTTTTAAACATAACCCAGAATAACCTTGGAGCACAGTGTCCTAAATGTTTCAAGTATACCTGATTCAATTCCCCTTAATTACTCGAATGGGTTGCCATGAAAGCCTGAGAAAACCCGATAATCACCTATTTGATCAGATCAGGTGTGTTGAAGTAGGAAAACATCTGAAACATGTAATGCCTGAGTCACACTGTGCTATTTTCAGTCATCATAAACGATTTAAAAATCTTGATATGTCACACTACAGTGAAAGATTTAATAGATACCAAACTGTTCAACTTTTTACCATACATCTCAAAGATTGAACAATGATTCCAGTCCAACAATAAAAGAAAATTAGGCACTGAAGAAAACTAAGAGACAGATAAGAACAAGTAAAAGAGAGCTCTGGACATGTTTATGGATAGGAAAAAGATATCAGACGAAGTCTCATTGCACAAATTTCCCAGAAAATTTCTTTGCTTTTTATCATTGGTAGTTTTCATGAGAATGCTGAATTGTATGTTTTGTATTTGTATGTCACACTGAATGACGACTCAATGACTCAAACTTATAACAAGAAATACATTTTTGTATTTTTTGGCACAACAAATTATTTTGTTTAAAATGGCTAAATATTATAAGTTAAAACCTGTCTGTCGGCCTTGAAGACCTGGATTTGGAAGAACTGTCCTAAAACAGTTCCAGTGATACAAGAGGCCTATCATTCTGTTAATATAAACCAGTTTTTCATGACATTCACTGCTCTAGCAGCATTAAATGTAAAATTCATGTTATATTTTATTGTGAAAGAGTGCGTGGCAATCAATGTTATAACCATTAAACAGTCCATATGAAAGAGGTGTTGTCAAGGGCAAAACCCCAGTGAAAGAAAACCTTGGTTGGTATTATGACATCTAATGATTTGAAGTCATTTTAAGCCATGGAATAAATCTGGATGTTCACCAATGAATCTTTACATCACTCACTTTCAGACTCACAACCACCAAACATTAGGTGAAAACATACGGGTAACAAGTCTAATGCCCACATAGCAGGACATGTTTCCACTTTGCCAGACACAGTGGCATAGCTGGCAGAGAAAAGAGCAAGCAAAAAGCAGGCAGCGTGTTAAATGACCCTGGGATGTGAACAACCTTGGTGACGGGGGAAGGCCAACACTAATTAACGCTGGGCAGCAACGTTAGCTGTCAGGAATTGTTTCAGGGGCACAATCCTTGGATTCTCCCTCATGGGTGTCCTAGTCACTCCCCTGCTACTACCCCAATCAAACCTCACCCAGGGGGGTGGCTCTTCACCCCCTCTCACGCCAGCCTTGACCCCATGCATAATAAAGAGGGGGGGTGGGACCAGCCCAAACTGTGTCATTTAAATGTTACTTCACTAACACCCCCATCATCATTACTGTCGCCTCACTTTATCGCCTTTCCATCAAGGATTCATCGTTCCACTTTTGCAAATTCACAACTTGAAAACTCACATAGAATAGAATAGAATAGAATAGAATAGAACTTTATTGTCATTCAACACAACATCAGGGATGCAATGTAGAATGAA
>JARVJO010000140.1:12361963-12376199 GCA_031762555.1 Cynodonichthys magdalenae | reverse complement strand
AGTAGCAACACGTTCCTGATAACTTCTCTCCATTGTCCTGGGATGTGTAGTCCCTGTGAGTTTACGACTCCTACTTCTTGTTTACTACCCAAGTGCGTTTGACGTAATTACACTTTGTGTAGCCTGGGTGATTCGATTCAAGCCAGTCGAAGGAAACATGTCCGAGTCAAATTAATTATTTATTTCCTTTTTGCGAAATTTTAAAAAGTCGCTCAAAATTTGAATTAAAATTGGATGGAAACACGGCTTATGTCAAACTGCAGGTTCAAGATGATGCAGGAGCTTAATGATCTGCCTGTTTGTTTTAAACTTGCTGTGTGAAAGTGTTCTGCAATATCTGTGATCATGGATGGCTGCAGGTGAGAGACAAAAAGGACCTGTATGGCAAACAGCCATCAAAATCTTTTACCCGATTCTTCCTTTCAGGGACACAGGGTTCACTGGTGCCCAAGTCTAGCAGTTACTGTGGGAGGGGGCGGTGTACAGGTTGTAAGTCCATCGCAGGGTACTACATTAGAATATAGGTCCTTTTATGGCAAGCCATTTGTGTATTTAATATTTTCCAACACTACCACTCATCCAGCAGAGAAGCTTCTGAGTGTTTCACATTATATTTATTTTGTTTTTAACTTTGCTAGATGCATTTCAAGTTTATATTATTTTTTATCTACAGAAATCATTTTGAGTAAATGTGATGGTTTTTGCTTTCTTTTGTTTATTTATTTATATATATTATTTCTTAACCCAAGAGTAAAATATCTATCGGGAGTTAATCAAACTTTGTATTTGACATGTGGTCCGTACGTTTTTTTTTACAGTTCAGAATAGATAAAAAAAGAGTGAAATATGACTTTTATTTAAAAAATTTACCAGGTGACACATAAATTGTTGTTACAGTAAAACCTCCTCACTTGCAAGTTTAGGCCACTTTGTGTTGTCTGGTCTTCCAGGGAGTGTAATAGTCTAGGTAGGTATTTTCTTTCTTTATTTGTTTTCTTCTTTAAATAACATTTTTTTATCAGTTTTTGTTTTGTTATTTGTTGTACAAAACCAAAAGCAAGCCATAACTCAGATCAATTTACCCCTATAGTAAATAATGGTTCATTGCTAAATTAGCACTGACATGTTTTGTGGGATGTTTTTTTTCATAACTATATGGTTATAACATCTTTAAGACTTGAGTTAGTATAAGATGGCAGCAATCCATTTAATTTTTTGCCTGCACTCAGCCTAGTCATTAGCTAGTCAGTCTTGTAAAAAAACATCTTCAAATAGAGGTTGTTCAAAGAGCTATCTACAACAGGGAAGATATTATTTGTTTACAACTGTTCCACAGAACCCCATTAAAAAAATCTGAACAATTTAGAAAAGTAATGAAAAAAATTAAAAGAATGAAGAATTACACTTGCAAACTGCTCAACAAACAACACAACATATTTTTCATTAGTTTTGATTATCCTGAACAACTAACATGTGGCAGGTGTTCTTACATATTTATCTCACACATCTACAGCACATCACCACTCTGATAGTGAAACTGGAGAACAGCTGCAGATCTGCCTGTGTCCTCAAATGGAGTATCTGGCGATGGACCAAACCTGTATCAGGGGTTCAACGGCTCTTTAGTGGAGAAATTTGATGCAGTCAACTCATCAATTCAGAGATTACTGGGTCTTGTTTGCCCAAATGCCCCTATGGGAAAGGAATCTCCAATCTATTAACCAAGAAGGGATCGAGTGCCCCTCGTGAATTTCCTCATTTGTTTAGTTATTCAAAGTCAGGTTCAATTAAATAGATTAAACAGTAAATGTCTGTGTCTCTGTGTTTACGTGAGTGGGGAAGTGCATGTCACTGTTTGTGTGTGTGTTTGTGTGCACATGCACTTTTATGTATCTTCTCCCGTAATAGTTTGTGGAAAGTCTGTATGGATGGATGCATTTGTTTGTTTATGAAAATTGCCTCTCGTAATATTTAAGTGGTGAAAACAACAAATGTGTACACTTACATGCAGGATATTTTGGCCTTTAATTTGTTCAATTGTGGGGAGAAACTAATAGATCAGTTTCTTCTACAGGATTACAAAATTTTAATTTCTTAATTTATTATTTTTTATATTTATTTTTTGGGGAAACAACAGAAATCTGCCAAATTATTGCAAAACAAAAGATTATACTGGATGTATAATAGAGTATTAAAACAAATTTGACCAGCAGTGATAAATGAATAAAATCTAGAGAAGTTGACAAAATGATTGCTATTGTAGAATTTTAAATATCCTCTAAACAAATTTCTTCAACAGCAGATTCCAATTAAATATTTTGTCGATACCAAGTATATTTTGTTGGGTTTGTTGGAACCTGTTCAAATAAAATGTTGCTCAAGGACAAACATTACCTGAACACAAATACACACATAATCACTCTGCAGTAATTGTTGCCGTAACCTTAATAACAGTGACACATTTGGTAGCTTCATTTCCATCTTTTTGTCTGCCTCTTTTAATTGATTTGTTTCAAGTTCTTTAATTAAATCATTAAATTATTCTTTTTATATAGAGACAAATTTGAGCTTTTTCAAAATGTTTTTTTGAGTCGAATCAACTTCCTACAAGCCAATTTGTCCAATGTTGCTGCAAGATTTGAGCCTTTAAAAAACAGGCACTACATTCTTCTGCTTTGCTTTGGTTTTGAATTAAAGTCAACACAAAGCAGCCATACATCATAACAACACCTTTAGCATGTTGTAGTGTGTCATTATTGCTTTTCACCAGACAATTAATGAAATGCATCCAGAAAAACATTTATCTTCATAAAGTAATCTCAAAGAAATACCTTTTCTGAAAAGAGTTTGTAAACACTATTTTTGAGGATTTTTGTATGCTGTCACTCGAGGAGATGTCTTCTTTTTTTCACATACAGCAAAAAGAAGCAGGCTGTTTTAGCTTAATGCATTTTGAATGTCATGTCATTATTTATTTTGTGAATGTATAAAATAGGAACATGCATGATGGCAAGGCCCAGTGACGTCTCTAGGCATATTTTAGGGGGGCTGAAGCCCCCCTAAAATATTTTCATGTTACCTAAATCATTTTGAGATTTTAAACATTTTTTTACAAACATTCTATACTGTATAATGTGATCAGAATATGGTTTTGAACAAATAACTATATATTGTTTCATTATTAACTCAAATAAATGATCATATATCTGCCAGCTTCCCTGTACTTCATAATGTAAGGAAGGGAGCCTCTTTGGTGCGTCGTTATCCAATCCATTCCACTTGTTCGTATAGAGTACTCCTACATTACTTGAAATCCAGTCCACATTTTACCTGCAACCTATTGCAGCGTAAGCAAATTTACACACAGAGCCAGCTCGAGCAGCATGAGAGTTCAATGAGCAGACCAGGAGAATGTTCACTGAAAAATGGATTTAAAAAAGTTTTTAAAGAAAGTATTATTCATCACTGCTGGCAGTAATCATAAACATAAAGAGAACACACTGCATGGATGAACTGCTAATGCCGCTGTCAAGCCCCTGGGCCGCCATCTTGGAAAAGTCACTTGCTTCCCTCGATGTAATCTATTTAACAGGCACAATGAAGAGTCAGATCGTTCAATCAATCATAACTCGCTGAATACTAAACTGTTTTTTGCACTTTTTTGCTGTAAAACTTAAACATACAGCTATCAAAGCTACATGTATAAGAAGAATACACAGTTCAACTTATTTAAATATTTTTAGTAGGGTTAACTAATAGAATATTCTGATGTGTGATGTATTTGCAAAACACAACTCACATTTTTATATATTTTTTATTTAATAGTGTATGTCTGCCTAAGCATACAAAATTACAAATATAAAGAAGCATGCTGATGAAATGAGCATACAATTTAAATATAATAAGAATATAATATTTGTGTTGTACAGAAATATGATGATAGTACTTTAACAAAACTATTTTGATGCTTATCTGTTAATATAGAACTAAAGCTGCAGTAATTATTAGTAAGCTTGTTTGCCCTTGGTGAGGCCCAATTGACGTGTTACTTTTTGTTTTTCGAGTGCAACCTCAAACTTCCTCCAGCGTTTAGGCCCGCCTGCTCTGCTCCTCAAGTTCCCATGACAAGAAAAGGATAATCAGCTGAGTCCTTCCAGCCGAGCAGCAACAGGTATTGTTGCTTCGCTAAAAGCAGCAGGTGTGTAACTCAACCCAAAGAGTGTTTGGTAAAGGCAGTAAGGAGGTGAGAGTGATAAGTCATCAACATCTACAATCATCATTTGTCTATGTGATGCACAAATGAGGCACTTTGTTTAAAGTTTAGAAACCCGACCATCTGGGTTAAATATTTATTTTCTGTGAATCAGATGTTCTCCTAAGATTCACTTCCTAAAGTTTGAAAGGCTCTACCTCAACAGGTGTGGGATTTTGATTACTGTGGGGAGAAGTCTTCTGAAAAAAACCTGGGATTATCTCCTTCCACTCTTCTAGATTGAGTTGCAAAGACAGCTTTTTATGAAAACAGGATTAGATCAGGTTGAGTGTGCAATTTGTCTGACAGGCCAAACATAATTAGTTAACTAACAACATCCTACTAGGTAAGCAAGTGGTGGGAAACTGATGTGAGATAAAGGAGAAAAATTGATGGAAATTTAATGTAATGTATTTTCGGGTATGTACGTAAAAAGTTCAGCGTGACTTTATGCAATGTTATGATGCCAATGTCGATGAAGGTTTAGGACCCAGAATGCAGACTCGACTCAAGCTTTCTTTCTAAAGTTTAAAATAATGTGCTGATATGGGAGCCAGGAACGTCTAAAAACTTAGGAACAACACAGGAAGGACTCGAGGAGGTCAGAGATAACATCAAAATTTGGCTCATTTCAAGACAGAGAAAACAGGAGAAAGACACAGAATATAAAGAAATATTAATGAGGGAGAATGACATGGGGAGAGACCACAAGGACCAGGTGAGAGTGGGTGGGTAGGAGGGAGAACTGAACTGGCACAGGTAAGAGAACTCAAACACAACAAGAAGTGAGATGCTACTTTCAATCAAACTGTCAAAAAATGATTTGTTTTTTTTTTTTTTCATTTAAACCCAGAACCCCACCTGTGCTCTGTTCAACAAGGTTAAACAGAAGTGTCCAAAAATAAAGATTAAATTGTTAAAAAATAAAAATCGACAATTTAAACAAAATCACTTTAAATGTCTTGATTCTGTGTAAAGGTTATGAATAAAATGCTCTTTAAACAACATCTGTTTGGAGAAATAAAGTTAATTTCTGACCATACTGATGAGCTAAAGGCTGAGTGGTGCCAGGACCAAGGCAGACTGTTCTTCTGTTAAAACAAATAAAAACAATTAACACAAATCTTGATTCTATTTTATAAACACCTACTCTGCCTTCAGTTTTGTATAACATTGATATTCGAACAAATATATTGATTTTCTTTCTGGAAATTTAATAGACTGCACCAAAAGTACAACTAGCTGATGTCACTATTTATGCTTGCTACTAATCAGAATTTTAACTATGCAAGGAATTTAGCAATTAGCAGTAAATTTACTTTTATTTATCCAAGCTGCAGTGATTAAAAGAACTATCAGCAGTAGGTAAGATGTTTATTCATAACCTTTTTATCACTGAAGTTGATATGTAGGCCTACTGAGGCTTTTACAAGTTCTTAAACCACAGGAAAAAAAATAAAAAGAAAAGACACCAGTTGCTGCATTTGTAAAAATGAATGACCAAATTTATCAAAGAAAATTTGCAAAATAAAAGAAGAAATCAAATGTCACTGACAACTGAAAATGTTTTTTTATTTTGGGTTTTTTCCTGGCAGCGACTGTTGGACTGTTGAGTTTAAGTATCCTTTTTGTAAAGGAGTCTAATAAGACTGGCAGCATGCCTGTTGTCTCTCAAATGGAGGGCTCACACACACAAACACACACACCCTCCAGCATCATGTCAGCTGGTGCTGAGTAAATCAGCTCTGACAATAACACCTCCCATGGGTCCCACACATCACAGCCACAATTCAGACCTAATGGAGCAGCAACGCGAGGGGAGGCTGGTTAGTGCGTGGGTGTGTGTGCATGAGTGTGTGTGTGTTTTTGGGCTTGGCCGTGTGTGCAAATGTATGCAGGGAAGAGGCAGCGTGCCTATTTTTTGTTTTGGAGCCCTTGAAGGAGGAGACAGATGACGGGAGGAGCACAGATTATGTTGTAGATTTTAATCCGTTAAGGCAATGTGTTAATTGATTATCATCTCAGAGAGACAGATGAAGTGACATGAATAAAATTTGTTTCATTTCTGCCTATAAAGAAGTTAATTTTGCAAAAATATAAACAAAAAAACCAAAAAAAATAGAGGGAAGCAAACAACCTGCAGACGCCACACTGACCAACATTGGGAATTTTGTTTATGTTGCAGATTAATGGCATCTGTAGCCGCATTAGAGCAATCTGACTAATCAACACGATCATTAGCGCGTTTTCACTGACAACTTTAATCAAATCCATCACAGCTCCACCTTCCGATTACTTGACTCAAGCTGTGTGATTATTTCTTCATTTGGTTCTTGGACAGGAAGGCAATACCGCAAGTAATCTGTCTGCAGCAGCTGACTGAAATGCATTCAGGAGCATTTGTATTAGAAATGTATTGGCTAATGGATCACTCAGCTCTTCCTCAGTGAAGCACTTCATACAGGCATTAACCAGAGAGATACTGCAACTATCACCTGCAACCTTTCAGAACAGAGTATTAAACTAAAATCATCTTATGTTAAAAAATGATAGAAGTTGCTGTCATTTTGCTCAAACTTTGAAAGTAACCTTATGTGCATTTTAATGGAATATTGCAAGATGTCAGGCCAAGTGTATAGGTGTTTTTACTTGGCAAGCTCGGCTCCAGACGGCTTGGCCTTCTACCCTGACATTGGTGTGTTTGCATTGAGCAGAGCGTCACCTCAATGTGGGCAGGATCAAAATGGTTGTTCAGGATTGAGTTGGTCAGGATTGGGTTCGTCAGGGTTAGTTGGTCAGGGTTGGTTGTTTAGGGTTTGTTGGTCAGGATTGGTCGATTGGCTAGGATTGGGTAGGTCTGGGTTGGGTTGGTCATGGTTGGTTTGGGTTAGTTGGTCAGGGATGGTTGGTTAGTCAGGGTTGGTCGGGGATAGTTGGTCAGGGTTGGCCAATTGGTTAGGCTTGGGTAGGTCTGGGTTGAGTTGGTCATGCTTGGTTTGGGTTGGTTGGTCAGGGAACCAATCAATGAACAACAGTAGCTGACATCAAATTGGGCCAAGCAGCCTGGCCTGGATAAAACCATGGATCTCATGGTTCCAGAAATTTGGGTGAAACTGGGCCAGAGGCTGTGGTACGCAGTTCGCAGCCATTCGTTTTTATGGCAATTCATACAGCGTCCAGACCACTCTGGTGCACAGTACAAAGGTCAGAGAAGCGTGTGCAGGAAATGCTAGATCGCATGATAAATCCAATGATAAATGTAAAAGTCAGATCAAAATAATTAATTCTGTGGAAGACGGACTCCAAACACAGCAGAAACTGCATCACTGTTGTCTCTCGGAAACTTTTGATTTCAAAATAAAATCCACATGTATTACATGTGTCTGCGTATGCTGCACACTACATGTTGCCATCTGCTTCTCAAACAGAACAATACATTTTGACAGCATTTGTGTATAAATATATCCATTTATTTCTTAATAAAGCCAGGACTTTCACAAAATTAGTCTGCCTTTGTTGAAATGTTTTGAAAATACAGATGTTTTGCTTGTTCCTTTTCCTGTTGGTGCAACATGATCTTTGTAGATTGATTCCAGCGCAGCTCCAGCGTCCAGCAAAAATAGAATTGATTCTAATTTTTGCGGATTGCTGTCTGCTTACTGCCACTGTGCGAAGCCAGTGTAAATACTCTCATTGATTATAATGGTTGCGTATTTGCAGCGGCGGTCGGACCGGACTGGAACAGAGTGGATCTAGTGTAAATTAGGTATAATGCAAACATAGTGAACTTGGGTTAGTACCCAGGCTAACCCAGGCTAGGCCTTGCAGTGCAAAAGGACCTTATGTGTTGTGAATAACTCTCGTTTACAAACACATCAAAATGACTTCCAAAAATGGACTAAATCATAGTATTTTAGTGCTTTCTAAGGTCAAACACATGTGGCTGCCATCTTGAAAAGGTAATCCAGTTGTAAATGTCATTACTTTCTGCAAGTTTCATTAAAATCCGTTCTCTGGTTCAAGACATATTTTGTTAACGCAAAAAATAATACACACAGGCAACAGAGTCTCATTTTCCTTTCACTTTAAGATATTAAAAATGCATCCAAATTTTTTCTTACATTCATTAATTTTATGTAAATTTAATTACTTTTCACTGTGACCAGCTGTGTAGCTGAGTAATCATCGCAGCCCTAATTGTTTTAATGATCAATAAATTTTCAGTTTGTAATGATTTTAAATTAAACAGTCACATTCCTACAGTTCAGCACTGAACATTTAAGTCTTTGAGGGGGAAAAATGCTTTTTTTTTTGCAGTGTTTAGTCATCTTGTTTATTATGCCAGGATTCATAGCATCACAGGCTCAGATTTGCCTCAAAGTGAGATGAGCGCCCTCTTTCTCATTAGGGGCCTGGGCTCTGCAAAGGGCCGTCGTGGGGGCTTTTTGGCATCTACGAGGTGTTAACAGCTCCCCAGGGGAGGCCGTCTGCCTCTCACATAACCCTCGACCTCCCCGCCCACGAACGCAACTCTCACCAAAGCACTCAGACTCACAGATGGTCCAGGCACCGGCAGCCCAGCCACCACACTTTTTCAATTATCACAGCAGCCGAAGGGAAAAACCAGCTGCTCGGCTGTCATCTTTTAGTGGCATGGCAATCGGCAAACACTAGAACTGTCAGGGAGGAATTCCTGCGTTCAGAGAGTGAAAGAGCAACACAGGATCACAGCAACAACGTCTTTGCGTCTGATGAGTGCATCAAACAGGGTCCTCCTGGTTCAGTCTGCTCTGATCTCTGGCTGAAGGAGGCCATAAATCACTTAGTGTAATTGTTGTTTTTAAAGCCAGCTTTTCAAGTGTCAAAGGGAAGAGAGGGGAGCCGGAATGGAGGGAGGGCTGCACTGGTCTTATTAGTGTTTTTTCCATAATTGTTTCATCAGCTAAGCAAAAGAAAATATAATAGTTTCAGACAGAGGCCCTGTTCTGTCTGCAGTTTGACTGATTCAAGAAAAATAGCTGTAAATGTTAATATTTTAAGATATGATAGTATTTTATTGTTTTAAACTTCTAAGTGACTATAGTGATGAATGAGTCATTAAGTGTGTTATCGTCTTTTGGGAATTTGGAAGTATGGACACTTTTTCCACAACACATAAAAGCTTTACACTCAGAAAAGAGGCATAAAAATGGGGTAATATTGGGCTCTATCAGCATTCATTTCTACGGTATTTTTTATTTTCTTTGAACCATGTTCTTTAATAGAGTTTGTCAGATATGTTTTTATTCACATCATGGGTTAGACTAAATGGAAATCATCCCTGTTGTGTGAACAAGTGTTTTGCTTTGTGCTGCTTGTGTTGGTCACACTGAACGAATCATAGATGTTCAAGGAAACATGATGAATGAGATGAAATCTAGTCAAAATTCATTCAACAAATAATCTAAACATGGTTCAATCAAACCAAATATAAGCCCTTGAACAACATTATGTGGGCAGTTTGGTTCACCAGTGGGGGGTTTTCTTCCAAGCCTGTCAGAGGTTCTATCCCCAACCTCTGCAAAATGTGTGTGTACAAATGTGTGTGTGTACAAATATGTGTGAGAGAATTGCTGTAAAGAGCTTTGCTAAAAAAAAAACATAAATGTGAACTTTTCATTATCATGTGTAAATCTGAAATAATTTAAAATAGTTGTGCAGGAAATTATCATATTTTTTTAATAATATTATTAGTAGGCATTTAAGTGTTAGATTTCAATACAATGAAAAAGTCATAATTACCATTGTTAAGATATGCAACCATGTTTCAGAAAATCAAGATTTATCGTTTCTTAACTCTAAATCAAAACTATGAAACAAAACAGTTTCTTTCCTGATGACAAATCATTTCAAAGTAAATTACAGTATTTGCGTTTTTATCAAAGATTTTAATGGTGATTTTTTTTTTTTTTTTTTGCATTTGCTGTTTTTCTATTTCATTCGCAGGTTAGTCCTCTGTGCAAATTTCATCTGAGCAGAAATGTGCAAGAAAAAAACTTTATAAAGTGAAGTTGTGTATAGAATTTTTTTGTTTTGTTTTGTTTTTTAAATTAAATTAATAAAACATATCTATCTAAAAAAAAAAAGTAGAAACTTTTTTGTCAAAAACTGAAATTTGTGTCTGTTTTTAACAAAAAAAATATGTTTTCTGAGTTGGTTTCACAGTTTTTTGACATAGATGGGCTCCTTTTTTGTGGAATTGTGGAATTTAAAGGATTTGGATTAGAATACTAAATGACCCATTTATAAAAATAACTTTACATATAATAATAATAATAATAATAATAATAATAATAATAAAATCCCAATAAGCAGTGATGTTTTGATTTTCACCATTTTTATTCTGCCTTTCCATAAGAAGCCACCAGCATTTAGCTGTTGGAATTTGTCTGAGCTTCTCTCTCTCACGCTCTCTCTCTCTCTCGATCAACACTTGTTTTTGTCCCTATTTTTATTTTTTTCATAACTCATGTAACCGCATTTCTGGAGAAAGGAGTTGTATGAATGGGACGAGGGGGTGGAAGGGCATACACTTAATCCCTGGGTCAAGATGTATTTATTGAAGATTAATAACACAGCAGCAATCTCATCATGCTCTCGATGATTTTATAATTTGGTTTCTGGGGGTTAGGGAGGGTGAGGGTGGGGGGATCAGGGACAAAGACAACAGGGAGATGCTGAACTATTATTATAGGAGCAGGATAAAGAACGATGCACCATTTTATGTGCTTTTATTTGAGCCATACTTCTAAAGTCAAGCACGTTTGCATGTTTAACCTTTTTCTCTCTTTTTTCTTGTTTTAGAAAACCTGTCAAGCTTGCATTTTTCAGCAGAACTGAAACAATTATCCTTTTAACTCTTTCTAAAATAAACCAATATTTTAAAAAGCCTTCAGTGTTAAACATCATTTGTTTCTATTATTTTCCTTAATTTTCCTTACATTAACTTTTAAATCATACGTATTGTACCGATCACAGTGGAACAAAAGATTCTGTGTTGTTTGTATAAAACTCTTTGATTTTGAATATGCAAAGTGGAAGGGTTCACCTCATCCAGTTAATGGATCTGTTCCACACTTTGGATCAGAAGCTGCCAGAAGAAGCAACACCTTTTGTCACCAAGCAACAGTGAGAGAAAAAAAACGGCAAAAAGATAAATTTCTGCTCAGGGTAAAGGCTCCAAGTTCAAGGTGTCGTCTTCCATCCAAATTTATTTATACCCTTAATAATGATGAGTGGATTGAATAGACTGTTTGTCCCTGACCTTGGTCACCAGGCAAACCTTGTACCACTATATCAGGGCAGGCAGGCAGACATGTCTGAGCAGCGTGACAGCCAGCACAAGAGGCATCAAGGTGGTGAGGAAAGGATATAGGAGAGGAATGGTGGCGGGGGTGAAGAGGGATGAAGGAGCAGCTTGTTTGCATTTTGTATATAGAATGAGGAAGACTGTGGATGGGAAGGATGTGTGAAGGGCATGAAGGATGAACAAACGTTCTGTGTGTTTACATCTTTTTTTGTGTGTGTTGTCATTTTGGTTTTTAAAGGAAATATCTGGCAACCACAGCTGTTGGTAAATTACTGTAAATGAAAACTTTTTAAAAAATATTAACAAACGCCATTATTTCTGTTTATTTGTACAAAAATCACAACAGTCTATGTTTGTTCTGAACAAAAATGTGTAACTGGCAACATTTGTTTTTGGCTTAAAGTTAATTTACAAGATCTTAATAAATTTTTATTAGATTTGAATTATTAACCAATATTACCCCAAAACAGCCTATCCTGTATATGTGGCTTGTCTTCCTTTCAGCGGCCCCACCCAACCCCAGAGACAAGACCACAGCTCAGATCTCAGAGCATTACCCATCAACCCACAATCCCTGGCTACATTAAATGTATTTAGATCTAACAAAGTGCTCCCCCTTGACTCTATCACTTCTTTAAATGACTTAAGGAGGTGAGGGGGAGAAGAAGAAGAAGAATGAGGAGGTGGTGGTTGGTGAGCTGGTGGGGGGGGGAACTCTGGGATTTATGGTGACAAAATGCCAGGGTCAGGCAGGATGTGTGGCGGAGGTATTGATCAGCGAGGCATGCAGTGTGCACGTGGCCCGAACCCTGACCCTTAAATAGCGAATGAATCTTAATCCAATAGACTCAAGTGTCTGCTGCAGACTCCACACTCATACAGAAGCATAAAAGCACAAATATACTCCTGATCGCACCGCTAATGCCACCACTCAGCACTCTATTCTATTACTAAGCTGAAGTTTGTTTATTGATGCTTAAAGAAAATATGGATGTGCCGCAGGGATTAATGTTCAACAATTTGAGCTGCTTGACTACAGAGGTGACTGAGCGCTGAAAATACATCGGAAAAGGTATAGTTCAATGAAAGAGTAAGATTTATAATCCATGTTGCAGGTATATTTAGATTTTTGGCCACTTCAAATATTTTGTTTCCTTTATAAAAGATTTAATAATAGTCTATTACTCTTTTGATGCGACATGTTGAGTATTTTTCACAGACAGACTTCTTAAATGTTAGGGATCAGGTAAAGGTTATTGTTAGTTATTATCTTACCTGCTGCGGATCGGTTTTTGAACTACCTCTGTTTGCAGAATTTAGCTCTGAAAAAACAAAAAGAATAGCTGCTACTAATGTCCTCCAACATTTTGTTCATTCAACCATTATTTTATGAACATTTTCAGCATCAAGTCTGTATTGCATAGTTATTCTGGTAGAAATATTATATTCCTGAAGGAAGTGTCCCAAGCTGCACCAGAAGTGCTATGGTTACCTGCTGCTGTTATTTTGCTTGCAAATCTGGTTATATTTCTACATGAGTGTAATACAAAAGTGATGGAACTGTGAAGGTCCATAACATATAAATTACAGTCAATGAAATCTTCACAATATAAAGTGTTCAAAAACAATAGAATCAGATAAATTATTAAATATACTACAAACATAAGAATTAGGCCAAACGAATATGCAGAGAACACAGTCTGTGTCGCTCTGTGTATTATTTGCTTTTTGCGTGTATTTTCTTCATTTTCTTCTCTTGGTTTCTGCTTCTGGTTTCTGATTTTTGTGTCTTCAGTTTAGCTTCTCCTGTCTGTCTCTGCTCCAGCTCCACCCACGCTCACCTATTCCTCCTGTCCCTTCTCCAGGTGTTGCTCTTTGCTCCTTGTTAATTCCCCTTTAAATTCTGTGTCCAAGCCTCAGTGTCTTGTTTGGTGCATTGTGTGAATTTCCAATGACGTTGAAGTTCATTTTTCAGCCTGTAAGTACTTTTTACTACCATGTCAAACAGTTCTGCCAAGCATGTTATATGTTTAGTGAAATCATTGTTAACTCAACAAAAACATGATGTGAAATATTTACAGGAGGTCTTTTAAAATAAAATGTTACGAAATTGTAAACTCGTGAGTTTTACCACTTAAAGGTGAAGGCAACAGGTTTTGTGTTAATGTGTTAATATGTATGAGTGGTTTTGTTTGTCCATAGTGTTAGCAAAATATCTCATGATCCAGTGGACAGATTTTATTGAAGCTCTCAGAAAGTAATTATTGGATATCAACCACATGGTTACAAATCAGCCAACTGTTCAGCTATTGAGTCAAAATTTGGTGTAGTATTAACTGAGAGTCATCCTCAAAACATACACTACTCACAAAAAGTTAGGGATATTCAGCTTCTGGGTGAAATTTCAGGATGACCCTAAAATGCATTCAAACCTTGACAGGTGAACTTAATGTGAACATCTCTAAGCTTTTGAATAAACATGTTTAACTGTTAAATGTTTCAGTACTTTTTGCATAAGTTGCTGTTCTCTATTGAGGAGCTTAATGGCAAAATTCACGTACAGGTGTTTGATCCTCGAATCGACCAATAAATGTTCTGGTTCAATTAGAGCTGGTGTTTAAACAGTCGTCCTCATC
>JARVJO010000140.1:12344840-12356180 GCA_031762555.1 Cynodonichthys magdalenae | reverse complement strand
ATCCACCCCAAAATCCGCGCTAACAACCCGGGGGTGGAGGAGGAGTAAAGGGGGGCAACAAATCAAATAACATTCAGTCGTTTTCACTTGGCCACTAATTAACTGGAATCCCACCTTGCTCCTAAATACAGTGACCAATTAAAGCGCCGTGTACGCCAAGAGGTCTCCGGGGCCACGCTCGGTCGCCAGGAGCATTTGTGAAGGTCTGGGGCTTCGCTGTGGGCAATGGATCTTATTAGGTGAATGACCTCAGCCAGGAGAGGTTACGGGCTTTTTCACTGCCCTCCGTTGGAAAAACTAAGATGTGTCCTAATCGGATTTTAATTGGGTGGTTGGCTGGTGTCGGTGCGCAAAAGGGGGAGGAATTTGGAGTTTCTGTTTCAGCATGGATTGAAGAGACAGGCTGCTGCGGAGTGATTAAGTTAGCATAGTTTATATGAAAAGGCGTTGATAAATCCGTATGTTTGAGTTTAAAATTACATTTTTGACATAATTTGGGCACGAAATATTTCAATCAAAGACCATCAATCTAATGTTAACGCCACTAAAGGACAAAGACAATGGGTTTTTTTTTAACCAAATCTTTATTTTTCCCTTTTGCAACTGTTGCACAAATCCAGCCTCTCTCAGCCCTCATCGAGGTTATACTCCAAGTTAAGCCAACCAGGTTCAGTTTACGTTCAATTACGCCCCCCGCACCCCCTCCTCCTCGTCCCTCCTTCCCTTATTACCCCCGCAAAAAGAAAAGAAAAAAAAAGAAAGAAAAAGAAAAAAAAAACGTTTTTATGCAAAACATCTGTAGGGACTTCAATAAATGAAAGCGGCGGCTCCAAAAACCGCATCCTACTTCGTTTTGATTTTCATGTGGCTTTGGTGTATTGTTTAACTCTAAATACGGCCACGACTCATATTTCACATGTCACAAATGTCCCGGCCGACTCATCATTTGAAGATGAAAAAGGAAAAAAAAAATGCAGTAGTTAAAAAGAATAAAAATCAGAGGGTGGAAAGTGGCTAAGCGCAAAACGTAAAAATATATATTTTTTTAACCTTGTTGACGGATTTGAGTCATTTATGGAGTTTCAGACTTCAGATAAGTGGTCTGGATGATAGAGCACAGGAGTCCATCAGAGGCGGGCAAACCAGTTGATGCGCACCACCGGTGTAAACAAACAATTACAAAAACAACGCGCTAAGTGTGACTTAGCAGAAACTGTAGGAACTATCTCCGCCAATAAAAATATAAAATGCTGCAATGTACCTATTTTACAATAATTGCAATTTTTATATAGGCTATGGTCTTATTTTTATATTATATATAAACCAAACATGTAGGCTATTAAATATTCTGTTTTTAGTTTGCAAATTTTGCCGAAATGAAATAAAATAAATACGCCATCTTCTTTCAACTTTTTATCGTATTTCATTTTAGTTTAGTTTTTTGTTGGCAAATTCTCTGCCGTTTTTTTCTTCAAAAGTGACTAAAAGGATCCACAGAGTGTTTGCATGCTGCGGGGAGATATTTGACCTGTACTTTTTTTTCTTTCTTTTTTTTTTACCCCCCTCCGGTCGCTTTGGCTCGCAGCACAACTCTTCATAAATTGTTGTTCTCGCTCCTGACAAAACTGTTAATTCACCCAGAAACGGGAGGTCAAGTTTCAACAGAAGAAAAAAAAAGAAGAGTAAGGAGAAGAAAAAGAAGAAGTGGCCTCGACTGACAACTAACAGCAACATCTCAACAGAAGTGCATATCCTCAACTTTTCTTCAATACTAAAGAAATGCAATAAAATTTTGGCAAATTGTTCATTCAAGTGGGGGGAGGATAATAAATATTTAGCTCATAAAATGCATTCATTTCTATTTCTAATCATGACCTTATGTATTTTTTACTAAATTAATGCAATTAACATTTTGCTTGTACCTTTAAAACACAGTATTGTTTTGCAAATTTCATGTGAAAACAAGTAAAATATACATGCAGTTTCAGTCTGAAGCATAAAAAAAATGACAAAACAAACAAACAAAAGAAAAAAGAACTCTTCAGCTCTGAGGTGAAGTAAAAGCCAAACTCAAAAGGTGGATTATGAGCTCAGGCCTGCACGCCGCACCTGCAGGGAGTGGTTGGAGAATCTTTCCCGAAATAATGCCCGAAAACTTATCCCAGCAGCTCCGCAATGAGGTTAAACAGGGAAGAGGAAAAAAAAAAAAGATAGACCACCTGAGGCACAAATTCAGGAAGACCTAGCTTACCTCGAAGGAAACTGACACCTATGTTAGTTTTTACAAGGTCATTTAGGGATGAGGAGTACTGCAGTTTATGTATAACCATGCTGCAAAACTCCTTAAGTGCATTTAAGGAGCTCTGTAGCTAAAGTCACAGCTAGGATGTGGTTGATCCATGCTGCCTAAAAACTCCTTCTTTCTTGTTAAATGTCTGTTACAGTTCTTACCGTGGATTTAATTTAAGGGCTGATCTATTTACCTCAATCATCGTTTTCTGTCACAGAACGTCTGATTGTGGAACAGAAACACATAAAAGGCACATGTTGGACCGTCCCGTCAGTGGAAATGAGTGCTGATTTCTTTTAACCAAACTCTCCAGACTGCGTGGCACTTGCTTTTCCGCCTATGGTTTTCCATTTCAAAGCCCTGTGTCTCCATGTAAATACCAAAACACAGTAATCCAATCTGACCCCGCTGCAAATTTTCCAGAAACTATTGGGGGGGGGGGGGGTTGACATGAGCCACACACTTATCCCACTTAACCTCCAGAAAGAAGCCACCATAACCCCCTAAGACCAAGATTCCCCTTGTTGAAGGAATGTGCTGCTTTCTGCTGCCCTGCTCTTAAAAGCTCTGCATCTTGAGGTCGAACCCCGGTGGCAGGAGCTTCTAAGTTTGTGTGGTTGGGAAGTCAAAGCCGCGTGGGGTTGATGCCAATGGCGGTGGACAGCAGAAACCCACATCAGGGCACCTCTCTGCTCACTGTTCTGTGCAAACCAAAACACTTTTTGATTCAAAACCTTGAATCGTTCCCCACCCCAACATTCCCACCACCACCACCCGACAGATGCCTCTCATGAGCATAGCAGGAACATATTTACACTGCGCTAACTTGATGACAAATAACCCGAGGATTCTTCTGGTTCCCATTTAGTATTGTTTGCGTTTTAGCATGCAAAACTAGTTCCAATCCAATTCCTTTCTGAGAGTACAAGGGGGAAAAAGATACTTATCTGCCATGTTGGCAAGTGGTGGCACGAAAAGGCAAACTAAAGGCCTCTAACACACGATCTGCATCTGAGGTTTTAACCAGGAGGATCTTGTAGCTGCAGAACAAAAGGGCCTGATCACTGTTTATTGGTTTGAGCAGACAAATCCCTCGCATTATACTCTCCAGGTGATGCACGGCTGCTGTACGTGGTTTATTATGAAAGTTCTGTGTATATATGGTATGTTGTCAAAGAGCGGCTATCAGGGCGTTATGCTGCAGAACCAAACATTAGAAAGCTTTTAGCAGCCAAACAATGAAATGAACATCTGAACAAACAGCAACACCCATTATTTGAGACCAAACATGATTCTGTAATGTCGACACTTTGAGTTGTTTTGCATGATTTCTGCAGCCTCAAAACCTAAAAATACCTACTTTGTTTTTGGGTTTTTTTCACCCCTTCTTACATGGTAATAAGTAAAAAAAAAAACAATAGCCTGCCTTCCTGTTGAACCACTGCAACCAGTGGAGCCAGTGTCTCCTGAACACACAACCATTTTTCTTGTCAATCCACTGCCATCGATGAGCACATCCCCTAATTAACTAAAATAGTATTTCATCAATAGCTATAGCTATAACTGGTCATTTCAGGAATTGATGGGAGCAAGAATTGAACAGACTTGAAATGCCTAACAGTGACTTTTCATAGACAGGTAAAGGGTTAATCACTCCTCAAGGCAATTGACTAAAACACGTGTGATTCTGAGAAGTGCGCTTTACAGTGTGCACCCTTTCGGAGCAATATTGTCTCAGCAGATCAATCCCATAGCCCCACCTTCATCTTTAAGGTAAAACTGGTTTGCATTTAGAAAGTCATTATGTTGTCAATTTAACCCCTTCCTCCTCCAACCCCCTGCGCTTCATGTTGGGATGCACATAATGAAGTTTGGACTCATTACACTCAATGAATATACTAATCTGGTGATGTTTCCTTTCCCTATCAAGTCGCGTTAGAGCTGATGAGCCTCACCAGACAATCTCCGCCATTGAGAAGTGGTGCCACCAAGTCTGTCCTCGCTTATCATTAACAATCTGCAAATAAACAGGACAGCATACATTACATCACTCGCAGCTCCATGATCAATTCCAGGAATGTCTTTGAAGCGTTGCTTAATGAACCTACACAGTGCGCCTGTTGTGTGCACTCAGGGCATGAAAGTCACACAAACGAAGACTTTTATGCAGATTAGGTCAGCAAAGAAAAAAATCTGTGATATAATTATTTGATTTCTTCACAAATCTTTAACATATATTGGCCAATTCAAAAACAAATTCACTTCTGATTTCTGATCTGCATGTTCTGAGTAGATGTGCAAAAAGAGAAGCCCTGACAAAGTTAGTTTCATCAATCAGCAGTGTCAGCACAGACCTTTTTATAGCCCCCGCCAAGTCCCTGGGAGCCCTAACCCTGTAAAAGTTTATATAGTGTATTGACCATCCTCTACTTGCTTAGCTAATGAAGCCAGCTTTGGCCACAAGAGCCTGAGAAGCTGCCATAGTGTCAACACGGCTTCCTATTTGATGACACTTTTCACTAAATTGAAATGCCCTTCTAATGGGGCTGAGTGTTTAAAGAAGAAGAAGAAGAAACATTGGTATTTGACACAGACTTGACCCCACTCACAGCTCTGGCAGATTTTTCATTTGTGCTGCAGCAGCTTCTCAGCAGTGTTGCATCTGGATTCTGTAGCAAATCAATAACACACAGGCACATGCAGCAGAGATTTCATCTCACCCGGATACAGAAAGCGTCGTCTCCTTTGACAAGTCCCAAGTATAAGCTGAAGGTGGCATCTGACTCCAAATAACTGAGCTTCAATGGACAGAACCTGCATAACGTGACTGCTGTGAACTCTTCCTTATGCGTGCTACAATGAACACTACTGATATCAGCACAAGTTGTGCTGCCATCGCCGCCCAGACTCAGCCCCGAGGCATTAACTGACATGTTCTTGCCCTAAACTTCAAAGCAAATTCACGCTTTTTTCCTTACAGTTTTATGTGTAACAAGTTCATCGAACAATTAAATAGTGTAAAAATGTGGGCCAAGTTTCAGAGAGTGATGAAAAAAATACAGCAAGGAGGAAGAACTTATGATTCCATATCTGCTGCTTCTGGACAAGAATCTCCCTCAACAACAACAACCCCCCCTCCCCTCAACCCCACCCACTCTGAGGATTCTCAAACCCATGCTCCTGGAGACCTGGTGGTCAGTGTTTGTCCACGGTGACTGACTGGTCACTGCATTCTAGTTTACTTGTGATTTTGTGGTAATGCTGAGTTTCAGACGAAAAACTGTGGCTTTTGACACTTTGCAATCAGACAACAAAAAATGAGCCATTTTTCTTTGAACTGCTTTATTCTATAGCAATAATGGGGAAAAAAACGACTTACTGTAGCCAAGATCGTCACGAGATTGGATATTACAGAGGTTGAAAAACAGATTATGACAGCTGAAGTCCAGTTCATTAAAGGTCCAAAAGGGAAGTTAAAAAAAGAAAAACGTGGCGTTTAAAAACGGCCAAAATCACATAATGTTTTCACAGAGCCTGAAAGTGTCCTCCAGTGACAGTTGAGGCAGGAAAACAAGCAGCATTTTCCAACAAATAGGTTGATTTAAAATGTCATCTTTAAAAAAAAAATCCTCACTGAACTCCTTTATTGCGCATTATTGCATCTTGAATAAATTTCAAGTTCAAACGAAAATAAATTTTAACTAAATAACTTAAATTTTACAAATTTTCTAACATGTTTCTCCTCAACAGGTTTCTCACACATTTTTTTTTTAAAATAAAAAATACATAATACCCAAGGTGACAATAATAGTACAAAACGCGCGTCACTGTATATTATAAATAAACACAAAAAATATTTTATCACAAATTTCTGCTGACTTCAAGTGCGTCATGGTATTTTAATTACAAAGCGCGCGCTCGTCATCCCTGATAACGTTCTGCAGCTTTGATTTCAAAAGGAAGAAATGTGATGTTTTGGGGTGTGGGGAGGGGGGGGGGGTGCGCTCCTAAAATGGATTTGGATTTTAAACAGCACAATGTTCAATCGGGAAAATATCAAAAACAAAAGAACAAAAACTGTTTGGATTAAAACGCACAAGGCTGGTGGGGAGCAGAGAGGAGATGGGAGGGGGTGCAGAGAAGGGAGTCAACAGCAGCGCAGCAGATCGGAACATCCACCCCCTCCACCCCCGCAGCCTCGGCTGCTCCTCACACACGGACCGATAGCGCAACTTTCTGGAACGATGTTGACATATTCACACACACAACACGCCGAGCCGGGCTGAGGCGGGGGCGGCGGTGTTTCACGGCAAAAAGCCCTTTCGAGTTCCACCAAACACCTCTTTATAAGTTTGAAGTCTGTCCCCCTCCCCTCCCCCCCTCCACCCGGACCTGTCGGAACCACGCCTACTCCGCCACACAATTGGTCCGAAAGCGTCAAAGAGCCAATCAAACGCGGCGCTGCAGCTCGCGACGCGCAACACATCCACACTGCATGAAGCCCCGTGGGCCACAGAGGCGCTAGGAAAATCACGGAGCTGAGACCTTACCGCCTCTCTCTCTCTCCCTTTCTCTCTCTCTCTCTCTCTCTCTCTCTCTCTCTCTCTCTCTCTCTCATTTCTCTCTCTATCGCTCTCTCTCTCTGCGCCCTGGCCGTCAGCGGACTCCCTTTGCTCTCGCGCTCCTCTGAAATGTGTGTGCGCGCCCGACAGGGAGAGAAGAAGGAGTAGGAGGAGGAATAAAGTGTGTGTGCGCGCGTGTGTGTGAGAGAGAGAAAGAGAGAGGGCTGCATGTCCGGAGCAAGTAAAGGCAGAGAGAAGGGGGGGATTATTCGGCGCTATCGAAATATTTCAACACGTCGCCCTTCGCCGCGCAGGACTGAAGCCAATAAGAAGGAACCCATTTCAACAGGAATGCCGATGTTGTAAACAGCAGCAGAGGGGGAAACAATGCACCGCTGTCAATTAGCTACTTCAGCCCTGTTGGTTTAATTCGACTCATGTCCCAAAGCGCCGCGACGGAACAGAAAAGGTGTCGGATGCGCGTCAAAGCTCCGAGAAAAAGTCGGCGTCGCTGCGCAACTTGAAGATTAATGGAGGTCATTTTTGCTTTTTCCTCCTCAGACTTTTGATGGGAACTCCGCACAGGACTGCAGAGATCAGCCCACAAGTCGTGAAAAATACTGGATGTCTGTTGCTGCCGTACTAAAGGAGGAGTTCTGATTTTATTTTTTCTTTCTTTTTTTATTATTATTTTTTTATTATTATTTGACTCACGTTGCTGCTCGTGAACACACACAGTCCAGTATCTTTGTATTTTTGTTTTGGTTTAATCCAAACCAGTCGTCTGTATTTTGCTGCCTGCACTTGGATGAACTTCCTGATGAGAGATCCAGTCATACAAGGATCAAGTATGGCATATCATCCGTTTATACCTCACCGGGGTCCGGAATTTGCCATGAGTGCAATGCTGGGTCACCAGCCCCCTTTCTTCCCGGCCCTGGCACTCCCGCCCAGCGGCTCCCTGTCTCTGCCGGGCGCCCTGGGGAAGCCGATCATGGACCAGCTGATGGGAGCCACGGACACTGGCCTGCACTTCTCCTCTCTGGGGCACCAGGCTGCTGCCGCCCACCTCAGGCCTCTGAAGACTCTGGAACCCGAGGAAGAGGTGGAGGACGACCCTAAAGTTCACCTGGAAGCCAAGGAGCTTTGGGAACTTTTTCACAAGAAGGGCACGGAGATGGTGATCACAAAATCTGGAAGGTGATTTTGTTTTCTTTTTAAATTTAAGTCATTTCCAGAAACACGTAGACTAATAGCTCGTGGTGGAGATATTTATCATTTTATCCACGTTAGTTTTTACAGCTCTGAAACTATTTTACGCACCTCTCTTTATTCCCCTATCGGTCTATCTCATAATCGCCCCTCAAATTATATTCAAATGTTTTCTTCAAAGCATACTAAAATACTAAAGCCCAACTTTAACCACTTACAGAAAATATTGTGCTGATTAACAGAAAAAAAGACTTTATTTATGAAAGAAGTGTAAAACTTTATTCTGCTCAGCCTTTTTAAATGAAAGGTCAGTGGTCAGCAGTACAAGTATCTTTTTTAATTTTTGACTAATTTAATTTAAAAATTAAACCACCAGTTAGCCTTTATTTTGAAAGAATTAAAAGGACATTGACAGAACTGATTAAGTTCCAATATATTTGATCAAAACCTGAACTTTTTTGCGAAAAGCTCTTCACTTGTCATCATCGTGGCTGTGTCAGAATGTGGAGGTGTGTGTGCGTGCGTGTGTATGTATGTGTGTGCGTGCGTGTGTGTGTGCGTAAGCCTTCAAAGCCAATAAAAATCAAAACAGCATTCCTGAAGCACGCTGTTTAAAGTGGCTTGTGAAAAAAATGAATGGATTTATTTGGACTTCTAACACAATTTCAGCAGATATTTTACCTAAATAAAACGAAAATCTTTAATTAAACTAGCTCAAATAAAACAGACATTTACTGTTTTTCATGGGAATGGATTTTTTTTAACTTTTCTTCTGTCTTTTTTTATTATTGTTATTATAATTGGATCTCCAGGCGGATGTTCCCTCCCTTCAAAGTGAGGTGCACGGGTCTGGACAAAAAGGCCAAGTACATCCTCCTGATGGATATAGTTGCAGCAGACGACTGCAGGTACAAGTTTCACAATTCCCGCTGGATGGTGGCGGGAAAGGCCGACCCCGAAATGCCAAAGAGGATGTACATTCACCCGGACAGCCCTGCGACCGGAGAGCAGTGGATGTCAAAGGTCGTCAATTTCCACAAACTCAAGCTGACGAACAACATATCCGACAAGCATGGATTTGTAAGTTCAACTAATGTATGTCCATTTTCCTATTTATCATCTTATATTCTCAGCAAATTGTGTTTTAATAATCTGTTTTAATTGCAGGATTTTATATTTGACAACAAATGCAATTAATATGATATTATGATATAATGTCGTAATTGCATTTTATTATTTAGAGGATTAACAGAAGATAATTCAGATTTATTGTGAATGTGTCACTGCTAAATAAATTCCAGAATTAAACTCACATTTTGGATCATTTCTGTGAAAATACATTTTTAGTTTTTGGAATTATTTTCAGTTCTATTTTTGTATTTGTGTGTGTGTGTGTGTGTGTGTGTGCGTGCGTGTGTGTGTGTGTTGCAGACCATTCTAAACTCGATGCACAAATATCAGCCTCGGTTTCACATCGTGAGGGCGAACGATATCCTCAAGCTGCCGTACAGCACCTTCAGGACCTACGTTTTCCCTGAAACCGACTTCATCGCAGTGACCGCTTATCAAAACGACAAGGTGAGTTCAATTACTGCTCAGAGGGCTGAGTTCCTTTTACTTTTTTTTTTTTTTTTTGCAGATCGTATTTATTTCCTGGAAATGTGGCCCGCTGTGTGTGTGTGAGTGTGTGTGTCCTTTTCGCCTGTCAAACGCGTTTCCTTTCATGCTCCTGCACCATTTTGTTGTCATAAAATATGAAAGACGCCGTATTTGTTTGAGCGTGGTGCTGGTGGTGTGTGTGTAGAAGAGAGTGTGTGTTGTATAGTGGGGGGGGGGGTGATGATGTGAGTGCTTGTGGTAGGAAAAAGTCATAATTCTGAGGAATGTTATACAGGTTATCTTTCATTTATTTAATCACGTGGAAAGGATTTGGCACAGGCTCAGACTCATTCGCAATGTCTTCGTGTGCGTGTAAGTGTTTTTGTGTGTTTGTGTGTAACTCAAAGGGGTTGGGGGTTGGAAAAAATTATGGGAAAAAAAGAGGGGTAGACTACGCTCTGAGGTTAAAGAAAAAATAGAGAAGAAAAAGGAGGAGGAGCGTTTCGTTTTATCTTAAAAAAATAAGCTAAACATATTTAGGAGCGTTTAACAAAACATTGTTAGACATTTAAATATATTTGCACCAGCTCACGTGCGTAATAGATTAAAATGAGTCAAATGTAATAGGGTGGGATTAGTGCGCTTTTTTGAGAATTTGTGCGCATTTTTGTTGTTTTTATTTGACCCTTATGAGTAAATATTATTTTGCCTGTGAATGAACACAAATTAACAAAAATAAAACCTGAACAACTTTAGGTTTTATTTCATAATCTCATTTAATTTATTTCAGATAACCCAGTTGAAAATCGACCATAACCCTTTTGCCAAAGGATTCCGTGACACCGGCAATGGGAGACGAGAAAAGAGGTAAGCCAGAGAGGAAATATGTTTTGGTTAGAGAGGAGGGGGGAAGGAAAAACTTAAGATCTTTTACATAGAGACTAAGGGTGATCATGCTGGATTAAAGCTGAGTCTAAGCTTCCATTTTAACCCCCCTCCCTCGGGGTAGTTTATCTCGTCCCACTTTCGATTTAAATATACTAATTTATACAAATACGCGCCTAAAACAAGCTTCCGTGTCATTTATCGTGCTGCTGACGTTGTTTCTGGCCCGAGCTGCGTGTCTGCCACCTATAATCACTTGGACACATGTGTGCCGCAGGAAACAGCTGGCTCTGCAGTCCATGCGATCCTACGAGGAGCAGCAGAAGAAGGAAAACGGCGCTTCGGACGACTCCTCCGGCGAGCAGGCCTCCTTTAAGTGCTTCGGCCAGGCCTCCTCCCCCGCCGTGTCCACAGTGGGCCCCCCACACCTGAAAGGTACATAAGAATGTAGAGACCTGCAGACCCCACAGCTTTCATCACAAGTCGTAAAATTAACATAATGTGACGTTATGTAGTGTTTACAAAGCAGACAAACATTGTGATTTTGGCCCCTTTATGACAGAAATTAAGTTTATTTTTCTTTTCAAGGCTTTTCTAATTAAAATGAACAACAAAGATGGTGGAAATATAATCTATATTCTCAGTAATTGATGACACTAATCAGTTTTGACATCATATCCATGCGCTTTTAATGATTGCGAAAACACATTAAAAAGGCTTTTCGGTGTTATTTGAAATAATCATTGTTTATACCTTAGTGCTTCTTATTAGTCAGCAGTGTCTTTTTGGCGG
>JARVJO010000140.1:12324995-12344830 GCA_031762555.1 Cynodonichthys magdalenae | reverse complement strand
TTTTTTTTTTACCCCCCCCCCCCCCCCCCCCCCAGAGTCAGCACCGTGGAGAACTAATACTTTTCCTCCTCCTCATAGATTTCTGTGACAGCGACGAGGACAGCGATGACGAGAGTAAAGATGGACACAACAAAGATGGACCAGACTCCAGCAAGATCTCCACCACCACAGGGGACGGGAAGAACCACGAGGCCAGCCCAGCGAAGGGCCATCCATTCGGTAGCAATGACTCCGGCGGCAGGATGCGCGACGGCGGCCCCAGGACGGAAAAGAGCCAGGCGGACTCGCGGCAGAGTCCCATCACCGTCATCTCCAGCACCACGCGCTCGGGAGAAGACTTGAAGAGCCCGAACCTGGACCAGTCTAAGACGGACGAATGTAGCAGGTCGATAAGCAAGGACAGCTTTCTACCTTTGACTGTTCAGACTGACAGCGCGCACATGGGCCACAACCACTTGCATAACTTTGGGTTTCCGC
Organism: Cynodonichthys magdalenae; assembly: GCA_031762555.1. Taxonomy (NCBI): domain Eukaryota; kingdom Metazoa; phylum Chordata; class Actinopteri; order Cyprinodontiformes; family Rivulidae; genus Cynodonichthys; species Cynodonichthys magdalenae. The sequence goes on along the minus strand of JARVJO010000140.1, from coordinate 12,344,353 downwards.
CAGGCCTAACGGGACAGCAGTTTTTCAATCACCTCGGGAGCGCGCACCCGTTTCTGTTGCACCCGGGTCAGTTCAACATGGGGGGCGCCTTCTCCAACATGGCCGCGGGCATGGGACCCCTTCTGGCAGCGGTGTCCTCGGGAGGGGTGAGCACCATGGACACGAGCAGCATGGCATCCACTCCGCAGGGCCTGACGGGGGCGCCGGGCCTCCCGTTCCATCTGCAGCAACATGTTTTGGCATCACAGGTAAAACCTGTTTTTTCTTTTTTTTTCTTTTTGCGTGACCTGCTTGGAGCTCTCCTAAAGCACGTACTGTACGATGTCACTGCAGACTGAGAAGCTCATGTTCAGACTTCATCTACGTTACATTTGAAGCTCGTGCGTAAAAGTGCGCGCGCTCTTTTTTGGTTTTCCTCTTTAAATGCTTCCCTGATCTGATCAGATTCTTAGAAACCAGCCTTGGCTGAAATGTTTCTTTGCAATTCTTACAATAATGTGTTTTTAAAAATTAGAGAAGCAGAGCAGCTCATAGTGCTCATTAAGTTCATGTTTTAGAGCTTACTGTATTAAAATGTTTCACTGGCTTTGAGAGGGGGCTAAAAATATATTTTAAAGGGCAATAAATGTGTCTTCCCCCCTCAACTCTTGTCGAAACAAGTGTTTTAGCTGCAGCTTCTCTTGTTTGGTGGCAGCACCAGGGATCAGTATTTGCATTACAAATTCTTGAGCAAGCAGCAAGAGTTGTTTGTTTACCTGCTAGGTGACAAATCGTTTGCTAGGGGGATTTTTTTTTTTTTACTAGGACCAGATTTTTGTAAACAATTAAAACCCCCACAGAAAAGTGTATTTTGAATAACATGCTATGGCTGCTTCAAACACAATTGGTGCGTTTTCCTCTTAATTGTTCCAGTTTTGGTGCGTCTTTGCGCACAGATCTGACTCAGCTGTGTTTCTCCACAGGGCATCGCCATGTCCCCGTTTGGCAGTTTGTTCCCTTATCCCTACACCTACATGGCAGCAGCCGCGGCCGCCTCCTCCGCCGCCGCCTCCTCCTCGGTGCACCGGCACCCCTTCCTGAACGCAGTGCGCCCCCGACTCAGGTACAGCCCGTACTCCCTCCCCATGACGGTACCGGACAGCACCCTGCTCACCACCGCCGTGCCCTCAATGGTCAGCGGTGGAGATCTGAAGGCGGACGGCCTGGTCCCGGCCAGCCCCGTGTCCGCCGTCACCCTGGACTCCACCTCGGAGGTGACCAGCCACTCGTCCACCATCTCCTCGGGCTCCGTATCCGCGTCCCCCAAAGCGTGCGCGGAGAAAGACTCGGCCAACGAGCTGCAGAGCATCCAGCGCCTGGTCAGTGGGCTGGACTCAAACCAGGACAGGAGCGGTTCCCCTTTAGTGTGAGCAGGAAAAAAAAGTTGGTTGTTGCTGCCATTGAAAGTGATGAAGACTTTGGTGAAAGGAGGACGCGCTGACAGAATCATGCAGGTTTTTAAAATGAAAAAAAAAGCTAAAAACGTGAACCTTTTAGTTTCTGAAATGCACTTTGTTTGAATCACATCTTTCTTTTTTTGTTTCATTTTATTTCATTAAATTTTATTTTTATTGTTTGATAAATTAAACTCTCTTTCCTGTCATTTGAATACCGTACAAGTATTGAAACTGAACCGCTGGCATGAGTGTGACTTCTTCACAGCTTACAGAAAGGTTGCTGCTGTGTTCGGATGTCTCCTGTTATTGAACACGAGGAGAAACAAACCTAAAAAACTAAAATAAAAGATGCACTCTGAATCGAATTGGACTCATCTGAATTCTACCTTTCACAGACTGCTGTATTTTGTTATTCTTATCGATTGTTCAATTGTTGCATGGCCTTTAAAAATACAATCCTATGTTGTTGTTTTTTTCACTAAAATGTCAAACTAAAACTATATAGAATATAATTACTTTTTTTTTCTTTTTAAATTAGGTTTCTCCGTTTTAAAATGAACTTTTTTTTTAAACAAACAACAAACATGGCTGGTGCTCCGGGTGAGAAGTCAGGCGCAAAGCATGCGGGATTGAGGCCAAACCTGGCAAAGGGAAACAGAAATTTAAAAGTACATGTTGAAAACTATGAAAGGTAGTATTGATTGATGTAAATAGGGATATATAAAAATATTTATGTAATTATTCGATATTGTTGTTGCGTGTAAATACGACGGAGTAGTTTGTTTTTAGGGATTTGTTCTTAATTTATTCTCGATATATCTATGTAAAAATAGTTTGTGGACTATTCTTTTTTTTTTTTTTGGGACATCTGCATTTATATTCCCTTTACAAATGGACTTTTCCACCTTAATGTCCCGCAGTTATTCACACTCATGGTGCCATTGTATTTTCACTTGTCCTTGTGTGTGAAGTGCTACTGTTTCAATGAAAAAAGGCGACGACGCACTGCACCCATGGCTTGAAAATATATAAAATAAAAGAAAGAAAAAATCGTTTTATTATTATTATTATTATTATTTTCAGAATTGTCGTTGAAGTGTGACAAAGTGGATTTTCCCCCCTGTTTTAAAAATTGCGAACTTGGTGGTTAAAAGTGCCGCATACTCGAAAAAATGAAGGTTTTTTTCAAATTTTTTTTCTTTCATTTTTTTTTGTTCGTCGTGTTACTTAAGTTGTCTGTGGGTTTTTATGTTGTAATGGAGTTTTTGTCTAGTTTACAACATCGACATTGTGTTTTTGAAAGTTTCAATAAAAACTTGAAATGCTGCTCTTTGGATGTGCGCATCGCTTTAATCCGTGTCAAAATGAGGGAAAAGTACATTAAAAAAATTATCCAATTTTAAAGAGAGGGGTAAACGCTGTCGCCTTGTTTGTTTTATATATTTTGAGAGTTTTACAAAAAAGCTTACCTAGCCAAAGCATTGAGATGCTTCAAAACTGTCTAAAATAATAAATAATCTTAAACAGCTCAAATTATTGTCAGTAATCGGATTATTTTTGATGTCAGATGCTGGATGGAAATTCAAAAATGACATTCTATAATAATGAAAAACACATCATCTAGACGTTATGTGTAAAAACGTATTTAGGATTAAATTGGCCTTTTTAATTCTGTGTGATTCCTAAAAAAGTAGTCCCATCCAAAAAATAGGGTTCAAACACTGATTTTCACTTTTAGACCACATGAAAAGGCCTCGCGTGAATGACACCATGGCATCCTATAGTTAGTCCACCGCAGAAGTGTTACTTTGAGACAAGCGTGGAGAGAGTAAAAAAAAACGACCTGATTACTCTCCCTTATTGCACCTCGAGTCAGGAGTTTATCAACACCATATCTTCATTTGTATATTGTCTGGTTAATGTGTAGCGAGCCTGGCGCTGGTGAATAGGTGTAAACATGATACAAACTGTCTCAATGAGGCCGTCTTATTGCTCACCTGGCGCCTTCCATGAGCATATCTCCCTTTTTTATTGCACGGAAGGCGACGAGGCGTCTGTAATCGTACCTGGACGGGACGCCCCCAAGCGGCTGCTGCAGCCCGGTGTGTTAACAGAGAGGAGCCCGCAGCACGGATCAGATGATAATGTTTGTCTTGGACACAAGGGACTTCTGTTATTATGTTTAGAGACAATCAATGTCTAATGAAGAACTGCGAAATTAATTTGGCTCCGAACAACAAAAAACAACTGAAGTCAGTTTGGCTGCTTCATCTGTGTTTATTAGACTGATCCAGGATCATCTCACAGGTGTTATTGTCAGAAATCATCACTCGTGATATTTGAAGATGAAACTCTGATTTGCAGTTTAAACTTTTTCCTGTATTCAGTTAAATCTGCCTGTACAAACTAACATTCTCAAGCTGCATATTAAAGATTACAAATAGCAAAGGTCAACCTGCTGAATCTAAACATTTATTAAATAGATAGTTCCGGTTTCTGTGGCAAAATTACAAGTTATTATCTTACATGTTGTAGATAATTGTTTGAACAAGACTGGTGAGCTAAGAATGACTTTGGTGAAAAAGTATCCTTAATGTTTTGCAACGTTTGCTTTGATTCTCAATTTCCTTGCATGTCACTGAGGCACACAGTCCTATTGCTTGAATTTTAAATATGGGTGAAGAATTTTCTCTCAAAATCGTCACAGTCAGGAGTTCTCCACTGCCGGAACACACCAATGTTCTGTCAAGTCAATGAAAACTAATGCCGACTGAAAACCCATTTCAAATCAGTCTGTCTTCATTTCAAAGGTATACTAATACATTAAAACATATATGGGGCTGACTGCTGAGGTGTGTACAATATAAGCCGAGGAGGGGACAACGTGGGAAACAAAAGGACATAGCAGGTTTTTTTTATTTTTTTGTTTGTTTTGTTTTTTTGTTTTTTTTTTTTCAGTGCACTTGAAAATAGACTGTAATTTTTAAAAAATGGCCTCACAAAACAAAACGTGGCCTCAAGGCTCGATGGTTGTTGCAAACACTCAAATTGTCAGAGGATTGCAACTGAAAATTGTTGAAAGATTGCTGGACAAAAGCAAGTTTTCAGATCTCCCAACAGCTCGATGAGATAAATACCACCTTAAGTCATAATGCAGCTGAGAACAAGGTGAACTGCTGCCATCTTAGAATAACTCTGATTTGAAATCTTTCATAGTGGTTTATGCAAACGTTTTAGAAACCTGTACACCACTATAAGTTCCACAGTACAGTTATTTGACATGGAGATTTATAGTTTGCAAGCCAAATAACAGCAACGGCAGCTGGCTGTAGCATTTCCCGTGCATCCTCAGGTGACTTTCAACAGGAATATCACATTTCTGTCCATGTAAAACTAACAGCAGTGTAAAGATTCCACTAACTAGACCTTATAGGGATAGTTTGGAAATGAGGTCTGGTAAAAAAGTTGTGAACAATTAATATTTAACCTTTTAATTCCGACAAGGTCATGGCTAGTCTGATCAAGACCAAAATTAATTTAAAGTAACTTTAACTAAAACAATTTCAAAGCCAATTCTGAAAAAACTAATTAATATATTTTTTAAAGTCAGTTTCAAAATACACAGGTATTCACATGAATTTCTGTTATTATTTGTAGGCACAAATATAGCTAGCAGCATATTGTTGCAGAAACATTTATAAATAAACATAAATGTTTCTGTCAAAATAACAGTAATGTAAAACAGGCAGAAGTGGTTTATTACATTATGAACCACTTTGAAATGTTGACGATTGGAGTTTTTTAAAATGGCAGCAATCATTTGAGCGGACTAGTCATTAGCTCATCAGTCCTGTCAGATGCAAACTCTGAATGACCTCGGTTTGGAAAAAAACAGAGATATCTGCAACAGGTAAGACTTTGACAGCTCACACAGAACCCCGCTTCAGAAATTCTGAAATTCCCTTTTAAATGTTTAAAATGTTTCTACTCCCATTAATGACAGCTCTTGTGGTAGGCATCTTTACCTGAACTGACCAGTTCCACTTTCCCCAATCATTTAATGTTGTGTGGTCCTCCTGTTGGTCATGTTGTTTTTACTGACAACGGCCAACTGCGCCATCTAGTGGCAGAACGTTATAATAAAGACCAATAAACTCAGCTTTTGTTTCCATTTCCAACACCTTCCTGTCATTCATGTGAAATAAAGATTTAAATTTAGCAACACGTGATCTCACATCAATTCCAGCAGCAAATTTAAGTAACATTACACTGAGATGTTTCACACAGTTTTACCAACATATACCTCAGTGTTACTGAGTATCTCAACCTCCAATCTGGTTACCTGACCTGAAAGATCAGCGTGCACGCGTTGACTTTTATTTTCAATAAACATGCAACAAAAGCAAACAGTAACGGCAAGATTACATGTAACCAAAAAAAACATATTTACACAAGTGAAAAGTAGGAATTTACTTTGTAAAGTTATTTAAAACTGTTTATAATAAGACTCATATGATAATTATAAATTATCTGTTTAGAGGAAAATCCATCAGCATCAGATTTAATTTGAGATATTGAGTTGAGAGAATACAGACAGTTTTACCCTTTGCTTGTCACATTAAACATACAGTATTTTTAGGGCTGTAACACACACATTTGATAAATTGATGTTTCTGTTTTATAGGCTTTTCTTTAAGCTTTTAGTAAAACCATTTTAACCTAATAGAAAAAACAAATTTAAACGAATTACACAGAATGTATAAATCAAAGGCTTAAATGAACACTAAACTTTTGGCCTAAATTTGAAGCTGTTTAATAGATTTCACATGAACTGACAGTAACTGATGACTGAGAGAACTTTCATCAGGTGTAAGGATGGTTTTTAAAGCTGTATTTGTAATAAACAATGAGCAGGTGTTAAATATATGACTTCCCCAGCTGCTCTGTTCTTGAAATAATTCTGTTGCTGTCCGACAGGAAAGGTAAGCTTCTGATAGATAATTATAACTTAGAGAACGGCATGTTTGCTTCTATTAATGCACACACCACACCCGAAAAGAGCAGATTCCTTCTCATTCATTCTGACGTTTTTGGCAACATTTATGCTTATGATAATAAAAATAATAATTAAAATAAAAACTGTTAAAGAGATAAAATATTATTATTAATTCAGTCAAATGCCCAACAGGATTTAATGATTTTAAGTTGGTAATTATTTTAGCTGTCGAGCAGAATATGCTGGTTTGCAGTTTAAAGTAAATTATTTACATTGTAAAGATGCAGAATGTAAAATTCTAACAGCACTTTGTTATAGAATACAGAAGCTTATCAGATGAATAAAAGAAGGTTAAACAGGAATAATCTGAGTTACTTTCACATGAACGCAAACTTGCATTTTTTTTTTTTTTGTCTTGTGATGAAAGTAACAGTAGCAGAATGCACTTTTACAAGGTCACAGTGCACTCTACTGTCCAAATCCTGTTACTGCTGCTCTGGTTGGTTGGAGCTAAAGTTCACTAAAGTTTGACTCAGCTTTATTTTAAAAAGGCAGTTTGCCTCCGCTTATTAAAGAACCACTAAATAAATACCATAAAATTTCAAAAACAGTACAGACACCAAACACCTAACAAATGATGTTATTTCCTGTAGAAAGCTAAAAGACATCTAAGAGGGTTTCATTATAAACATGTTTTGTTGTTATTTTAAATGTTTTGTTTTCATTTAAAACTTCAACACTTAAAAATAGAATGATGTCTGGTCTTGGAATTGCAATTTGTCTTATATGACCTCTTGTACTTTTTGTTCCTTCTTCAGCTCTTCAATGAGAATGTTTTGATGCAAGGAGTTGTTGAATGTAAGGTGGGAAAATCACTGTAGGCAAAACAGTAACAAAACTATGTTGAAGTGTCATATTAAACAGCCTGGCTTTAGTTCAAAACACACATTTGGTCCAACTGGGTTTCCTGCAGCAAACATTTTTTTTAAAATGACTGGATATCTGAGCAAACACTGTTTCAGTCAGTCATCGAGTGCAGACTAATAAAACTAATAAAAATAAAAGTGTTGTCAGACAATAGGTTCCAACTATTTGTTTTATCTGCATTTAATTCAATGATATTAAATAAATTTCCTACAAACAGAAACCAGAGAGCTTGCTTCAAGCTAAATAATTTTCACATACTATAACATTCGAAAAGAGATTAAAGAGAATTACCACATCAAAAATAAGTAACAGATTAGGAGTGACTCTAAAGACTTAGTTCTTTCTTTAATCCCAAATATTTAGCAAAATAGTGATGAAGAACTTGAAACAGAATTGCTTATATTAGAAGAATAAAAGACAGAATTAGCTAAAAAAAATAAATTAAATTAGCTAGACATTTTGCTACAATTTCAAACAAGTAAAACAATAGCTAAAATCTATGTTTACAAGACAATACCTAAAAGCTAAAATTGTCAGAATAATAGCTATGAGCTAAAACCGTCAAAGCAATATCTAAACAGCTAAAAGCTTAAAATGGAGCAAATGTGCAAAAGTAGTTTTGCAAGTATTGAAAGAGTTCTATGTTTATTTTTATAAGAAAAGAACATAAATAAAGATCTGTCAAGTATATTACCAAAAACCAAAGGTTATTTTTATAATGTGTATAGCTTTCAATATATAAATGATTAAAATAGCTGAAGATGTGCTGAACCAGTTGGGATTATCAACCTGAACAGCTTTATTAGAGCTAAAAATTAACAGAAGAGTCAAACTGAATCTTGAAGTCATGGAATGAAAACACGACTTCCAACACTGTGACCGTTTTATTGAAAAAAGCCCTTAGCACTTAACCTGACACTGATGTTGCAAAAAGGAGCAGCTCAAGGTATCACTCTGAGGATAAAGTTACATTGTTGTGTAGGATTTGCAGCTCATCAACCCGCCTGCTTGTCAGTCAGTAAAACTCTTCATTTCTGCTGGTGTCAGCCCCACTTCTTCACCGTCACCTGCGCTGCCCTCCAGCTGTTGAAGGTGTGTTGCAGCTTGTTGAAGAACATGACAGTGCAAGTATCTGTGTTCATATCACAGAATGACAATTCAGCAGCTAAAATATTAAATCTTTCAACAAATAATCACGTTTTACTGATGTAATTTCAGGAACCAAAGCTTCTTTTTTTAAAGGACAATGCTTCTGCAGGATTGCCTTTTAAAATGAAGTCTATCCTGAGAGTCTTTTCAAATGGAACAATGAGAAAGGAAATGGTTAATTTTTTTTTTCTTTTTAACACCTACTTATGTCCTTAAAAAAGTAACAAGGAATCATAGCATCAATGTCCAAGAAGAAATAAAAAACTATATTTGCTGCAAAATTTGTTTTTTTTACATTATTTTTACATCTTTAAGCTATTTGTGTTATTTGTGGGGTTTTGTTGCCTTTTTTGCAAATATTTAGTTTTTATATTTAGTCATTTTGTCTGGAGTTCTTTACATTTAGAGTATTTTGTTGTCATCTTTAAGTTAGTTTGATTATTTTGGTTTGAGTTATTGTTTAGCTCATATAACCTATAGCCCCATTCTTCAGCTTTATTCACACCTGCTCTTTTTGTTTGAAATATTTGTTAATTTTATTTAAAAAACAAAACAAAGTCACATAAAACAAAAAATACAAATCAAATAAAATGAAAGGCAGTAGTAGAATAAAAACCTCTTATAATACCTGCCCCTATTTTTCACAAAAAAATATTAATTTCAGACCATAATAATCCAATAATAGAACAAACAAAAACTTCAAATCCTCAAACAGTAATTCATATAAATACACATTATACCTAATATCTCTCCAACAAACCAACTTTTATCTTTCTCTTAAACACTTTAAGTGAACCAACTTTTTTACAATCACTATCCAGATTATTCCATAATCTTATTCCTTGGACTAAAGTACATCTGTCCTTCAAGTTTGTTTGACTTTTAGGTTTTACAAACATCTCAAGTCTCTTAAGATAACAACAACTTTCCCTCTTAAAAAAATGTAATTGAATGTTAGAAGGTAATACATTTTTATGAGCCTTGAAACCTGCAAAATATTTTAATCAACCAACTCATACATTTTTTTATAATTTCAATTGATGAAATAATATATTTTATGGGTGATTTTAATGTTTTCTGGTGATAATATGGCTCTTCTCTGTAAAATAAAAATAGGATTAGTAATTGTTTTACATGCATTCCCCTAGACTTTTATACAATAAATCAAATGCGGAACACTTATTGAAATATATTATATAAACAGTGTTTTTTCAATAAATAACTTCTTTACTTTATGCAGTACTGCAATAGATTTTGAAACAAAAACATGACTGTCAGGTTAATTGATAACTCTAAATTGTCCTTAAGTGTGAGAGAGTGAATGGTTGTTTGTCGTTTGTCTCTATATGTGGCCCTGTGATGGACTTGCGACCTGTCCAGGGTGTACCCCGCCCCTCGCACTGTGATGGCTGGATATGGGCACCAGTGACCCCTGTGACCCTTAAAGGAAGAAACGGGTATAGATAATGGATGGATATATATGTATATATATATATATTTTGAAAGTTTGTGTTCACACTAAGAGAATTTCTCCATCTAGAAGATCTTTAGAATAAACTCCATAAATCTCCAAATAATCCAGATACAAAATCATAGATAGCATTTTCAAAAAGCTTTACAATAATTCAATTATAACTGTTATCATCCCATGAAGGTATAACAGGATGATAAGAGAGTCTATTTTTCAGTATTATAGCATTTGTACCATCTGCAAACTCTAAAAGTAGATTACCAGATGGACAGAGAAAAAAGAAGCAGGCCACATGTGTGGTACTGTATGTCGTGTGAGACATGATGCATTGTTTGCACATGCAAACTCGCTGCGGTCCCTGTTGTTCTCCACTAAATGGGTTCTTTACATGCTCTTCACTCATTCAGGTTTCTTAAATAGAAGCCCAAGTCGAGCCACAGAACCCTTTTCCTTGAGAGAGGACGTTTAATCTCCGCAGTTGGATGGAAGTTTAAATGAGCTGTGTGGAACAGGAGAAGACAAGCGAGTCTCCGTTTGCAGACCTAATAGCCTCAGACATCAGCAGCACTTCATATACAAACGCGGCTCGGCAGATTAGAAGGTGGGCTCACCACAGGCACAGACAGACACACAACAGTAAACATGCAAGACGATTCACAGCATTCACTACTCATAGTACAACCCACAAAATATGATATAAACACACACATCTGCATATGATGACCACCACCCCCCACGTCCTCCAATGAGTGATGCAGCAGTCCACCCTCAATGCCACACACACATTTCTAATGACTGTAGATGAGTGTTTCAAAAGTTCTGGTTGTTTTGAGTAAACCATTCATCGTTTACATCCAGCTGTACCACCATGAGACAGAAAGACTTCAATATTTGAATATTTGAAGGATCAGAACTGTTTATAAAGTGTAACATTTGCTAATAGTTATATATGAACACAAACCTCCCTTAATAAGCACTGGAACTCCCATGTTCCATTTTTGAATATGGAATTGTTGGCCTGCAGGTTAACAGCCTGAAGAAGGGCGACCGTGGCAACAGGAGGTATGGGTTCTTCCTGTAAGTGGTGGGTTGTCCATGTTGCCTGCTGGTGGTGTTCAGAGGACCAAACGTTGGCACCGGTGTACAGCAGCCTCACCTCTTTCAGTCTGCTCCAGGGCAGCTGTAGCTACAATGTCTCACCACTAGCTGAGTGTGAATGTGTATGAGAATGGGTGAAGGACTGCGCTTTGGAGTCCTTGGACTTGATAAAGGGCTATACAAATTCAGAACATTTCCAGTAAAAGAACTGAAATGTATCAATCAAAAATCAGCCTGTTTGCTAATAAAGCAAATGTTGAATCAATAAATATAGGCCTAGCATTATTTAAAGGAATATTGCTGGCCTTTCATGAAGTTTTTAACTAACATCATCTTACCATGAGAAAAAAAAGAGTTAAGGTCATTTTGGTCAAACCTTGCAAACAGCTATTTCCTTAGTCTGAAGCAATGCTCTGACTCCGAGAAACTACTTATTTTCTTTTTTTTAGCTCAGTATCAGTAAAACTGACTGAGTTATAAGTTTTCTAAGATTGCTTGGCTTTGAATTGGGACGACTCCAGGTGATAGATCTTGTGATCACTGTATCGAGTTTGTAGCTGTACACTTAATAAAGTCTTTTGAGAGTTGTTAAAATTAGTCTGCTGGTTTATGAGATATTTAGCAAAGTACAAAACACAGACAATTCAAAAAATATAATTTATATTTGATTTGGCTACAAAATAATATATGTTAATATAAACAGGTTATAGCTTAAATATAGGAATGGATCAAAGTTTTCAGGGCTCCATAATGCACGTGGGTTCCCTATGGTCTTGTTTTGAAGACCATAGGGAAATCACAAGCACTGAAAGTCTTTTTGCATCAGCTGTCTAGTTTTATCTTTAGTTTTCTGCCTGTTTTTTATCATGTTGCTACAGTGATTGTTTTTGCTTTTACATATTTCACAGATTTCCAGTCACTATCAGTCCCCTTAGACAGAAGTTGGCCTCATCTATCTTGTGCCTTTTGGACGGTAAAAATGTCAAATGATGCATTAAACATGACCTTTTATGGAGTAGCCCCCCTGAGCTTGAAGAAGAGAGCCATAAGTTAAGGAAACATGATAAAGACTGTTCTGGTAAGAAAAATATCTGACAGTTAGTTTCACAGAAAGCTTGGCTGTGCTAAATTGCTTCATGGTACACCCCTCAGGCTGTTTTCTGTTTTTTGTTTTTATTGTCAGGCGTTGATCTTCTAGGTTGTTGCAGGGTCTCTTTGTTTTTAGTCTGGAATTCAGCAAGTGGAATGTAGCTCAGCTGGATTGAGATCATATGACTGACTTGGCCATTCCGATACATTCCACCTCATTCACCATGAAAATTATTTTTTTTTGCTTGCCTCTGTGTGTGTATCTGTGTGTGCATGTTTCAGGTCACAGAGAAAAATAAAATGTTGCTCGAAGTGCTGATGAATCTGTTTAAATTTAAGCACAGAGAAGAGCCTGAAAATAATTTCTGTGTGAGTGACGAGATCTTCAGGTTCTCTGGTTGGCCTGAATTATAGGCATCCCGAGAAGCTCAGAACACTGAGTGTTTCTAACCTTGTATCCTTCATCCGAGGGACGCAAAGGTTTGAATAAAGACCAGTGTCTTTTGGGGAGAGCAAAGGGCCCACGTACGAGGCCCCCGCTCATTTGGATTCTTTATCCATCCCAACTCACCATAATCATAGGCATACACAATTCAGAACAAATTACTACAATTTTACATTGAAGATTACTGTGCAGGGTTGAAGGTCCTTCCAACGACCACTGACAGAAAACACAGATTGCTAACATAGTTCATGCATCTGTAAAGGCACCCTTTACGCTCAGCAATAGGTCCAGATTTTATAGCTACAAATTCTGCCGTGTAGATTGTTTCTTCTCACCCTGTTTCAGCAAAACTATGTCAAACACATTTTAAAATCTGCATAACGCTAAAGCGGACAAGTCTGTTTTGTTTTCCTGTGATTTGTAAGGTCTAATCCAATATTTGAACGACACATTTTGGGTCAGCAAATGAACATCAAAATAATTTTATAACCTGCTGAGACCCTGTGTCCTCATATGGGGACATTTGCTTTTCTGCACCATGATACTTCTTTTTGTTCAGCTTTGACTCACTGGCCTCATTATACACACTACCAGCACCATCTAGTGGACACATGCCAACATTACACTCATTTCAATGAAAACAAGACCATGGGGAACCCAGTAAAAAGCTGGGCAAGGTAAAAATCTGAATCAAGTTTTATTCCTAAAACTAGGTTATTTATGCACAGTTACATTTTTAGATTTATATGGCTTGCAAATTTTACAATTTTTTGCATAGTACAATGTCGATAAAGATGAAGTCCTCATTTGAAGACACTGGGACTGTATTTTGGTATTGATTGTGCCATGCATAGGGATTAACCTGGGAATATTTAGAAGAGTTCACAATGGTTATTACAAGAAGTATTTGGTCATAAATTGTGGTAAAACAAATCTGGTGTTATCTGTGGCAAGAAAAGGAAGAAGGTGGAAGAGAGTGTGGAGAGGTAGAGGTACGGTCTGGAGAAAAAAGATGAGAAAAAACATGGCATTGATTACACTGGTTCATGGATGTAGTGAAAGAAGGTGCGCAGAGAAGAGATGTGACCAAGAAAGTTACTACAGATCAGGAGAAAGGCAGACGAGTCTCTGTAGTGACACATAAAAAAAGCAGCTGAAAGAGAAAAATCCTACAAAATCTAGGAGATAGCAACCAAAGATAGTGTAAAAAATATGAAAAGTAGATGTAAGAATGAATGATCAAGCAGTGAAGACAACAAAAATATCTTTTTGGTATAATCTCCATCTTCTGCCTCTTATCCACAGTCTAATCACAGAGGCAACAGGTCTGGGAAAAAAATCCATAACCCCATATTTTTGGTATAATGTGAACAACAGATGTGGGGACTCAAGTCAGATTTGAGTAATTAATATTACGACTTTAGACAATTTGACAAAAATTTAGATTTGTGACTTGACTTTTACACCAAAGACTTGAGACTTGAATTGGACTTGACCCTGTTTACTTGAAAAAACTTGATATTTCATTCATTGTTTTGGACACTCGGTGAAGAGAGGAGCTGAGCTGTCAACTGATCACCACCTGGTAGTGAGTTGGATCAGATGGCAGGGGAAGATGTCAGACAGACCTGGTAGACCTGGTAGATCCACATCGAGAGGAGCCAGTTGAGGTGGTTTATCTGGTAAAGATGCCCCCTGGACGCCTCCCCAGGGAGGTGCTTCAGGCATGTCCAACTGGGAGGAGACCCCAAGGACGACCCAGGACACCCTGGAGAGACAATGTCTCTCGGCTGGCCTGGGAACGCTTTGGAGTCCTCCCAGAAGAGCTGGAAGAGGTGGATGGGGCAAGAGAGGTCTGGGTTTCCCTGCTCAAGATGCTGCCCCCGTGACCCGACTTCAGATAAAGCGGAAGATAATGGATGGATGGATGGAAGTTTAGTTGCATATGTTTCATCACAATTTTAGATAAATATAGATTTTTTTTAAGAAGAGCACACTCTATTATTTACATTTAACATATAACTGCAACATTGTTTAAAAAAAGACCTGAAAGGAAGTTTCAGACTGGGACTTGGTTTGACAGTTGCCTGTCTTGACTTTAGATTTGACACTGACTTGGCTGTCTGCTTGAGACTTGACTTAGGACTTGAGACTCACTTGAGATTTGTAAAACAATGACTTGGTATGACTCTGGAAACAAAATATTCCAAAGATAAACTAAAGAGGATAACTCTACATTAGTTTGTGTTGTCAGTATTTAGATGTTTGAAAAGAAAGGACTTTTAAGTTGTACTTTTTAGAAGATAATCATTCACGCGCGTTTTCTCGTCTACAATAAACACTATTCGGTTATCACGGTCAGGTAGAGACTTCGCACTATTTGCTTGAGGCACTGAATATTGTTAAACTGCATGAAAAGAAATAAACATTTTATTTAAAAACACACAAAAAAATCACTCTACTAGCAGACATCCAAATGAACTTTGGGAACTTTCTCAGTTGACTGAGAAACAGTGAGCAACTTAAAAGTGGTGAACCAAAAAAATCTAAATAACATTATATGTACAGATATACTGTTTAGTTGCGTGATAACTTTTTTGTTGTGTTTTTTTATATTGTATGTTGTTTATTTGGGGGTTTGCAAGCAGCTTTTTATGTACATTACTGTTATCCACTGGTTATAAAGATTACTGTAATTGAAAATAAAGTCCTCCCTCTTGTAAAATTGCTATGTTAAACAAATTTAGGAAAACTCAACAGCAGTTTAACTAACTTTTTCCAGCTTTCTTTAAGGTAACTTCAAATGTTCATTTTTCTGGCCTGTATCCAGTCTGTCTGGTGTTTTATTACAGCAATCTGCTTTTGTTTTCTGCTTCAAAATCACACTTGAAATTTTCTTCTTCTTACTTTCTTTATGATTGTCCTTCTAAACTGTCTTTAAAGCACATTAACGTATTTCTGCAGACAAGAAGGATATTTTACTGATATCAAATGAAGCACTCTGTAGTGTATTTTTGCAGTTCTCCCACAGTGTCTGTATTTTAGGTTCTACAAATTTCCTTGTCCCCTCGTCAGCCTCAACCTTTTCTATTCATATTATCATTCAGAAATCAATCGAGTGTTGAGCACTAACCAGTTCAGATGTTTGTTTTTTGTTATTAAAATAAAGTTTTTAATTATCTCGAGCTCCTGTTTTTCTGTTTCCATTCTGGGTCCAATCCTCCTGCTAATCATGACTCTTTTAAGAGATTAAAGTGTATGTGGGAGGATTTATTCTCTTTAACACATTTCTTGTTCTGCTGAAAAAAATATACGTATTCGTTTAGCTGAATTTTGTGTCAGAACCAGATAAGAAACTCATCAATGTTACACTGATTAATTTGTTCTTCTGTAAAGATTATCTCAGACCGATAGATTTTCAGACAAAAGCATTAAGAAATTCAAACATTTACTTTTTTTTTTCATTCAAGCCATCCACTGATCACCTCTTGCTTAAAAACAGCTGGAAAAAGCTCCAGCCCACCAGGGACCCTCACTAGAATGAAACACGTGGAAAATAAATGAACAAAATAATAATATATCATCCTGCTATTCATACGAGTCACTTAAAGGTGTTACATGGAGGCCGTTTTTTTTATAATTCTTCACCCATTTCAGTTTTCTGTTCTTGTTTGTTCTTTTATTCAGGCCTCATGTTTTAAAGATTCAAAGTTTCTGATGGATTTATCAGAGTCTAAAAGAAGTAAAAAAAAACACCAAATAAATTTTTTTGGCTTTGCAGTCATAATTTGTGCATTTGAACAAGTCAGAGTTGAATGTGCTTTGACCTGACTGAAGTGAGACGTGATGGCCAACAGGCCCTGAGGATCTGTGAACGTGGCAGTGGTTGGAGCAGACCACACCGAGTCACTCCCAGGCTCATTAGCTCAGCTCTGTAGGTGGCAGGTGATAATAAATAATGCTAAACACAAATGTGTTATGAGAGCCTCTATTTTTTTTCCAACACAGAGACATGAGTATTTCAGAGATCACTGGCAGCTACCATTGCATCGCACAATGACTGTTTTGATAAGATGTTTGTTTTTTGTTACGCAGGGATCAGAAAAGATTTTCTTTTATTTGTATCAGTTGTAGATCTCAAGCAATTTTATTTTCAGTAAGTGTTACAGCGTACAAAATTACAATTGCAGTATATTATACTGCACAAACAAATCTCTTGATTTAAATTAAAATGTTTTTTCTCTTTTTGTTGTCCAAATTTAATTACTTTCAAGTATCTTAATTTTCATTTATTGGTGAACTGCTTAATCATGTTGTGTCTTCCAATTATACACGTTTTTTAAACTTTTGCTTATTAATTTTTTTGAACAAAATCACTGCTAAAGACAAAGTGTTCCTCCTGTGTTTCAGTCAGTGAAGTTTTGATTTGACCAACTGATAAAAAGGCAATTTGCTAAAATTATTTTCATTACAAAATCAATAAACTCAAAAGCAGTTGTAGAAGACAGATCTTCATAACTGATCACATTAAACCTGTTGGCTTCAGCTGATTAACAACTTTTAACATTTTTTCTTTATTTATTGTGTTAAAACTGCTATTTTTCCATACAAATATAAAACCAAAATCCATTGCTTGCTTTTTCCATAGTGCTTAGTATATTTTAATATAGTTGATATTTGCAATATATCATTTTAAAGATGTTAAAATAATCTAAAATAATTAACAGTACTATGAATTGACCACCCCTGCTTATTCGTAGTGTATTAAAATGACCACTAGAGGACAGCAGAGTACATGAAATGTTTCATCCTGCAGAACAAGTCAAAATGAACTGTATCCAGATGTGCACAAATAAGTTTAATTGCCTGCTCTAGATTTAATGAATTCCCAAACATCCATGTGCAGGTCAATCCAGTTTATTTCATTTATAAAGTGCATTAGCTGTAATAGAGCTAATTTGTTACGTATTATTATCTCTGAGTGCCAAATAGAGTGTCCTGTGGGGGGTGGACATTAGGAGGCATAGAGGAAGGAGGGGGCCGGTGTATTGGGGGCAAGGGGGGTGATCAGGAAGTTGGAATGTGAGTCCCTGTGTGTGATGTGATTGTTAGCAGAAATGTGTCAGCCCCAAGCTCACCGCCACCACTGAGCCAACTCCTCAAGTCGTTCAAGTAGGACCCTCTGTATGTGACTGTGCATGCGCGCCCCTCGCGTTACCATGACGTCCCCTGATACCTTATCTCTGCCTCCTTTAGTGGAACAAGGGTAAACTCATTCAGGAGGTCGAGAGTGAGGAGGGGTGGGTGGGGGTGAATAACGAGACAGCTAAAAAAGAGTTGGGGAGAGTGGCAGACCACAGGCCCATGTGTGGCCATGGAGGGTGAAACCAGGCTGGATTAGGAACGAGGTTAGAAACCGAAAAAATGTCGAGGGAATAAAGAGGAGGATGGTGGCTGAGTCGGAGCTCATCTCATCACCTGTCAGACATCAGTCAAATCATTTACAGTTTCTGCACAAAATGGATCTCAGTTTGTTCCATTTGAACGCTTTTGCACAACGTGGAGGAATGATGCGCCATGAATGCGTAAATACGCACTAAATGCGTAAATACGCACGGAAAACCTGTCGCATTTTAGTCAGTGCTTAGCTGTTTTAAAAGAAATTACTTTAAAGTTGTATTTTTGTAGAAAATAATCATTCACACGTGTTTCCTCGTCTGACATCAGAGCTTTAACTGAACACACAAACAGATGCCTGATGAGGAATGACTCAATACTCTGTTTCAGAAACGTGCCATCCGTCCAAAATAAAGCATAATTTGGTTATCACGTAGAAGCTTCGCAACTTTTGCTGTCCTTCTCTCTTCAGCTCTTGAAAGCCAAGTTGATTGTATTTTGTTGTTCTGTTTTAATATATTTTGTTTTTTCCCAGGCTACAAACCTCTCAGCTGCAGGTCTCTGGTGCAGAACTCCTCACTTTGATCCACAAATCCTGGTTGCACCATAGTGGTTAGCCACAGCAGCATTTTCACCGGCCTTGCCCGCTCAAGACCAGACTTTAAACATAAAGGAGCATCACATCACTGAACTGCACTGGACAAGCAGGAGGTAAGACACGTGTACACGGAGTGTGTGAGTGTGTGTATGTGTGTAATACCGAGTTGTATCGTTGTTTTAAGTGCTTCAAGTGCTTTTTTTTAAAGTTTTTTTGTTTTAAGCGCTTAATCTTGGCTAAAAATATATATCCAAGACAAGGCTGGGATTATTTAAGAAGCCAATTGCTTTTGTGCTGATTTTTGACTGTTTGTTAGAGTCGATCCTCGAGTCTTCATTTTGGTTTGAAGTTTATACCGACTTTATTTGTAAGGTCCTAGCTTGACTGAAGTATTGTTTTGTTGACAATTAACATGAAGACATGTTGATTATCTATATATATTTATTTTATTATATATATATATATATATATATATATATATATATTAATATTGCCGTTTACAGCCTTTTCGGAATAAAACTGATTGGTATATCCATGCATGTAGTTTATAGTTTTAGAGTAAATGCTAAGTTCTGTCATTTATTTGTGCACATTTATATATTTAAATATAAACAGTCTTTACTACATTTTAGTTTGACATTTTAATTTGTCTGCAAGTTATACGTCTTTTAACTTTATAAATTTTAAAAACAGGTAATGAGGTGATCCAAGTCCTCTTTTATCCTTTATTATAATCAGCTGGGGGGGGGGGG
>JARVJO010000140.1:12312714-12324985 GCA_031762555.1 Cynodonichthys magdalenae | reverse complement strand
ACCGGCCCCCCCCCCCCCCCCCCCGCAAAAAAAGGGTGTTTCTCCGAAATAGTCGCGTATTTGGTTAAAACCACTTTTCTATTAATGACATCTTGATGGACTTTCAGCTTGAAGCCCTACAGTCACTTTGATACAGATATCTTTTCACGTCATGTGCTATTTGGTGAAATGTTGGTAAAGAAAGTTTTTATTTATATAAACAAGATGTATTATAAATCATACTAACAACAAATTTATAAATACATGTTCAATTAATTAAGTGTTAATAAAGATTTTGGTAATCATTTCAGCCATGGGAAAATATGATTTGATGACAGAAAGCGCACAGGTTTTTCTTGTCTAATCCATAATCATGACTTCTTTCAATGCGCGCCTGTTGTTTTAAATAGGTGCCATTAATTATTCTTCTATAACATTGGGACTCCAGCTGACGTGATGAGTTTCAGTCTTCTCCTCATTCAAGAGCGGCTGGTTTAGACGAAAAACATATTTAACAAACAAACCAAAAAACTCATCTCGGTGTTTAGTTTATTATAGAGCTGCGTGTCTTCAAAGAATACATTGTTTTTATCTGATGAAAACAAATTAAAATCATTAGCAGTCATCTTAGGGTGTTGTTGTTGTTGCTGGTTTTGTTCGGTTCCGTGCGTGAGTTTGTTTTAGTGTGTATGTGTGTGTAGGTGTGTCTACGGCCTCCAAAGCTTACTTTGTCTTCTCATCAATGGGTATCATGCACGCATCAGGCTCTGTGGGTTAATTTCACCTGTCATGTCGCATTTGCTAAAGTTTCTTAATGATATTGCGTGTTTGTTTATTTGTTCGTTTGTTTGTTTGATAGACGGAGCTTCCGGTCAGTTTCAACGCTGCAGCTTCTCCTTCAATGCAAATCCTGCAATATTTATTACCTAAAACATGACACTGTGGTATTTATTTATTATTTAGGATTTTGCAGTGTGTTGCTCGTCTTATTTTCAATTTAATTTCTGTATGAATGTGTAAAATATATTCCCAAAAAACAAAATTTGAACAATTAAATTAATTTAATTATAAAAAGATTAATGGCCAACATTCTTTGTTGGAATTGTTTCTGTGTCATGAAACTGATAATGATTTGTTTAATTGTTTAGTTTTTTTTTAATTTGAGGTGTTTTTGCTTACATCAGTTGTTTATTTAATTCAAACCGTATCAAGATGTGATTGAAGTTTTAAAGTTGGAAAGATCAGATCCTGCCGGTGTGTGTCTGTGTGCTTCATTAACCCATTAACAGACTTTATTTTATTAGATTTGTTGCTAAAGATTTCTGATTTGTTACAAAACATTCCACTAATTCGTCAAACTAATATTATTTTAATATGGCTTGTTCTGAGGTTATTAAACAAGGACCAGCTTTAATGTGTTCCTTTTCTCTCAGGAATAAAATTGTATTTTTTATTATCAAGACAGTGACAGTCATCTGTGCTGATGTTGCCTACAAAATATTAGGATTTAGAAATAGATCAGAAATCAGGTTTTTAAACAATTCCAAACATTTTCAAACATAATAAGCATTGCTGTTGTTACATAAAGCAGCTCACAGGGTCAGAACCATAATGAGCAAATGCTAAAACAGTTTTTTTCCGTTTTACGTCTAAAGGCCATTTAGGTAAAACGATAAAATGCAAAAGATTTTTTTGTCAAAATTTCAAATGTTTTGATTTTCTTTCTGACAAACATAGGCAGAGCTAAATGTTTTCTTTTTTTTGCAAATGTAATTAAAAGATGGGAAAAAATGGGATCTAAATCATTAAATTTAGTCAGAATTTTAAATGCAGGTAAAATAAAACCTATGCAGAGACGTATAGACCTAAAATACTTAGTTAATGTTTTCCTCATTTAGAATTTTAAAAAGTCGTTTTGCTCAAGTTGGAAAACTGCGTCTTAGTTCTGTCTGAAAACACGTTGGAAACAAAACGTTTAAACAAATTTCTGCAATTAAACAACAGTAAAACCCAGACATCATTTTTATTATATTTAAAAACACAATTTTGACCAACAACAATTCTTAACAGACACAACTAGTTATAAATGAGTGACAAAAACATTTGCTCAACACGTGAAGACCGTGCGTAAAGGTGTGCGTAAAACTGCGCGTATGGCACGTGACGCTGCAAACATCACATGGATTACAGCCTGGAATTATAGAGTAGTTTAGAATAGACAAATAAGAAAACCCGGGGTGGGAACCTGGAAGGAATCAGTATTTTGGGATGTAGTACCGTTCGTGTTCAAGCAACATCCCCCTCTGCCTCCTTCTCCTCATCCTCCTCCTCAGTCCGTCCCCCTTGCCCCCCTCTGCTTACGTATCCGGACTCAGTTTCCGCTCGGCGCTGTTTGGCCGCTGACACGCAGCAGAGGGAGGAGAGGGAGCCGTGGAGCTGACAAAGCAGCAGAGACTGACAGGGAGAGGAGGGGAGAAGGAGGTGTCCGACCTGCTCCATCGGGATTCGGCTACAGCTTAGCGCTAAGTGCTATCAGGGGCTCGGCTCACAAAACGAGACGAGGGGGGCTCGAGACTTGGTTAAAATGCTCCAAACGGAACCAAGCAGCGTCTCGTAGAGGCTCCTTCAGGATCTCAGCTCTGCGTAGCGGAAATCTGGGAGGGGAAACAGGGAGGATTCATGGAGAATCGGAGCAGCTTCTTCGTGCAAAACGCCTGGATTATCTGACTGGAGCGTTTAAAGTGGAAACGGTGCTTTTTCTGTTCTGCCTCTCGCAGCCTGTACACGAAGTGGTTTCTGTTTTTTAGGTAAGACGATTCTGCTGTGATGCTTTTCAGAACAGTTTCCATATAGAACAGGTTGCAGAAGCTCTGTGGAGAGAAGTAATCAGGAGTGTGCCTTTTGTTTTACTTTGCGCTTCACATGACACAAGTCAGGAAAAACTAACATGTGTGTGTTTAATTTGCAAAATATGCAGAAAATGTGATTTATTTTTTTGTTCTAAAGGGAAAATATCATTTGCAACCTGAGCTCCAAACATTAGATTCTAGTGAAGTCTAGTTTCCACTAAAATGACTGTCTGCAAAATAGTCTACATTTATGACAAATATAAGTTAGTTTCCCCAAGTGAATTTTTAAACTTTTGTTTTCTCTTTCAAACCAGTCAAATTGTTTCACAGCATCGAGAAACTACCCTGAATACTGACTGTTTTGTAATAAATTAATCCTGCATTTCTGTTTAAGTCGAGCCAAATTTCACCGTTTATGTATGTGTGTGTGTGTGTGTGTGTGTGCGTGTGTGTGTGCGTGTGTCGAAGCAGTGTTCTGAGCTCCGGGTCATGGCGGACCAAGAGGAGACTTTTGTGCTGCAAAACTCCCCGGCTGGTTCGGATTCGAGGGAATTACAAAACGAGAATAAACCCGAGAAACAAAACGGAACCACGAGCAAATCTCCGTCATCACAGACGACTTACATTCAGCAGGTCAGTGTGTGTGTGTGTTTGTAGGTGTGTGTGTGTGTGTATCTGTGAGGGCCCTGAATCCTGCAGGCCACAAACTCAGGGGTCAAACTCACAACTGTTAAAGTTGAACATTTATTCAAACTGAACTGTATTTTGTTTTTTTACCTGCATTTCCAAAATGTAAATTTAGATTTTTTTTTTAATTTATTTAAACAACTATTTCTTGTTCTTGTTCTAGATCAATTGAGTTTTAAAAAATAATTTCATACGTGAAACAACTTAAAAACAAAATTGGAAAAACTAAATAAAAGAAAGATGCCTGTTGTGGAGGAGAAATACTCAGAAATATTATTTATTATTTATTATTGGTCATGTTTTTTTATAAAAATAGACATTTTTGACAAAATGTAAGTTTCCAGCTCATAAAACCTGCTATTATTTCTCAACTTTTGTTATATTTCAATAATACATAAAAATTGTTAAACTGTATATTTTTACGCAATGAGGTGCACGACTGACGCATAAAACAGGCCTATCGTGGTGCTATTTAATGAGTTTTGCATTTTATTTTGAAGGGAATGGAAGGAATAAAAGTCTACCTGCACGAGAGAGAGTTATGGGTGAAGTTTCACGAGGTGGGCACGGAAATGATTATAACCAAAGCTGGACGGTAAGAACCATTTTTGGACACACGTGTTTTGTTATATAGACACTATTTATTTTTGAACTTAGATGATTTGGAAACATGGGAGTAAAAAAAAAAACATCTGGCGAACCATTTAACCGAACGCACAGGTTTTAGCCTGGGTGGCCTGATTTTGGAGAATGAAACGGACCAATCAGCGTGAGAGACAACAGGAAGACTGATGTCTGCTCGAAAACACATCCAGCTGATCCTCTCATCAGCTGCATTCAGATCAGTTTTTTTTTTTTTTTGTGACATTGGGCTACTCCACCGTGTAGGTTTGGGCTGCGTGCTGGGAGTGTGTGTCGCTGTCAGCTCCCATGTGGAGTGTGAACATACATATATGCATGATGGCCGCTGGTGTCTGCAAACAGCCCACACGTGTTACTGTAAATGATTCAGATCAATTATTGAACGCAGCTGCAAACCAGAGGAAACACTGCGCGGATTTTGAATGCAAGGGTTAACTTTCTGCAGTATGTGAAATATATGATTTACCAAAATGATATGTGGGGGGGAAGAGAAAAACTTTAAAATGGTTCCTCTCAGACACAAAAAACGCCCTTCTCTTAAAATAAGCTCCCTCTCCAAACTAAATAAAGGCTTTAAACACAAGTCAGCTGGTCCCACGCGAGCTTGTACGCCTTTTAATTGTGTTTAGTTTGAAGTAGAAGTTGGACTCATAAAAAGGGTGAAAGACACGTTTAATTTCTTTAGGATTTTGTTTAAAATAGGTTTAATGTATAAATTGGAGACTTTTAGACATTTTTCACTAAAATGTTTGTTTGGTTTGTTCCTTACAGGAGAATGTTCCCAAGCTTCAAAGTGAAGGTCACGGGATTAAACCCCAAAACCAAATATATTCTCCTGATGGATGTTGTTCCTGCAGACGATCATCGATACAAATTTGCTGATAATAAATGGTAAAAAAAAATCACGATTTTGACTTTATTAGTTCGTTTTTATTGTTATTTTTTCCACAATAATACCAAATAAAACATAGATTCAGGCATCCTCAGGTTTCTTTATCTGGAGCTGATCCGCAGGAAATTTTATTCTGTCCTGATGGACGAGAATCGGAAGTGAGCGCAATATTTCCTGCAGAGTTATGAACTGTGTTTTTTCTGACGCCTGCCAAGATCCGCAGCCTCCAGGGAGACGGCTCTCACTCCGAGCTCACTTCTTCGAGGCAGATAAATGCTGATGACTTTTCCTACAGCTCCTACAGCAGCCGCCTGAATGCGCTCAGAAACATGGGGCGGTGTCCCCCCCCCCCCGAGTTTGGATACAAAAAAAAGCTGATCTCCGACCTATGGGCCATGGAGCGCCTTGTTTTGGGTCAGTGCCTTTAAAAGAGGCGACACTTGAAGAGGATAATCAGATCCTGCAGATAATGACCAGAGCAAATCCATGTCTGGAACTAATTCTGTCCTTTATCCGGCAACATGTTGCAGGATGACACTTTATGGGTCAGTGCGTGAATGCAAACATTTTTGGAAAGTAGTAAACATCCAGCGGGTCTGACCTCTGTGCGTCATGTTCTTAAATGTCCTGAATGACTGAGACTCCAAATTAATGAGCATGCGCTGGTTTCTATTTTATTTTTTACAAATAATCTTAATATTTAATTTTTCTCAGATTTCTGTATCTGCACGGATGACAACCGACATATGGACAATAGTTGTCCCCTTCCGGTTGTATGATTGGTGTTGTAGCGTCTGCAAAGGTTGCATATGTGTGTCAGGAATTAGTAACTATGTGCTGTGTGTGTGTGTGTGTGTCAGGTCTGTGACCGGGAAGGCCGAGCCCGCTATGCCCGGGAGACTCTACGTCCACCCGGACTCTCCGGCCACCGGGGCGCACTGGATGAGGCAGCTGGTCTCCTTCCAGAAGCTGAAGCTCACCAACAACCACCTGGACCCGTTTGGACACGTAGGTGCCTGACTGAACCTGTGGTTCTGTGGCTGGACGTGTTTTAGGGTCTGCGGTTCTGATGCGGGAAAACTGTTAGGTGTGTTTTGCGCTGCGGCGCGTGCGCAGTGTGAACGCGGCTTTAAACTTCCAGCTCGTTTATTGGTCACTTAGTCAGTTATTATTAGAGCTTTACATCATGGTTTTATTTCTTCATTTATTTTAAACAGTTTTAGAACTCTAAAGTTTGTTTTGATTTGTGTAAAACTCAAATCAAAGGGGATGAGCGATTTTATTATTCTTTTTATTATTATTGAAATCACTTTTTAGAACTTTTATTTTATTTATTCAAAGAGAAACAGTAGCTGCTGCTGACTACACTTTAATTTGAGTAAATCTAACACAATTGCTTTAGATTTACTCAATTCATTTGAGTAGAACCTGTTCACATAATTTATTTAAGTAAATTCAACGCATTTTTTAGTGTACAAAAAGGGAAAATGGTGCAGTTGCCTCTACTTTAACATTTTTTGAAAGTACTTTATATGATAAATTCTTAACTAAGTTAACAGAAACCATGCTTGTGTCATTATAGTGTTTTGGATTTATATATATATATATATATATATATATATATATATATATTGTTGAACTGTCTCTTTCCAAAGTTGTCTGTTGCTTTTTGTTATAAAAAAGTTAACTATTATTATTATTATTATGATTATGATCAGTTAAGTATATTGGTCTTCATTTTTAAATAAAATGTACAATTTATAAATAAAGCTTTTTTGCTAAAAAAAAAAAAGTAATTTATAATCTTTGTAATCTGAAATGCTAACAAACATGAAAAAACTAAATTTGTTTTAACAAACTTCTCAAGTTTCATTTTATTGCTATATATTTTAAATATTTGTGAATAATTTACAGAAATATGGTCTTCTGTCTAAAAAAAGCAAAGTCCAAAAAACTAAGAAATCTTCTTTCCTACAACAGAAACTAATTTCAGCTAAACACTTATAACTTATGTTAAATTGGAGAAATTGGACATTCACGAGTCCCGTGGCCCGGATAGATTCTACAATCTCCTATAATGTGATCCACATTTTTTAGATTTGACTCCATCCATTTTCCTTATTTAAGCCCTCATTATTCTACATCTGGAATTAGTCTCCTTTTTAAAAAAATCCTGTCTAACAAAGAGCACAAAAGATTTGATCAGCCAACTGTCCCGCTGGCAGCAGGTTTTTATAAATGTTAGCAATGATGAGAACACTGTGACCTAATTAAATGTCTTCCTAGTCTCACAATTAGTAACATTTGTTTTAGGGAACAGGCTGTGCTGTAAAATAAAAAGCAGTTGGTAAAAAAAAAACTAAATGCCTGCTTTTATGAAAAATAATAACAAAAAGATAAGATTAAGTCTGTAAAACCATCCAAATAAAGAAAGTAAAAAGTTGCATTTAGTTTTTATACTTTGAGTCAAACACGTAGAGACAAAAGCACAAATTTAAAACACAATTTGCCACAGTAATAAATACATTTATTAGTATTCAGATTAACCTGTATTACTTCACTGTTGGATTATGTTACTGAATAGTTTTAAAACGTCTTCTTGTCTTCATATTCTCACTGTTACCTATAGAGAACATTGACCTGCCTGCTGATGAAATGAAACAAATGGTTCAGTTCTGTGTGAAGTTTTTTGGTTCACTTTGATTGTGGTCCTGGTTCTGCCTCTTCCTCAACACCAGAAGATGCATAATTAAGACCCTGCTGGTGAACCAGAAACACACACTCTGTCAGCTTGTTGATGCAGCTGGTCCAAATAACTTGTAGCTTATTATTTATTCACTATAGCAGCGACTCACAAAGTCAAATCCCACTGATCCAGATCAAACCGAGTCAGGACAGACCGGAAGCTGCAGGGGTTATTTTTTTGTGAATTAGATCATTTTTATCAGAGTGAGACTGAGTTTAGAAAACAAAGAAGTTCTGAGGCAAATGATGCCAGGTCTAAATAGTTTCAGTCTTGTTTGTGTGTTTTTCCTTTAAATAACTGCATTACTTAAAAAAAACATTGAAACTTTATTCTTTTGCAAGGAAAACAGAAACAGCATTATGTTTTTTGTTATATTGTTCTTTCAAGTAAAATAAATATAGTATAGATCAAATTAGAACTATAGGGGTGGGCCATTGATCCAATACCAAGTAAATACAAACTAATATTGCAGATTTCAATATGATACTTGACATTGAATAATTTAGTTTGTTTATTATGATGAAAAACAAAGATTTTAGGCAAATAAAAATGTTTTGTATTAACTTACAACAAAATAAAACAATGTAACAGTAAAAAAAAATGTCAAATATATATTACCTCCCGTCTAATCAAAATGACAAAAAATAAATAACAATGTAACAAAAATATAAATAAAATAATTTCAATAACAACAAAATATACTGTCCATTGTGTGTCGGCTTGACGTAGATAACGACTAACACCAAACAATGAGGAGACTTTACAAACTGACTTTATTTTTTACTTTTTCTATGAAAAATAAAGTCTGTAGTGCAAATAAAGTGTAAACAAAATAATTGATTTCATCACACTATCAATCTGGTGCATCTATCAATACTTGGACCAATATGATATTGAATATTTGTAATAATAGTTTTACCAATAAATGAGGTTTTAAAGTACAAATCGATTTGGCAGAACACTGTTGTCAGAATATGCATATGTTGCCTGTAGTGATGTTTTTTAAATGGATGATAAGCAAGAAATTAGTTGAATAAAATGGAAGAAAAATATAGAAAAATCATTGTTATTGTCATTGCACGCATGGGAAAGCCTGATGTATCTTCAACATCTTTCAATAATCAAATAAATAAATATTGCATCATTACTAAACAATGTATAAAGGCAATAAAATATGAACTAATTCCTTCCATAATAGAGTTATAAGTTCCATGTAGGTTAACTCTTGTAAATCCTCTTTATGTTTTTTTTTTGTTTTGTTTTGTTTTGTTTTTTGCATGAAGTAATCCTCAACATTTTCTTTAAAGCATTTTTTTGTATCACTATTTAAACTTTGAGGTTTGACAGAATCATTTAGTAACTTGTTTCAAAATAGCCCCATGCTACTTTGAATTTTGTGTTCAATTCTTGGGATTATTCTTTAATTTGAGTCTTTCTGTGGTGTTTAGGTTAAGAGAAAATTGGTCTCATTGTTCCAGATTCAAACTATTGCTTTTTTTAGTCTTCGAGTCCTAAAATATAATTTGTTTTTGTCTCAGATTTCATACCAAGCTGAAGAGTTTAGCTTTGATCTCCCTCTCAGCTCCCAGAATATTTCTCCGGATTATTAATCTCCCCCTTCGTCAGTTGTGCTCCCGCACTCGTCCCCGTGCCTTCCCACACATGCTCAGGGCCCACAGGGTGGATGGAGTGTGAGGGCCGCTCTGTTTACGTTTGAGTGGCGGTGTGCGATGAGCATTGGATGATGGTGTACAAAGCCAGCTAATCCCGAGGCTCGGGGAAACTCTCTGATGTTTGCAGAGCTTGAAAGCAAAGGGCAGCCTCTTGAGACCCGAAGTGATCCCTCACTATCATTAAACAGTATCATCCAGGGGTTGCAGGGGGAGGAGGGGCTGGACATGCAAGGAACCCGGCAGGCCAGAGACTGGGCCAAGAAAACGAGGTGTGTTCCGGGGTCCCAGTGGGTGGTCTGTAAATACACCGACACAGCCCCCACACACACACACACACACATTTTGTCCACAGGAACACTCAGTCAGTGGAGCGTACTGGTTTCTATGTAACATGTCTCCAAGGCAGAGATTCTGAAGCTCCTGCGCTGACTGACATGTTTGATGGACTTGTTGAGGTCTGTCCCGGTTTTGGTTGGATCTCTGTGGGCCCAACAAATGAGCCAGTAATGAATGCACACATGGAAAATGGTTTTGTTTAACCTACTTTTATCATTGCTCCAGCTGCAGAAAGTGTTGCAATCAGAGTGTCGTTTAAAACCCAAAGACATGCTGAGGTGCTGGTCGGGGGAAGAATCTAAAATGTTTGATTCAGTGAAACAATCCTGAGTGGATTGATGCCTCTCTGAGGGGATCAGAAATGTCCTTTAAATTGTTCATTTTTATCAAATGTATTCTGAGAAGCTTGTTTGTCCTGCTCATTAGGAAAATCTAATGAAGTTTCACAATAAGATAGTTGTCATCATAGGCCTCAGTGCAGTGATGCAGGTACTTAGAGCAACTCCTGGTCTGCTCTGGTGCTGGCAGTGAAAGGCATACAAAAACAATCCTTGAGATAAGACATGAGGAGAAATGTCTATTGGGACTGGGAGGTGGGGTTGGAGGGAGCAGGAGGAGGTGGAGTTAGGAAAGTCTCTATTTTTATCCTGAATTTGATGAAAACAATATCACAAAACAAACAAAGAAATAAAGATGATAAACAAAACTCCCCAAACTTTCTGAACAATCATAAAAAGCACAGATCAGAGTGAGAAAAAGTTCAAAGCTCAAGTTCAGCTGAATATGAGCTGCATCAGTGCAGGAGCTGAATAAATGTCAGCACAGCAAACTGTACTTATGATGATTAAACGTGGAAACATGAACTTAGTCAACTTTTTGTTCAGGTTTCAGTATTAAATAAAGCCAATCAGACTATTAGACTAAATACTATTAATGATAATTACAAACTTGTTTTAGTTGTTATTTATGAAGAATTGTAAAACCAATTTACCTTGCTTTAAAAGCATCGAGTTCACAAAAATACGTTTAAAATGTCTGCAGAATGAAACTGAATGAGTTCAAATGTCATGAACAGATCTGCAAAAACAAGTTTCTGTTTTACTTTTTTTTGTTCCATTTCTGTTACAGATTAATAGATTGAAAAACATTTTACAAGTATTATTTACCAATTACGTCTTTTAAAAAAAAACTAGTTAGACATTGCTTTTTTAATTTTTTTTTTTAATTTGCTGCAAAGTAAATTTGTGTTTGTCTATTTCCTTTTTTTAGTTTTTTTAGATACTCTTTTAAAAAAGCCTTTAAAGCATTTCATTTGTTCAAAGCTGCTTTCTCTTTTTTCCAGATTATTCTGAACTCGATGCATAAATACCAGCCGAGGATTCACATCGTGAAAGCGGATGAAAACAACGGATTTGGTTCCAAAAACACGGCCTTCTGCACTCATGTCTTCCCCGAGACAGCCTTTATTGCGGTCACTTCCTATCAGAACCACAAGGTATAAATATTTATTTTTTTGTTTCTTTGTTTCTTTGTTTCTTTGTTTGTTTCTTTCTTTGTTTGTTTCTTTCTTTCTTTCGCTGTTTTGGGATCTAAATCTGTCTTCACTGTATTTTTGCGCATATTTTGGGGCAAACTTTTGTGTTCCGTTTGTTGCACGAGTTGGTTTTAAGGAAACTTGATTAAAAAATAAAACACGGGTACAAACGCAAGAAAATGTTATTGATTTACTTTTTATTTTGTTATTCTGAACGGTTCATGCGCCTCACATTTACTGCGTCTGCAAGATGGGAAGTAAAATGCGCGGATATTCTGCGACTTTAGAGGGGAAAAAAACAACAACAACTCTGATATTTCATGGAGTCACTGACAGAAGAGAGTTAAAAACCTTCAGAAACTCCGACAAGAGACGCTGTCTGACCTCAGGCGACTTTTAGAAAGCTGCAGATAATTCTGATAATCCGCAGGCAGTAGTTTTCCTCTCAAAGCCCAAGCAACAACAACTGTTAGGCTATTATTATTATTATTATTATTATTATTATTATTATTATTATTATTATTATTACTTTATTTAAAAAACTGCGCTTTACTTTGTTAGAACAAATTGTTGTTATTTATATTATTTCTAATGCAGTAAATCTTGTGGTTCGTTTCTTTTTTTAACTCCCATATGTTTAAAATGGTCCCTTAATTTTCGGACATAATGGCGCAAAACAAAACTGAAAAACACAACTTTAAAAAAAAAAAAAACGTTATGTTACCGCAAATTGTTTCTTTTCACGTCTTTATTTCTCCTTTGCTTTTCAGCTAATGATTTTGTACCTTAGCGCAATTTTTTTAAAGCTGAGAACTTGGATCATTCTCTCTTTATATATCTATCTATATATATATATATATATATATTAGGGGTGCAACAATACAGAAAATTCACGATTCGGTTCGGTTCGATACTTTTGTCTCACGGTTCGAT
>JARVJO010000140.1:12296290-12311302 GCA_031762555.1 Cynodonichthys magdalenae | reverse complement strand
ATGTATTAGGCCATTTTTGTAGTGAGTGGATTTTGTAGAACATTTTAAGCTTAGGACCTCTATAAAACTGATTTAGTTTTCTGGAAATATGGTGACTTGTGAGGAGTCAGACACATTCCCCCAAAAACTCATTGTGAAATAGTCAGAATCAAATAATTCTCTAAAAATGGCTGTTTTTAATAAAAAGTTTTTAATTTAACCAATAAGAAATGATTATTTATTATTGTTTACTGTTTCAGATCACCCAGCTGAAGATTGAGAACAACCCCTTTGCTAAAGGCTTCCGTGGAAGTGATGACATGGAGTTACACAGGATGTCCAGAATGCAAAGGTAGCTTCATCATCTTTAATTGATCATGGAGGGAAATAATCCCACATATGCTGAGTGATGTCAGATAAATGTCTCATCAGCTGGACAGGAAACACTGACATCCCAGTTGTCACTTAACAAGCCCAGGTTTAATGCTTCAGTCACTCAAACGCAGGCCAGTTCTGATTGTGTCTCTTTCAGTGAGTGTTATTTTCAGTGATGTAAGTGTAGTTTTTGATCATCGGCCAGTTTTCATGCTGAAGACTTTTATGGCTGATCTGGCAGAACCTCTGAAGCGAGACTGCAACATCTTTCTTCCACAGAGCTTTATGTTTTTTTTATTTTTCCTTTTATAACTAGAAAGCTCCAATTGCTTTTGTTCGTGAGGGTGTGGGCGTGTGGTCGGGCGGGTGGGGGGGGGTGGGGGGGGGGGGGGGGGGGGGGGGTGGAACTGGTGAATATCTCTCGGTCAGGCAGCCAAGGCTGTACAAGACCACTTTAGTCTCTGTTATTCAGACCAGATGAGGACTGGATCATGAGTTTCTACTGCATGGAAAACACGTTTTCAAAGAAGAAAATCTGGTTTTGGAAAAACCCACTGCCCCCTTTATTTCTTTTCTTTTCTTTCTTTTTTTTTTTCTTTTTCTTTTTTTGACAGCCAGTATAAAAACCAAGGCTTTCCAAATTCCAAAATCAGGCAACAAGTGGGAAAGCTCTCTGGCTCTAATTCCTACAAACTTCATATAAACTTTTTTGTTTAAGCCATACATTTTAACTCAATGTTTTAGTATAGTTCCTGGAAAAGCTTTTTAAAAAATTGCTTAACTTTTGAAAAGTTTTTAAAACAAAACAATAGATAAAGCAGATCCACTTAATGCTACTCAGCCAGACTAATGCATTGTGTTTCGGCCAATTTAATTTAAATTTCAAAACTTGCACATAATACATAAAACCACAATTTTAATCTAAAATATACTCTCTGTGTGCACTTGGTTACACTTTTCAGAGAAAAGTTTCTTGCAAAACTAGGTCACTTTTTAATATGAGTGGAAGATCCTGGAAATTTTAGTGTTTATTCTATCTCAAGTAAATACAGGCAGAGTAGTAAAGTAACTAAGTATACTTTGTTACTGTACTTAAGTAGAATTTTTGGGTATCTGTACTTTACTTGAGTAATTATTTTTCAGCCTACTTTTTACTTCTACTCTTTATATTTTCACACAATTATCTGTACTTTCTACTCCTTACATTTTAAAAAAAGGCAAGAAGTAGAAAGTCGTCACTTTTATTTCCTTTTTGCTTGTTTTCATTCCAGCTTGTTATTGTAAAAAGTAAAAACCATCCATATAAATTGCGCCTGCTAGAGTGAATTTAATTGTGGTTGAATGAGAAGTATAAATATATTAAATTCTGATACCATTGAAGGAAATTTTGTAATTGATTAACTGAATGCTTGATGCAGTTTTGTATTTTTATACTTTCTGATCATTGCAAGTAAGGTTAAAACAGACAAAAGGTGGTGTGTGTCTTATCGATGTGTTCTTTCTGTCTGTTTAAACAAAAGTTAGTTATGTTCTGATGTCTGACGTAAAACGTAACACCTCCAGGGGTGTAACCAGGAAGAGACCGAAGAGGTTATAATGTTGAAGTTTAGAGGTGTTTTTAGAAGTTTAGAGTTTTGCAGGCTCTGTTAGATCCAGTCTGCTGGGCTGTTTGTTTGGGTTTTCACTCAAGGCCTTATGCTGAGGCCTGTGCTGTGTACTGCTGAAACTGATTGGAGTCAGAAGAAAAGAACAAAGTTTTGAGAATACATCAAAGTGGATTCCTGCTTTTATTCAGGCATATCTTTTTGAACTACGCAATATTTTCACACCCTATTAGTTTGTACAAAAACAAAACATGTCACACTCCAGCAGGACATATGTAGCCAAGGTGCCCAGAGTGGGGCCCATAGGCCAAAACTGGCCTACCAAGCCATTTAATTTGGCCCACCAGCAGTTGCTATGGTTACCAGGTTGTAATTTGTTATCCTATGTAGAAACACAGTATTTACACTCCATTCATTGACCCAATGACTATATAAGAGGCTGTAGTGCAGTTAGTCAAAAACATGGACCACCACACTGGCTGCTAGCTTAATCAATAAAAATAAAAGGACTGTATTTAAGAAGTATTTGTATTTTATTAATTATATTATTGCATTTGGCCTGCAGCCCTCGGATAGATTTTCATTTTGGGGAAAACATTTGGGCACCCTTGATATATGTGTAGAAACTGAAACAGCTAGACTATTGCATCCTAAATTTAACATAAAATAATTATTTTAATACTGCATAGTCATTTCTGCAGTTTTTGTGGGAGGTCACCTCCTGATAAATGTCAATACGAAAAATCTAACTGCTCATTTTAAATCAATAAATTACTTTTAATATGTAAGTACAAAAAATATCAGATACTTTAAGACCTTTACTCAAGTAATGTTCGGAGACTTTAACTTTTACCAAAGTAAGTTTTTGGTAAGATACTTGTACTTTTACTTAAGTATGACTTTGTAGTACTTTATACAACAGGGCTAGTATATCAGATTCTGATGCCAATGTTTGTCATGTCCATTAAATAATGTTATGAGTTTGACTTTAGTTAGTTGATTATGATAAGGACATAGCTTTCAGGCAAAAAAAAAATGTTTTTGTGTTAACTAACAGTATCAAATTAAACAAATAATTCCCTTATTATTTTCTGCTGTACAAAACTGTTTAAGAAAAAAGCCACTAGTGCAAAATAACAAAAAAGAAGCAACAATGTAACTAAAATATATATAAAACAATGTCAACAACACACACATAAAAACAATTCTCCTTGCATGCGGGCATGAGACTAATATAGAGACTCTGGACTGCCAACTTTATTTTTCACTTTATTTGAGAAAAAAAAAAGTCAGTAGTGCAAATAGTGTAAAGAAAAGAATCAATGTTATTATGCTAGTATCGATCCGATACCAGTACCCATATTGGTATCAATAGTATTGATACTTGGACCAATACGCCC
This sequence comes from Cynodonichthys magdalenae, assembly GCA_031762555.1. Classification (NCBI taxonomy): domain Eukaryota; kingdom Metazoa; phylum Chordata; class Actinopteri; order Cyprinodontiformes; family Rivulidae; genus Cynodonichthys; species Cynodonichthys magdalenae. The sequence goes on along the minus strand of JARVJO010000140.1, from coordinate 12,307,944 downwards.
ACCCCTACTGTTTAAATCATAGAACAGAAACAATGTTTTGACATCAAATTCTAAACATGTTCACTTTGTGTTGCAAGTTTACTTGCTGATAATTCACATGTGTTGCTGTGTGTGTGTTTGTGTGTTTGCATACATGCAGCACCAAAGAGTACCCGGTAGTGCCTCGCAGCACGGTGCGACAGAGGGTTGGCTCCAGCCAGAGTCCGTTCAGTGGTGACGTCCAGGGCATGGCCACACCCAGCACCCTGAGCTCGCAGTACTCCCAGTGTGACAACGGGGTTACGAGAACCTCTCAGGACCTGCTGCCTCAGTCGGGTTCCTACCCGCTCCCACATGAGCACAGCCAGGAGTACTGCATCAAGAGGAAAGGTAGGAAGGCTCTGCAGAGTTCAGATCACACTGGTTTAGGTTTTGACTGAGTTAGGGTTTGTGATTGGATGGTTATAACTGTCACAAGAAAAATAGTTATTTTGTCAGTTCCTCTCATGCCTTGACTCTCTCTAAAACTATTTTTTCAGAATAAAAATGGTCTGTTTCTCCAGCATTCCAACCTTTTCTTTTGCATTCCTCCTTCAGTGTTCCCTACCTTATTGCACCCTCATCACCCTGTTTATTTTTTTGTTTATTTGTTTTGTTTTTCACTACAGACACCTCCTTCAACAACTGCATCTCTACTAGCTCCTCCAGCCATAGATTTTGGAAATTGTGTGTTCTTTAATTTGCTGCAGTTTGGGATGTTTTCACTTCCCAGATCATTCTCAGTTTAGAATGAACTCTACATTTTCTTCACCTTATTCCTAGTTTATGATGGGCAACAGTTGCCTCTCTAAGATCATTGGTGATGATTTTTGTGCTCTGCACTGTGTTAACACATACCTGAGTGCTGCAGATCAGCAGAAAGCCAAAACTGCAGAGTTCAAAGAGATGCTTAAATTAGTCAGTGTCTGATTAGCAGCGCATGTTCATTACCTTCTTTATTAAGGCACTATAAGCACACTCGGTTTACTTTGGCCTAACTTTGAGAAACAAATAGTGACACTAAGCAACACAACACGTGGTTTTGTTCAGATTAGGTTTTATTTACCTAACTTAAACCGTCCTGAGAAAAAACTAATAAGAAATAAATAAAGGATTATATCCTTTAAATATGTTGTGTTACATAAGAAATAAAGAATGAAAATACAGCATGTCTTTTTGAAATCTAAATACACATTTAAATTAAAGATCTTATCTGGTAATGGGTTGTAGTTGTACGTCTCGTAAATAATTTCTGAGTTTCATAAAAATCCATTCAGTGTTTCATGAGATATTTTACTAGCAGAGTTACCTTGATAAAGTTTAAAGCAAAGATTATGCTTGTTGAGAAGCACACAGTGTATGTTTTGGGACTGACTCTCAGCTAAAATACACTAAACTCAACACATCTGTCAGACTGACAGAATTATGATCATTTTGCATTTTTATGCTCAGTTCATTCTGATGATCATCTTCAGTTATAATGACTTCAGAAGTTTTTCAAATGTGAATGTACAGCTAATGATTGCTTTCTGCAAGTTCCGATGGTTCAAGATATTTTCCTAACTGTCAGACACACAAACACATTGGCACACACACACACACACATCTTTTATCTGTCAGCGAACAAAAGTGCTGGTCCAAAAGAAAAGACTACATATATTTGACATTTTTTTAGTTAAATAACAAATGGAATAAGAGCCATTATAGTTCCAACAAAACTGAAACAGAGCAAACTTCTGTTTCTTGTTTTGAGAGGTACTTCACTTGAATAAGTCTGATTCTCTGTCTGTAACTTTGCCTGCAGTGGAGGACGACTGTCACTCAGGTGAGCACAGCTATAAGAAAGCCTATCTGGAGAGCTCGTCCAGCGAAGAGGACCATTACTACCGGCCTGTCGGCTACCCCCAGAGCCTCAGCCTTGCCGGTGGGCCCTACCGCAGTGAATCCAGCCAGCGACAGGCCTGTATGTATGCCAGCACCTCACAAGGCCCAGAATCTGTTCCCAGTTTGGAGGACATCAGCTGCAACACCTGGGCCAGCGTCTCCCCTTACGGTAGTTGTTCTGTCACCACCATGCAGCCGATGGAGAGGCTGCCCTACCAGCACTTCTCCGCTCACTTCACCTCAGGGTCTCTAGTGTCCAGACTGGGCGGCGTGGGAGGCCACGCCTCTCCGCAGCTGGGTGAGGGTCACCACGCAGCCATGTACCAGAGCTCCATGACCCACCAGACTTTGGGCCGGCAGTGCAGCCCCGGGGCCGGGATCCAGTCGCCAACAGCTGGCTTACAAGGAAACGAGTACCTCTATACACACGGCATACAGCGCACTCTATCACCACACCAGTACCACTCTGTACACAGTGTCAGCATCATGCCAGAGTGGAGTGAGAACAGCTAAAAGAAAGACAAAAATAAAAAAATAAACATTCCTTTATCAATCATCAGATGCTGATATTAAAAAAGACTTCTAAGGACCAAAACAAGGCAGAGTTTAGATAAATTTATATTTATATTTTTAAGAATGTGTTGCAATTACTCTTAATAAAACCAATGTTATTTGGAGAACAGTGGCTGCAGCGGATGTTGTTGTCCAGGAGAGGATGTATTACACCATTAAAGACAGCTTCTGCACCCATAAACATGCAACAAACATAAATCAAAATGGAGCTGGAACTCATCAGCATGGCTGCTCCTGGGCAGAGAAAACGGAAGCTCAACAAAGGAACAATCGTCTGCAGACTGACTGTTGACTTGTGCAGTTTTTTGTTTTTTTTATTATTATTTTTTGGATGTCTGTGATTAGTGAATTTATCTTTATTATCTTTAGAATGTTTCTCTTCAGACACATCAACCCAAGTTCTCATCTTCCTCAACACTTTTGTATCTAACTTCATCTTTGAACAGGCTCCTGTTAGGAGGTTCTTATTGTGGTTCCAGTGAATGTGGCTGTTTTTAAACCTGCCAAAAGATTTACTTTTATCACTTCCAATATGTTGAGAATGTTTCTGTCAAAGACTGTCAAACAGAATGTAAAGGCAAACTCCCTCCTCAGAAGGTAAGATCTCACAGTTTTATGTTAAAGATTCTGACTTAACATGATGCTGACATCACTTTAAAGAGCAACACTAATGCATTTACAGTTGGCTCGATCCAGTCATAACAATCAAACAGAAGTACTCATCATGTTAGTTTTTATTTATCAATTTGGTAGTAACTGGCACTCTTATTGTGATGCAGGGAGATGGAAATAAAAAGCACCCAAGGACCAATTATGGTTTTCTGTGTTGTTAGATGGTAAAAGATACCCTCTGGTACCAAAATATTTACACACAGATGCTCAAACAGTCAGATGTACTGATACAGATTTAAACAAAACAGTATTGAAACAGTATTGGGATCTATTATAACTAGAAACGGAACCAGAAGCTTGAAGTTGAAGCAATAATGGACAAGCGTCCACTACTGGAATAGCTGCAGTAAGTTTTTAATCAGTCCCTCCAAGTAAACGAATGGGACATTTGATTCACTAAAAGATAAAAAAACTTTTTTTTCCCAGCTTTTATATTTTGTTGCTTCACGGTGCTCCTATCCTTTTGTTGACTTTTGTTTCAGTAGGTTATTTGAGACTTAAAGCACTGTGATTGATGAAGTAGCAACTTATCAGAGGTTTTGGAGGGTGTCTGGGTGGGACTTTTGTATTGAGGGACATTCTAATGTTCATGGTGCACAGACTCTGGCTCTGAAAAAGCAAGATGGCGGCCCACAAAACTGACAACTTGGCTTCAATTCTAAACAAGACAAAGCAGAGATGCTTCATCCGTTTATATTTATGCTGATAATTAGGACATTAAAAACATTGTACTCTAATCTGTTCATACGTTAAAATTAGCCACTTTAGCGACAAGAGTTTTGAGAACCATTTTTTATCATCATCATTCATTCATTCAACAGTCATTTGAATCTGAACCATTTTTACCCAATCAGCTAAATAATATTCACTTTGCAGAATGCGTTAAAATCACGTTACAAAAAGAAAACCCAAAACTCAAAACTAGGTGTTAGAATCTGAAAGCACTCAGTTCTTACAAACCCTAATTAATATTCATATAACTTTTTACATGTTATAAATGTTCAACTATTGAAAGTTCTGCAGCTGGAAAATAAAATGGTCTTACAGTCCAATTAAATTTAGATAATATGGTAGAGGGCGGCACGGTGGCTCAGTTGGTAGAGCTGTTGCCTCTCAGCAAGAAGGTTGCCGGATATGGGCACCAGTGACCCCGTGACCCTTAAAGGAAGAAACGGGTACAGATAATGGATGGATGGATGGATAATATGGTAGATTTTGTCCCACTTAAATATTATTAGCCTAAACTTCAAAGTACCACTTAAGACATCACTAATGATTCAATCCCAATTAAAACTTGCACAATTCTAACAAATCTTTACAACTTTATATTAATTTTCGCAGTATTTAATTTATATTTTTAAAAATAATTGCAGTTTACTAGAAACACTAAAATAGTTTTAAACCTCTACCCAAGATCAGCTACTAAAATAAATGAAAACGACAGCTATACATCATTGTATTGTTTTTATCAAACTAGACATAGTTTTAATTCTGTTTTAAAGAGTCATATTCCCATTTGGTTTTTGCTCCTTACATTCAAATTTCTCTGTGGCACTTAGTCGTGTACCTGAAAGCTTCACTTACAAAAATATATCAAATAAAATATAACTGGAATGATTATTTATGTGTGATCCAAGACATGACTCTGTTTAAATATTTAAAATCTTCTCAGAGTAGTAAACATTTAACTGTCCTTTTAGGGTTATTGATTCATATCTGAATCATTTAAACCTGCTGTTTTTATATGAAAACCAAAAGCATAGAATTTTATCAATGTAAATACTGTTACATAGTTTGATTTTAAAAGGTTATCTAAAGTATTAGAATGATGCCTGTATTCCAACAGTAAAAATCTTCCCATATGTTGACAAGTTAAGTTTGTGAAGAAAGAACATGTTTTATGTAGTTTCATTGTCTGTCCTGAAAATTTTACATTATCATCAAAACAGCACTTCAGATATTCAAACATGCAGAGTAGCAGCTGGACACCACACAAAATGTGCATTTAAAAATTTCATATATTTACTTGGTATACATTAGGAAGCAATGATTGGTTTTATTGTGCTAAAGAGTTGATGTTAGAGGCATCTTACAAAAAACAAAAGCTCATTTTAAGTGCTTGTAGTTAAAATGTTTTTTGTCAACAGTATTTATTTTAAAGTGAAGTAAATCAGCTTTCATGTATTAAAGATGATGGCTTATTTTCATTTTCTTTTCTTTTTCTTGTAGCCTGCTTTTTTAAGATTGCATAGATTTTTTTTAATTATACTTCTACAGAAAACAGTAGGTCACTATACAGCCTTTAAAAGTGTAAAAAAAAATAAAACCTGAAAACGTGAATATTGTGTAAATATATGTGTACATAACAGAATACTTGCAATAAATTTGAAAAATTTAAACAACTTGCTAGAGAATTTTATAATCTTTAATTGTCTCATTTTTTTCATGCGGAATATTTTATGTATTTTCTTTTACCAAAGCATGTATTTACTTTAAAATTTAATATTTAATTAGGTTGTTTTTGAAATTACACAAGAAAATAAATAGCTTAAACTTTTTATATTTAATGGAATGCATAACATTTTAGTTGAAATGCAAACATGTTCAAAAGTTCTTATTTAGGAATCTCAGCTGTTTTATTTGCATTTTACGACCACCAATGTTATAATTTGTTGGATATATTTTCATTTTCAACAAATAAGCTCTATACAAAATTTTGACTCAGGCTTTGACTTGAAAACTTTTATCACATATATTTTCTAATGAGGGTCTGATTAGTGTTAATGGAACTGAACTTTATCTGATCATTGGTCCTCCAGAAGTCATAAGCAGTTTTTTATGAAGTGGAAAAAATAAGGGTTTTTATGTAGATTGAACCAGTTTTGGTAACAGATTCAATAGAAACATCTGCAGTAAATGTAGTAATAAACTCATTCATCCCCTTTTCTATGCAGACATGTGGACATGTCTCATCCATCCAACCTTTCACATTGAAATGTTTGTTTTAGGTCTGTGTTATGGTCTCAGTAACAAACTTCAGAAGAACATGTAACATATGGATACCAGAAGGTTACAACATTTTAAAATCCACTTTGTTTTTACTTGAAGTTTAACAGAAGAAATGAAAAAAAAAGAAAAACAGAAAAACAAGATTATCATAACAGGCCAGTGTTAAGAAGAGGGTGGAGCTTTATCATCCTTTGTTTTTACAACCAAGTCAGGTTGTCCTATTAGGAGAAAAAAGCAGATTAGAGAAACTCAAACATATAACAAAAGACTTTGCTTTGAAGGATCCATTAATATATTGTGCTACCAGAAATATGCCTGATCTAAACGTTGCTCTATATTCACTTTCTGACTGAGTTTTTCTAAAGAAAGACAAAATATAACAGATCAAAAAGCTATGAAGGTCTGAACCCAATAATATGAATTGATCAGTACAATAGAGGCACTTAAGCTCTAAAATTCTCACAAAACTGAGAGAAAATTAGGAGTCTGTCCATAATTTTTCTATTTCATTAAATTACAAAAAATAATAATAATGTCAATTTTGGCTGCCACTGTTTGGAGCCTGATTTCACTTTCTCCAGTTTCTACTTGTGGCTTTATGAAGATGACCATTAGTTAGACTTCTCTTGTACTGTCTTGAAAGCTAAACAGCATTTATCAAGAAAATAACGTGAACATGAACAATTGAATCCAGGTCATATGTGAAGTTCAAATGTTTTTACTAAACCTGAAAATAACAAACCTTGCACCGTCTCAACACTTTATCCCCCGTCTCTTTGTTTCTCCCTTCAATTTGTCTTATTTCACTGTCTCTGCTAGTGATCCTGCTCCCACCCCTCCACTCTCTCTTCACCACTACCCCACGCCCAAACACAGTGACCCAGACTCCCTGCCTGCTTTGATGTGAGTGATGTGACCCCTGCGCTCCAGATGCCCCCTCCACCGCCAGTCCTTATCCTCTCTTCGAGAGCCGGTGCAGCCCACAGAGAGGACCAGTCGTTAACCCTGAACAACCCAGGCCTCCCCTCCACTGCTTAAACACATGATGTATCACAACGTCCACCCCTCCACTCGTGCACCCCCCAACAGCAGAGAATCACCCAAACATGCATGTGTGGGCGAGCACCGATGATGCAACGAGCTCTTTAAACATTTAAAGAACGGGTCAGCTTTTCAAAGGGAGGAGCTGGAACCTTTGGCCACTGCTTCAGTTATCATGGTCAGCGGTGGAGCGTCTGCTGATATGTCAGAGGGAAAACAAATGAATGCCTAATGACTGCAAAAGCCCCGATAATGAATGAAGCATCACGTCGGTACATCCCTGGTTTATTTAGATTATGAGTGCATTTCTTTGTCATCCCACGGTTGATTGATGGAACATAAAGAAACAATGCTTTTATCAACCTAGTGATTAATTACAATATGTTGGAAAAAATGTGTTTATGAAAACTACATAAAGTCCTAGCATTCTTTAAAAGGAATGATTAATACCCACCGCCTTTCATGCCAGAGTTTAATGCTGAGAAGAGACAAAATTTTAACCATTTTGGTCAAACCTGGAAAACGTTATTATGCAAAAAGCTCAGGATGCCACCCTCAAAGTATGTGTTGCGAATTTCTCTTACGGAATCAAACTTTAGCTCAATAAGTGGACTGAGTCATGGCCATTTTTTGTATTGGATGATGTCAACTAGCTGTGGTGGCCATATTGAGCTGAAGTCAATCCAAATGCTAATCAGTTGCAGATTTGTGTCAAATTATCATTTTCTGAGAGTTTCATTAAAATCTATATGATATTTTGTTAATAAACAAACAGGGCTGACTCTAACACTTGAAGCTAAAGTGGTGTCTGGTGGTTAATGAGATGTTTTGCTAACAGTCAAACAGGCAAACAGGGTTGACACAGAAGATCATAGGCAAAGTTTCAAAAACAGATCCTAATCAGTCAGTTAATGCTCACAATATGTGTTGGGGATGACTCTCAGCTATTATCATACCAAATTTCTGGTCATATGCGACATTAATTGAGTTAGGCTATAGCCATTTTTGTAGTCTTTGCTCTGGCATTGATCTTGAATTGGAATAACTCCAAAAGTTAAGTAGTTGATGTGCATCCAGTGATTACTTTGTGAAAGTTTCATTAAAATCCATTCACTGACTCATGACATATTTTGCTAAAGCTATTAACAAATACATACAAACAGATTAAAAACCATTATTGTCTTCATCTTCGTCTCTGGATGATAATGAAACCTTGCAACTTAAATAGGTATAAAACCTTGAACTGATGTTAAGTTTCTATTTTAGTTGACCCTACATGTTTTTTCTTTTTGGTTTCGTAGAACTAAATTGAAAACAAGTCTTCAGTGTAATGATGAATAGTGGCCTCAGCCAACCTTAAATCTTAAACCTAAACAAATCACAGTGTGGGTGCCCCGTATGACAAAGAAGAAGAGTGCAAGAACAAGCACATTCCTAAGAGTAAAAAACGAGAGAGGGGGTGGCGGGGGCCAGGGTTACTTTATTAAGATGTACTGAAACACAGATCGCCACAGATGGATGAGAGCCTTGCACAAAAAGGGATTTTCAGAGGATCAGATCCATCATGTGCAGAAGTCACAAACATCTGTTTGAAAAGTCAAACTCTTGCAACTTTGTCTTTCATTAGAGACTTGAAGCCCCCTTTTGAAAGCAATTCAGACAGCAGACTGAGACATCATGTCAAGGGGCTCAGTTCAAGCTCAGAAAGAGGAGCGAGCTCCGGGCTTCAATCGACAGAGCATCTGGTTAAACCGCTTAAGGAGGAAAATGCTAATATTGTTCTTGCTGGAAGATAAAATAAAGCCCATTCCAGTTTTACTGGGCTGATGTTTACACCCAGCCTGGAGGTTGTGGTGGGATATGCGGTGGTCAATTTGCAAACTAGCAGAGCTTTTCATCAGATAACATATTTTCTGGTTCATGTAAAGACATTCAGCATATCAACAAAGGCATGCATCACAGTGATGGGAAATATTCATCAGTGCACAGCAGCCAAGTTCTGGGACCTGAACAGTGACATTGGGAGAACAGACATGTCCATCGCTCACCATTCAGTCTGTCAGCACTGTTCCTGGCCAGGGTCCTGAGGAAGAGTGTGGGAGGAGTACAGGGAGGCCAGGGAGCATCCTTCTGGGGAGGCAGACAGGGATGGGGCAGTGTTGAAAGGCTGAGAACCACAGACTGTCTTGGAGTCAGAGAGCAGAACAAAAGCTGCTTAGTCCAATCCATGTGGATGTTTGAGAAATAACTGCTGCCTGTGCGATTTTCAACATCATTAAGGCACCTTAAGATTTGAAGGGATGGATTACTGAACAAAAAATGAAAAAAAACAGGTTCTAAGGTATTTTTTTGTGTGTGTTTTTATCATCTATTTTTATACAGTACATCCTGCCTTTGCAGAGCCTTTTTTGGGGGAAAATTTTTAAACTTTATTTTCATCTGACAGCCTGTTGATTTTTATCAGTGTATGAGTTTTGTATTTAAACCACCCACTGTGAAAATGAGTGAAAAACTGCTAAGATCTCCAGATTAAAATGTTCACAGTTTCATTAGTCTTACATTTTTAATTTTAGATCAAGGCTTAACAGTCAGTTCTGATATTGATCAGAATGTACAATGTCATGTATCTGTAAAGTTTAACCTGTTCGGTAATGTGACATTCAGACAGAAAATACACCAGCCTGCCCCCACAGCTTATAATAGTTGCAATTCTTTTAACTTGTCAGAACCAGCAGGTTTAACTACTGAGCAGTTTTTACCAGACTGCACTGATGGTAAATCTGCTGCTGCTGATATAGGAAACTAATTTAGAATAGAATAGAATAGAATATTTATTTACATTTATCAAATATTTCTAAAAAAAACTGTTTGGTTTTATCATCAGAATATTTATGCAAAACCATTTCATTATCAAGGATAAATCATGAAACTGTCCTGCTAAAGCAAATAACTCTCAAATCACTTGAAAGTGTTTTATTATAATGTCATTTAAATCCTTTACAATTGCAAATAAAAAAAAACAATTTCTTAGCCACCAAGTTTTGTCATAAGAGTTAAATTATACATTTTCAACTTTTTCTAAAAGCTAGCACATTTATTTAAAAAAAGAAATAAAAGAACATGGATCTATTTGACAAATACTCAAAGGCATCTTGGTAGAAGCTTTTTTTAATTATAGCCATATATTCAAGATTCTTATCATCAGACAAAGGTGATTTATTGCCATGCTGACTCGACTCTTCATGAAATTATAACATTTTCACACAGAAGCAGATATGTAAGGTTTGAATGAATAATCATCTTTGCAGAGGTCCCATTCTTCCTTGTCATTAGGAGACTAGACAGGTCGTACATGATATAATGTTGAAGCAGGGCCACTGAAAAATGACCTCCAGCTGTCTCATCATCAGAACTGATAAGGCACCAGGACCAGTCTCCCTTCATTCTTCTTTGTCTGTGGGAACTACAGGTACAGACTGTATAAAAAGAAGTCTTTTCTCTCATCTACCTGAGCTTAATATTTGCCTCATATGGAACCCATTTAGGCTTTGTCACTCTTAAGTCCAGAGCATGCTGGCTTCTATTAGTCTGAGCATTTGTATCAGTTATGTCCCAAATAAATCTCAACTTCACAGCTACAATTTAAAAACAAGACCAAATATATTATAGTAGTTTAGCAGAAATATTTAAAAATATAACATAACCTTGCGGGGGGGGGGGGGGGTATTTTCTAGGTACATAGTTCAATTCTCTACCACAATCAAATAACTATGTTACCTTCAGTTGTTCTGAAAATGCTGTACATTTCAAAAATAAATATGATTTTGCATCATAGTCTAAACGTCTTGAAATTGGCCTCTGTCTCTTTAAGAAGACGTCTCTTTAAGAAGAATCTCCTACCTTTTACAACACTCCCACTTCAGCACTTCTTTACAACTCTTTACAACAATGCTTCATAGGAGGGGTACCCTGTGGGGGTGGGAGCTCGGCTGCAAACTAAGCTCCAGGGAGGAGTTTTGTACAAAAAGGCAGTGCTTTGTACCAGCAAGTGTTTAGGCAGCTCCACATAGCTACCACAGTGTCTCGTTCATGGTGGGGTTTGGACCCAGATGCAGACAACATGGGAAACATTCAAAGATAAATAAAAAATAATTTTATTAAGCAAAAAAAAGCTGGCAAGACAGCAAAACTTATAGAGGAAGAGCACAAAGGGAACTGAAGCTGCGTTTCCATTGCAAATGTGCGCAAAACTTTGTCGATATTCTGTTTATGTCGAAAAAAACACAGTTTTGCAACCGTGGTGTTTCCATTAAGTAGGAAATGCTATTAAAATCACGCGTGAATATGTTTGTTCTTGCGAAAAGTCATTATAAACATGGCGGCAACGGATGTAAACATGAGATATCTTCATATTGCTTTTTTTTTTTTTTTTTTTTTTTTTTTTTTTATAAAGTCCC